>QLOH01000351.1:600000-1111933 GCA_026901365.1 Sesbania bispinosa | reverse complement strand
GAAATATAGGGAGGGAAATGGGTAGATGTTTGATAGAGTAAACAAATGAGAGAAAGAAATAGTTAGTAGTGGCTCCACGGGTAAAAATTTCTCTGCAAATTAGCGGAGAAATTGTGAAGAGAGCGAAGAAATGGTCAAATTTTTGTTGGACCATGCTTGTCCGTTCTCTTTGTAATCACACCCCCATCTGCAGATATGCTTCAACCTCGCCACCACCGCCTCCTCCTCCCTCTACGACGTCGGTTCCTCTTCTGCACCTGCCGTCGTCAAACACTCGGCTTCGCAGACCCAGGCCGTGGGTGGAGACTCGCTGCACTGTGGAGCAACTTGGAGGAAAGCGAGTGGGAATCTTTGAAATATGAATTTGAAGCTGAAAAGCGAGTGGTTTTTTCCTTCTAATGTACAATAAATTAGTATTAGAAAAAGAAGAGGGTTGGTGCGAGATTTTGTTTTAACGATGGTTGGTGCAGGAACTTGTGTGTGGTTGTTCTAAATTCTAAATTTTGATTAGGCTGAGCAGGCATTATGTTATTTTAATTTTTTTATAAATTCTATTTAAAAATATTTATTTAGGGGTATTTTGGTCTTTATAAATTATAATAGAATTCTTTCCACCATATTTCATCTTTATTTCTTTTCTACCAAACAACTCAATTTCTTCTATGTTTCTCACCTATTTCTCTTCACCAATTTCTCTCTTTTCTATTTCTCTCTATCCTACCAAACATAGTGTTAGAGTTTAATTCATTTTTTCATAGAAACCTCAAAATGCCTCTATTTCATTACATTCCATCTATATACCAATACCATTAATTGAATATTCTTATGTTTGGTGTCATTGAGATAAGAGATGACATTTTTAGTTTATCTCTGTCTCTATTTCTATATATATATATATATATAAATAAAGTTGACAAATCATTATATAATAATCCAGAAATTACAATAGAAAAGAAAAAAAAAGATGTTGTGATGATTTTTTAATCTTTATACTAAATAATTTAGTATCCTTATGCCTAAGGATCATCAACTCAATCATTATGATCTAACTCTATTATGGATCTCTTACCATACTTTATAAGGCCCATTTTTTCTTTTCACAAGGCCCCTTGCATGATTAGCTCATGATATTCATATTGATGTATTGTGCACCTTTACATCTAGCATTAGGTAGATCTCATACAAACTATCGTGTGTGTGGATTAACTGGCAAAGACTGTTTCAACTTAACCAGTGGTCTCGGATTCGAACCCTAGGTATATAGTTGCGTTACATACTCAAAGAAAGAGCTTTGTCGCCTATAGAAATTTACATGATTCGAGAAGGATTTATACAATAATTGTCATAACTCTATGATATCTTTTATTTCAATTCTTTGGCAATAATCACAAACACTTTATCAATAATTATGAAAATAAGAATCAAATTTCAATTATTTTAGTATTAAAAAAATTATTTAAGAATCTTAATTATTTTAGTTATTAAAACCATTTCCCCACTTCAATAATAATAATATTAGTAAGAATAATATATTTTGATCCAACAATAAATTGTTATTTTTAACAAGTAGTCTTGTTGATTGGTTAATCAATCACATATTTTTAATGAAATGGATTATATTGATATCAGTCTAGATATAAAAAATAATTCGATTAAGTCTAATGTACCTATTCAATTAAATAAGACCACTATGTCAAAATTTCAAAACCCTATGTCTTAAATGTTTTTTTTATTTGTTACCTATGTACTCCCTCCGTTTATTTTATATGTTGATTCAGATTTTTGCACAAGAATTAAGAAATGTAATTACTATGTCTTTTTAACCCATTTTTTTTTCCAAATATATCCTTTCTCTTTTATTCACTAATGCATTTAATATTTCTTTTTTCAATGAAATGAATTTCTTTTTTAAATTTATTTTACCTCTTACCAAATTTTTTTGTTGGAAATATAAATAATACATTTATCAAGACTTTGAACTTGTAGAACATTTATGATATAACTTATAATAAATATTTAAAATAAAAAATAATCAGATTAAGAAAGGGTAAAATTGGAAAAATTAGAAAAATAACATTTATTATTGCCTTGGTATATGAAAACGGTGCTTATTTAAAAATAAATTTGAGATTCTAAAACGACAGATAAAAAGAAATGGAGGGAGTATACTCTTTAGTCAAAATACTGCCTCCATTTTTTCTACTAAGAAATTTTTAAAAATTCAAGAAAGTAATGAAGTTGATAAAAATATAAAAAACAGTAAAATATATTTTTAATCCATTAAAATTAAAGATTTTTATTTTTTGTCTCTATAAAATATTATTTAATAAAACATCCTCCCAATTTTTTTTTTACAAATCGTCCTTACTGTTCATTTACATGTGTTTCCTGGTGATGTGTCACATTATAATAAATATTTGCAAGGTGATTAGGAAAGATAACGTGACACATCATTAGAGTATTGATAAGAGGGACGATTGCAAACAAAAATAAATGGGAGAATGCTTTTATTAAAAAAATTGATTAAAAGCAAACTCGCTTATTTTACAGGACTAAAAACATATTTTACTCTAAATAATTATGTCAAAACAACTAGAAGTGGCAACTAGGGGTATTCATGGACGGGGTTGGATTGGGTTTAAGGCGCTGATGGACCCAACCCGATAAAGAGATATTGGGTTGGGTTGGGTTTTTTTTTTAGAACGTACCCAACCCAATTATGGTGTGGTTGGGTTAGGTTTGGTCAATTGGGTCCAACATTTTAAAATGCTTATGTTTGTAAATAAAATAAAAATAAAAAACAAGAAAAATACTTTAAATAAAAATAATTTGTCATTATAAGTATGATAAAATAAATACTATAATTTGATAATAAGGAAATCAATTTATACAATATTAAATATTAAAATGTGTAACTTATTAGTACAAAAAATTAAAAAAATTGATTTTTTATTAATAGTTGGATTGGGTTGGTTTGATCGGATTGGGGGTGTGAAAACCCGATACCCAACCCAATCTGATTGAGTTCGTCTGTATGGAACCTGTACCGTCATAGAAGTATGGACCCATGCCGACCTCCGGGGTCTCACACTGACCTCTGTATTGGGGCCCTCCTTCTCGGGCCTCACCTAGGTGTGTTTAATATTCAGCCAGGACCCGAGCTGGGCCTCACCTAGGTGGCTCACGCCGACTTCAATAAGTTAGAACCTCTAGGGCAACGCTACCTAGGTAAGCCTATTGGGCCACCTAGGAGAGGCCCATGATTAGCGATTTATAAGGAGGGGACCTGTTCTTGACCTAGGTATCTGATAACTTCTCACTCTGGGGACTGGGTTCAACGCCACCTAGGTCATTGAGCTCGGCTCTTCAGGGACTTTTGAGAACAGATTGGATCCAACACAACTCAATTAAAAAAGACGGGATGGGTTGGGTAGTCGGGTCAGATTGGGTTGGGTTCTTCTCAAAAGTCCCTGAAGAGCCGAGCTCAATGACCTAGGTGGCGTTGAACTCAGTCCCCAGAGTGAGAAATTATCAGATACCTAGGTCAAGAACAGGTCCCCTCCTTATAAATCGCTAATCATGGGCCTCTCCTAGGTGGCCCAATAGGCTTACCTAGGTAGCGTTGCCCTAGAGGTCTTAACTTATTGAAGTCGACGTGAGCCACCTAGGTGAGGCCCAGCTCGGGTCCTGGCTGAATATTAAACACACCTAGGTGAGGCCCGAGAAAGGAGGGCCCCAATACAGAGGTCAGCGTGAGCCCCGGAGGTCGGCATAGGTCCATACTTCTATGACGGTACACAGCCCCCCGAGCTCGAGTCCAAAGCTTGCTTAGGCGAAGAGCTCGAAGTGAGATTTCCCTGTTAAGAATGCCACCTAGGTAGATTCAACCTCCCATAACGGTATTGTAGCCCTTCATTCTTCCTATAAAGATTTCAAGCCGAGGTATTTCAAGCTTAAGAGTAAGGATAATCATTCCATGGAAAGGGAGAACAGAGAGAGAGATGAGGGATCTACGTCAACAAAATCAAGCTCTGCAACAGAGATGACGGCGATTGATCATGGGAGGTCGGCCGAGGAGGAGACAGATGGAGCTATAGCCGAGTTCCAGCCGTTTTCTGAGGGTATATTAAATGCTCCCTACCCAGAAAATTTCAGAGACCCGGTTTTGCCTATGTACGATGGAACGACAGACCTGGCGATGCACGTGGCTTCATTTCGATCTCAGATGATTGGGAGAGGATGGGATGAATCTTTGCAATGTAAGTTGTTCGACAAAACCATGACGGGATCGGCTTTAATTTGGTTTATGGAGCAGCCGACGAGATCAATTGTCAGCTTTGTCGACTTCACGAAGAAAATGATGGCGCAGTTCTTAGCCAGGAAGCAGAAAAAGTGGACAGCAGGAAGATTGTTCAGTGTGAGGCAACAACAGAACGAGCCCTGAAGGAGTATTTAGGGAGGTTCAACGAGGCTACACTCCTCGTCACAAATCCTAATCCTGAAGTATTCGTATCAGCCTTTGTGGAAGGCCTGAAGGCAGGACCTTTCAACGAATCCTTGGCCCAACGACCTCCGACGATAATCGAAGAGATCCGTCTTCGGGCCGAATGTTATGTGAAAGGCGAAGAGAGTAATGCAGATAAAAGGGAGAGGTTAGCAGAGAACAAGCCGAGTAGAAAGATGGAGTCACCAAGAGGAGCTGAAGAAGGAGATCGAGTGATGAGGAAGACGCAGAGATACGATCCTATAGGAAGGAAGTTGTCAGGAAACCGCTTCAATGCCCCAATGGGAGGAATATGGATTTTATGCCGCGAAACGACTTAACTCCTCTGAATGCAAAAAAGGAGTCAGATTTTAAGAGAAGTATGCAACTCGGAACTTCTGGAGGTTCCCCCTCCAGCCAGAGGACCCAAGGGTCCTCACAAGGACAAGTGGTGCGATTTTCATAGGGTCAAAGGACATGATACAGAAGAATGTTGGCATCTCATGAATCAGATCGAGCGGTTAATTAAAGATGGTTACTTAAAAAAATATGTGGCAGGAAGAAACAGGTCAGACTTTCACAGGCAAGGTAGCCGAGGAAGAGGCCGAGGATACGTACCTCGCCCTCAAGCTCGTGAGAATTCAGGTGAACAGGTGGAGGAGGTCCGAGGAACGGTCACCATGATAGCTGGAGGTTTTGTGGGAGGAGGAGATACAAGCTCGGCAAGAAAAAAAATACAGTAGGTCGGTAATGCAGATCACAGAAGTGCCGGAGAGTGAGCGACCCCATCCTCGTAATCCTCTTCTGACTTTTTCCGACGAAGATTTCAAAGGGATAGCCCCTCATGAACACGATCCGATGGTGATTGACGTTGTAATGGCAGCATACAAAGTGCAAAGGGTGTTGGTTGATCAAGGGAGCTCGACAGATGTGCTGTATTGGAGTACGTTTAAAAATTTGGGACTTTCTCGGGAGATTTTGCTACCATTCTCGGGCTCGTTGGTAGGATTTGCAGGGGATTCTGTGGAGGTGAGAGGCTATGTGGAGCTGATAACGTCGTTGGCAGTCGTCCAAACTCCAAGGCGATCCGGATAAAGTACTTGGTTGTGAATGCACCTTCGTCGTATAATGCTATACTAGGGAGAGCGGCGTTGAATGCCTTAGGAGCTGTAGTGTAAACTGTCCATTTGACGATGAAGTTCCCATTGTCTAATGGAAATGTGGGAGTGTGAAAGCCGATCTGATGGCAGCTAGGAGGTGTTACAAAAATAGTTTGCGTATCAAAAGGGGAGCTTGGGAAGAATTCGGAGAGGAGTCATCAGAGAGGGTTTATCTAGCCGAATTGGACCCAAGGGGCGATATCCGAGATGACAGACGACCTCAGCCAACGGAAGATCTCAAAGAAGTACAGATCGGTAACACGAAGGACAAATGTACAAAGATCGGTTCATCCTTGCAAGCTGAAGTGAGCTCAAAGATAGTGGACCTGCTTCAGAAGAATGCCGATCTCTTCACATGGTCAGCAGAAGATATGCCCGGTATTGACCCCGACTTCTTATGCCATAAGCTAGCTCTGGACCCTAAAGCTCGACCAGTATGTCAGAAGAAACGTAGGATGGGGGAAGAAAGAAGGCAAGTCGTAGCCGAGGAAACAGAGAAGTTGGTAAAAGCAAAATTCATAAAGGAGATAAAATATCCAACGTGGCTGGCCAATGTGGTGTTGGTGAAGAAAGCCAATGGAAAATGGAGAATGTGCACAGACTTGACCGATCTCAACAAAGCTTGCCCTAAAGATCCTTATCCTCTGCCGAGCATTGACCATCTGGTCGATGGAACCTCAGGCCACCGACTCCTAAGTTTGATGGACGCCTACTCGGGTACAATCAAATCCGGATGCACCCAATGGACGAGGATAAGACCGCGTTTATGACTGATAATGCTAATTTTTGTTATCGTGTTATGTGCTTTGGTTTAAAAAATGCAGGAGCAACTTATCAAAGGTTGATGGACAAGGTGTTCCAAAAGCAGATCGGAAGGAACTTAGAGGTTTATGTAGATGATATGGTCGTGAAGTCGGCTGCGGAGGAACAACATTGCTCAGATTTGGAAGAAATTTTCTCGGAAATCCGTAAAAACAACATGAGGTTAAATCCCCAAAAGTGCAGCTTTGGAATCACCTCAGGTAAATTTCTAGGCTTCATGATTACTGAGAGGGGTATAGAAGCAAATCCTGACAAGTGCCGAGCTATATTGGAGATGAGGAGTCCTACTAGTGTGAAGGAGGTCCAACAATTGACTGGGAGATTAGCAGCGTTATCTCGTTTCTTGTCAAAATCAGCAGACAAAGCTTTGGCACTTTTCAAGCTGTTACAAAGAAAGGTTTGTATGGACAAGAGTGCGAAGCAGCTTGAGCAACTCAAGACGGTCTTATTCGTCTTCGCAACTCCCTCCATAAATACACTCTTTATCCGCTTGACAAACCGCCGATCTTGACGCGACCCGAGGAAGGTAAACCCTTGCAAATCTATATTTCTGTTATAGAGCATGCAGTAAGCTCGGTGCTGGTTCAAGAAGAAGGAAAGATCCAGAGGCCGGTATACTTTGTCAGTAGAGTGTTGCAGGGAGCTGAACAGCGATACCAGAAGATAGAAAAGCTGGCATTAGCATTGGTGATTACAGCTTGGCGATTGCGACCCTATTTTCAGAGTCATGAAATAATAGTGAGGACGGATCAACCAATTCGTCAAGTCCTGTAGAAGCCGGACTTAGCAGGAAGAATGGTTGCATGGGCGGTGGAATTATCTGAATATGGTATATGTTTTGAACCTAGAGGCTCAATCAAAGCTCAAGTCTTGTCAGATTTTGTGGTTGAATTGTCGGCACCGAGTTGTTTAAAAGAGGGCGAGGTGAAGCAGGAAGGAATGGACTTTGTCAGTAGATGGAGCGTCCAACATGAAGGGAAGTGGAGCCGGCGTCATCCTAGAAGGTCCAGGGGGGTGTTAATTGAACAGTTATTAAGATTTGATTTCAAAGCCAGTAACAACCAAGCTGAATATGAGGCTTTACTAGCTGGTCTCCGGCTAGCTAGAGAGGTCGACGTTACCAGATTGATTGCTCGAAGTGATTCTCAGCTCATCACAGGACAAGTAAATGGAGATTTCCAAGCAAAAGACTCGCAGTTAGCCAAATATTTGCTGCTGGTCAATCAAATGAAAGGGGGATTCCAAAATTTTAAATTGGAATTTGTCCCCAAAGAGCAGAATGGGAGAGAAGCAGATTTGTCATCTAAGTTGGCGAGCAACAAGATGTCGGGCAGCAATCGAACTGTCATACAAGAATCTATTCCTGTGCCCACGATTGAAAAAGAGGAGGTCCTCTTTACTGATATTGAAAACGCTTCATGGATGGCCCCGTTCATAGCTTATCTGGAGAGGGAGGAGGTACCTGATGATCCTCTGGAGGCAAACAAGGTGAGAAAAGAAGTAGCTTATTATACAATCATATCAGGAAGACTGTACAAGCGTGGCTCCACCCCACTGCTGAGATGCCTAACCTATCCACAAGCTGAGTTGGTCATAGTCGAGGTACACGAAGGACAATGTGGAAGTCATATAGGTGGGGGAGCTCTGGCCTCAAAAATAATCCGAGCTGGTTATTATTGGCCCACTCTTAGAAAAGATTGCATGCAGTATGTGAGAAGGCGTGAGGGATGTCAAAGATTCTCAGATAGACACCGAGCTCATCCTCTGATGTTACAATCTGTCAGTTCGCCTTGGCCCTTTAACATGTGGGGTGGGTGGATATACTCGGACCGTTTCCTATAGCTCGTGGGCAAGTTAAATTTTTGGTGGTGGCGGTTGATTACTTCACTAAATGGGTGGAAGCGGAGCCTGTAGCCTGTAGCAACAATTACAGCTGAAAGAATTAAGAAGTTTTATTGGAAGAAGTTAATTTGTAGGTTTAGGATCCCAAAATACACAGTGTCAGATAACGACACTCAGTTCGCTAGTAGCTCAGTAGCCGAGTTCTGTGAAGAGTATGGCATCATACAAAAATTTTCTTCAGTAGAGCACCCTCAATCTAATGGACAAGCAGAGTCAGCCAACAAGGTAATACTTAATGGGTTGAAGAAGAGATTGGGAGAAACAAAAAGCTTATGGGGAGAACACTTGCCTATGGTGTTATGGTCGTATCACACAACCATTCATTCATCCACTGGGGAGTCACCATACAAACTGGTTTATGGTTCTGATGCTGTGATTCTGGTTGAGATTATGGAGCCCACCATGAGGACGGCAATTTCAGGAGATGGTGATAACGAGGGTGAGCGTCGGGTAGACTTAGACCTGTTGGCTGAAGTAAGGGAAGCAACTCACATCAGAGAATTCGCTTGTAAGCAACGTGTTGAAAGGAGATACAACACCAGGGTGGTCCCGAGAAAGTTGAAGGTAGGAGACTTGGTGCTACGAAGGACAATTAAGGACAACTCGGCTAATAAGCTCTCACCTAATTGGGAAGGCCCTTTTCGTGTGCGTGAAGACATTGGGCGTGGAGCATACAGAATTGAAGAACTAAATGGTAGAATGGTTCCCAGGACACGGAACATGATGAATCTACGTGCTTATTACAGTTAGTTCATTTTATATCGTTCTTTTCTTTTTTCATTAAAGTACTTTGTGGTGCTTAGGACTAGGATGGACTAGGATGTTATGACTTTAAATATTCAAATAAATTAAGTGCACTCTTTTCTCTTCCGAGGTGGAAGAGTTTTTAATGAGGCACATATTCTCAATCCAGTATCCAAACTAAGCGACGTTCACTTTTAGCATGAATACAGACAGAAGAGGAGTAAAGAAAAGGCGCGAAGTTACAAATCCACCAAGCAGTGGTGAGGATCGAGCTTTGCTCGGCTTGTGACAAACAAATCCACCAAACAGATTGGTGAGGACCGAGCTCTGCTCGGCTTGTGAAATACAAATCCACCAAGTAGATTGGTGAGGACCGAGCTCAGCTCGGCTTGTGAAAAACAAATCCACCAAGTAGATCGGTGAGGACCGAGCTCAGCTCGGCTTGTGAAACAAATCCATCAAGTAGATTGGTGAGGACCGAGCTCTGCTCGGCTTGTGAAATACAAGTCCATCAAGTAGATTGGTGAGGACCGAGCTCTGCTCGGCTTGTGAAATACAAATCCACCAAGTAGATTGGTGAGGACCGAGCTCAGCTCGGCTTGTGAAAAACAAATCCACCAAGTAGATCGGTGAGGACCGAGCTCAGCTCGGCTTGTGAAACAAATCCATCAAGTAGATTGGTGAGGACCGAGCTCTGCTCGGCTTGTGAAATACAAATCCACCAAGTAGATTGGTGAGGACCGAGGTCAGCTCGGCTTGTGAAAAAAAATCCACCAAGTAGATCGGTGAGGACCGAGCTCAGCTCGGCTTGTGAAACAAATCCATCAAGTAGATTGGTGAGGACCGAGCTCTGCTCGGCTTGTGAAATACAAATCCACCAAGTAGATTTGTGAGGACCGAGCTCTGCTCGACTTGTGAAAAACAAATCCACCAAGTAGATTGGTGAGGATCGAGCTCTGCTCGGCTTGTGAAATACAGATCCACCAAGTAGAAGCATAAATCAGAAAAGAAGTAGCATTACCTCAGCAAATGTGCAGCAAGGTGCAAGACTTCTGAACACGACAGATTAATCAATGTGCCCAACAGAATACAAGAGTTATGAACTCAAGAAATTCAGCAAAGTATTCAATAAGGTACTTTTCCAATTATAATTCTATTATATGGTTTATATTTCATTTGCTTAATGAATAAAGCTTTGCCTCGTTTCGGGATAAAACCAAGTTAATTTGCCTAAGTATCATCAATAAAGTGTAAGTACAAATGTGCCCATTCTAATTCCGCCCGACCAATTGTCGGTTACAGTCACCTAGGTGCACCAGTTTTAATGGGAATGTTCGTTGTAAGGAAGTGTGGGGAATACAAGTAGAATTTAGTCCAAAATGGATAGGATTCATGATTACATCAAAAAGTTTTACATAGATAATATCAAATTTGAAATAATCTAATAAGAATAAGCTCAACTAAGTTTCCATCATTCCTCGTCATCCGGAATATCCACTATTTTCCCATCACGAATTTCTTTAAAAGCACCTATAGTGTCCACACTAAGATCAGGATAGATGAACTTGACTTGCCCAATAGCTTTGTCAAAACCTTCTTCATACTGAAAAGTGATCTCAGCTTTTAGTCTATCTAAATCGGTCTTGTGAGCAGTCGTCTCAGACATCAGATTATCCTCAGCTATTTTCAGAGACTTAGTCAGCTGCTCTACTAGCAGGTCAGATTTCTCTTTCCCCTTTTTGGTATCTTCAATGGTTTTTCTCATGCCTTCTTTCTCTAAAGTTAGTGCTTTCAGTTTCTCTTGAAGATTTTCCAGTTCGGTCATGGTTTCTTTAGATCGATTGAGCTCCTCTTCTTTCTCTTTTAATTTTTGGGTTTTATCTTCCAAATCCTTCTCCAGTAAACCTATTCCACATTCCAGAGCATGATCCAGAAAGGCAGCCTGCAAGTTGAAAGTCTGTTCCATCTTCGGTATTTATGAGTCCGACCTTACGAACTCTAATCTGATCGTCAGATTTGAAGAAATTAGCTTGAATAACTTGGTCAATGGGAAAGCGACGAAAAAATGGAGTTTATTTCTGATTCTGATTTTCCCCCGTATCCTTGAAACCAATGCCACCATTTTGGTGTAGTTTGGGTCACAACTAGGGATCGGTTTGGAGCCAATGACGCAAGATTTTCAGCACCTTCAGGGAGTTGTGAAGAGTTGGTTGGAATGTTTTGGGCGATGCCAATGCTCTGGTCGGTGCAAACCTTTTTCATCGGCAGCTTGTCTGAAATGGTGGTGGACGAAACCTCGTTATCAAAAGTAATCACTTTCTGAGTAGGATCAGTTGTGCTCGGCTTACGCTTTCCAACTCGACTGAATGTCTTAAGACTTTTGGCATTCATCTGGGGGACGAAGGGAGCCTTTTTAGAGTCCATTTTGACTGCAAGCAAACATATCTGGTTAAAACGACAAGCAAGAAGTAGAACTCGGCAGATATTAAAAAAAAAAAATAAGAGTTACCAATAAAGGGACGAATAGACTCAGTATCCCACTCGTTCTCAATAAGGACGTTACAGTTCACGGGGTAAAAAGAGCTAAGCAGGGAAACGTCCAGTTTCTCAAGGCCGGTAAGTTTGTCTTCGGAAATGCCCTTTACTCTACAAGGATCTCTGGTCCAATAGAAAGGGAATTTGGGATTCCCATCAATGTTAAAAAACACACTGGAATGATTATCCTTACTCTTAAGCTTGAAATACCTCGGCTTGAAATCTTTATAGGAAGAATGAAGGGCTACAATAATTGGTCTCCCAGAAAACCCATTCAATGAGGTCTAACCAATAGGTCGTCCCTTTCCAAGTTTAGCTTGAAAAAAGTGAAAGAAAACATTTACAGACAGACATAGATTATGATATTGGCACAAAATTTCATATGCCCTAATAAAGCCCCAGCTATTGGGGTGAAGCTGAGAGGGGGCTACATTTAAAATTTTCAGAACTTTGCATTCAAAATCTGTAAATGGCAAGGGAATTTTTAATTTTGTGAGAAAGGTTTCATAAAAGAATGTAAAGGGAGGAAAGGAATCAGAAGAAAACACACGTATTCATTTCCTAAGCATGGTTCTAAGGATATATCAGAGTTGATGATGGAAATCGGTGAGAGATGATTTCTCTCAAGCACAAAAGGGATTCTGTAGATGAGAAAATGGAGTTACGATGAAAGACACCTGAGCTAACCCAGGGAAACATTGCGACAACTACGTTATTATTTGGGAGGTCCTCTAAATCCTCATTTTCACCAGAACCCTCTACAATCAAAATGGGGTCTTCCCACTCAGCCATGGACTAACTCTTAACTCTCAGTGAAATAGAAGAGCAGTGAAAGGGAGAAAGACATTACCTGGGGAAGAACACAGAAGAAAAGAAAGAGCAGCGATATGTTTCTATGAACCATGCTTCTGGAGCACGTGCAGGGGGAACCCGTATTTAAATAACACAACAAAGATGAAGAATAGTCGTTGAGGAAAGGGTTCAATAAATGATGAAGATAAAGGGACGGGACGGAAGTAAAATCAAAACGTAGTCAAAGAGTTTAAAGAGTTCAAATATAAAAACGAAATAAAACTGACGTTTTTGTGGGATTTTAAACCTTTTATTTGGATTTTAAGGTTAATGAGATGAAAAAGTTTTGAAAAACGAAACGTATACTAATTTCACATCACGATGTTTACTTATACTAAGTAAACCATACGGTACATGTTTTAATTACTACTCATAGTTCGAGATTAAATAATATATGAATAGAAAATACATAAATATATATATATATGTATGTATACTTGTATGATATATATGACATGAATTTAATGCATATTATGTTTGTGAAATTAATTACACCGAGAAACGAAGAATCGAAGTCAAATTCATATAAATGGGCAAATGAAAATTAATACATTCAACGATATAAATGTTGTGCAGGTATTAATGTGCTTTGTTAAAAGCAAAGTGTAATCATGAATAACCATGATTTGTTTTGGAAGTTGCACAAAGCAGGCATAGGGACTGTAAATATAAGTCGCATCATGAAAAGGTGCACCATGATTAGACGGTTCCAAGCGTAAAGGTATTAGGCTTTTCAGGTGGTAGACTTTTCAGCTTCTCGTTTCTCAAAAGTAATGTGATTGGTATGCTTCACCTAGGTAAGAGATCACTTAAAACTCCTCACCTATTGATGAATATAAGGGCGCACGCCGGCCTCAACAACAGAAGACTTTGGGCATACAATTTTTCGAATGGGCACACGTCACCTATGACAAAGGCTAATTTGATGTCGACTTCGACAAAGGAATAAAAAACTATTTATTGATATCACCTAGGTAAAATGTTAGGTAAAATTTACCTAGGCGACGGTCTCAGCTGGAGGTTTTATTCCGAGCTCTTCGTCTTAGGCAACCTAGACTTGAGCTCAGGGGGCTGTGTACCGTTATGGAAGTTGAATCTACCTAGGTGGCATTCTTAACAGGGAGATCTCACTTCGAGCTCTTCGCCTAAGCAAGCTTTGGACTCGAGCTCGGGGGGCTGTGTGCCATCATAGAAGTATGGACCCATGCCGACCTCCGGGGTCTCACGCTGACCTCTGTATTGGGGCCCTCCTTTCTGGGCCTCACCTAGGTGTGTTTAATATTCAGCCAGGACCCGAGCTGGGCCTCACCTAGGTGGCTCACGCCGACTTCAATAAGTTAGGACCTCTAGGGCAACGCTACCTAGGTAAGCCTATTGGGCCACCTAGGAGAGGCCCATGATTAGCGATTTATAAGGAGGGGACCTGTTCTTGACCTAGGTATCTGATAACTTCTCACTCTGGGGACTGGGTTCAACGCCACCTAGGTCATTGAGCTCGGCTCTTCAGGGACTTTTGAGAACAACTTGTATGATATATATGACATGAATTTAATGCATATTATGTTTGTGAAATTAATTACACCGAGAAACGAAGAAATCGAAGTCAAATTCATATAAATGGGCAAATGAAAATTAATACATTCAAACGATATAAATGTTGTGCAGGTATTAATGTGCTTTGTTAAAAGCAAAGTGTAATCATGAATAATCATGATTTGTTTTGGAAGTTGCACAAAGCAGGCATAGGGACTGTAAATATGAGTCGCATCATGAAAAGGTGCACCATGATTAGACGGTTCCAAGCGTAAAGGTATTAGGCTTTTCAAGTGGTATACTTTTCAGCTTCTCGTTTCTCAAAAGTAATGTGATTGGTATGCTTCACCTAGGTAAGAGATCACTTAAAACTCCTCACCTTGATGAATATAAGGGCGCACGCCGGCCTCAACAACAGAAGACTTTGGGCATACAATTTTTCGAATGGGCACACGTCACCTATGACAAAGGTTAATTTGATGTCGACTTCGACAAAGGAATAAAAAATTATTTATTGATATCACCTAGGTAAAATGTTAGGTAAAATTTACCTAGGTGACGGTCTCAGCTGGAGGTTTTATTCCGAGCTCTTCGTCTTAGGCAACCTAGACTCGAGCTCAGGGGGCTGTGTACCGTTATGGAGGTTGAAGCTACCTAGGTGGTATCTTAACAGGGAGATCTCACTTCGAGCTCTTCGCCTAAGCAGCTTGGGACTCGAGCTCGGGGGGCTGTGTACCGTCATAAGAAGTATGGACCCATGCCGACCTCCGGGGTCTCACACTGACCTCTGTATTGGGGCCCTCCTTTCTCGGGCCTCACCTAGGTGTGTTTAATATTCAGCCAGGACCCGAGCTGGGCCTCACCTAGGTGGCTCACGCCGACTTGCAATAGTTAGGACCTCTAGGGCAACGCTACCTAGGTAAGCCTATTGGGGCCACCTAGGAGAGGCCCATGATTAGCGATTTATAAGGAGGGGACCTGTTCTTGACCTAGGTATCTGATAACTTCTCACTCTGGGGACTGGGTGTCAATGCCACCTAGGTCATTGAGCTCGGCTCTTCAGGGACTTTGAGAACAGAACCCAACCCAACCCAATCCGACCCGACTACCCAACTCATCCCGTCTTTTTTAATTGAGTTGTGTTGGATTGATCAGGTTCATTGGGTCTACTAAACACATGAAACCCCTAGTGGCAACAACTAAATGAGAAAAAAGGATCCATGGAGTGATCGTAGAATATCTTTGTTCTCATTTTTTTAAATAAAGATAGAAATTTGTACGAAATGGACTAGGAGAATAATATTTTTGGGTTTTAAATAATGTTGGACAAACAATTGAAATTATTTGTATTTTATTTTTTCATGAACATTATTAATGTATACACGTTTTTTATTAAGTTGTTTATGTAGTTTCTTATATATATAAAAGTATTTTATATTTTACAAATGTTTATTAGGTAAAGTAAAATTTAATTAATCTTAAATTAAACTTTTTTCCAAATAACAACTGAATGTGTTACTATTTTTTAAACTATTAGTGACATATTTTGAGACCAATTTTTTCGTCTCTAAAATGCATCCAAAATTATTCTTTAAAGTGGTCATTAAATCAATCTAAAAAATCAGTTATTAAATTAGTTTGAAAACCGAGCAGTAAAACGGTTCTAAAACTCTAAATGGTCATTAAACTCATCTCTAAATTCGGCAACTCAATCAGTTGCTAAAAAATCGATCACTAATATTTGGTGATCTAAGGTTTAGCATTAAAGAATCGGCCTCTAAATCAGTCACTAATTGATTTAGTTTAAATAGGATGTTTCTTGCCACTTATTCATGCTGAAAGATTGACCACCAATAACCAATTTTTCTGTAGTAAAAACTTCTTTTAATTAGTTTTTATTATAATAAAATGAAATCGTCTATTGCAAGATATAAAAGAATATCAATTTGATAATTAATATATATAATTGGAAAATAATAATTAATTTATCTAAATTTTTAAAACAATTGATAAATAGAAGATATGAGACTAAAATGTCAAATTGGGGTCCCTAAAGATGGGGTCGATTTTAAGTTGGTCCTCCAAAGAAGGAAATCTAAAAAAATAGTCCTTGAAAATTACCTGTCTTTCAAGTTAGTCCCGTCCGTTAGCTTCAGTGACTTAACATAAACGGTGAATGCTTATTTGACACGTATAATTGCAACGTGACATGCTGATGTGGATGTCTACGGGCATAGATTAAAACTGTTGAAAAAAACTCTTCATTTCGTCCCTCACATCATAAAAAAATTTCATTTTTGTCCCCCTCATGGCATTGATAAAGAAGCTTAGTGCAATTGGATGAGGATTTTTGTTGTTCTAGCTTAGGGTTCTAGGCGTAAGAACAGAGGGAGATGATCCTTTTAACATTCTCCATAGTAGCATGTGAATTGTTGCCACAATTGTTTGATTTGGCACATTCCCACACTGCCCCCTGAATTCTTTGTCCTTCCATTGCTTTGTGAAGTTTTCTCCATAAATGCATCACACAATATTTGTGAGGTGCCCTTGGCATCACCTCCTGTAAAGCAAGAATAAGTCCCTACAAAATGGGTACCAAGTGTGACAACAATATCTGTGAGGTGCCCCTAGCATCACCATCGATCATCTCCCTCCGTTCTTACGCCCAGAACTGTGGGATGAAGAATTGAGCCCAAGCCCTATGGGTTACCCGCACCAAAAGTATCCGCATGGGCAGATAAAAACCCGCAAAACAGGTATGGGCGCGGTACAGGTACTAACCCGCATTTTTCATGGGGACGGGCGCGGATACAGGCACTATGATGCCTAACCCGCCCCATCCTACGCACTTTATATATATAAATAAATATAATTATTTAATAAATAATACTATTATAATTAAATATAGATATTTATTAATTTTATTAAAATATCTAATATATTTAGAAATACTTTTAAAATTGATATAGATCATATATTACATAATAACAATATTACATTAGAATATGTGTTGTGTTTTTAGAACATTGACTTAATGTGTTTCGATTTAATTAAATTGGTTATGTAACTGATATTAAATAATTATCTTTGAATGATTTTGGAGTAATTTGGCAATTGAATTATAATTTTCCTTAATTAATATTTTTAATGAATTATTAATTTTCACTTAACTAAATTGCGGGTAAGGGGCGCGGTAATGAACATATAGGTAGCCCAGCAGGTATGAGTACGAACATTAAAGTTACTGCCCACCGTGGGTACAGCGCAAGGTACGAGTTTTTTTTAAACGCGGGTATGGGGACGACACTATGGTGACACCTACCCATAGGGTACCTATTGCCATCCCCTACTCAGAACCCTAGCTAGAACAAAAAAAAAAATCCCCATCCAATTGCATAGCTTATCTTTATCAATGCATGGAGGGACGAAATGAATTTGTTTTCTATGTGAGGGACGAAAATGAAATTTTTTTTTTAATGTGAGGGACGAAAAGAAGAGTTTTTTCAGCAGTTTTTAATGTATGGCCACGTAAACCTCCACATCAGCATAGCCACACTTGGCAGTTAACGTGCCAACTAGCATCACCGTTATGGTTAAGTCACAGAAGCTAACGCGAGGGACTAACTTGAAATATGGAGTACACTTTCTGGGACTATTTTTGAAGATTTCCTCTTTGGAGGACATAACTTGAAATCGACCCCAGTCTTTCTCAGGGACCAATTTCACGTTTTAGTCGAAATATAAATATGATAATTAATATAAACAAATATATCTTGCAGGTATATTTTAAACACTTATTTAACTACTTATGATTGGTGTTTGATTTATAATTGGGCAGACATTGATTTTGATAGAATTATAAAATCAATGATAATAGATGAATGATGCACACCATAATTTTACTAAACACATCAAACAAAGTGATTTAAAATCAATTTGTCAGAGTTGATTGTCCATTGTACATAACGTGAACCAACGAGCACTTACTCATAATTTTACATATACAAAAAAAAAAGTGAAAATAATTCAACAAATGATCTTCATATTTACATTAAAGGATTTTTTTTTTCCTTTTTTTTTTGTACAAATGGATACATGAACGGACAGGCGAATTTGCCAAAGTCCTAAAGGGATTACTTCATTACAGGAGACTTCATTTGATTTGAGGTTTGGCCAGACTTCTAATTACCCAATCACAACTTAGGCCTAATTCTCCTGCCCGGGAAGATGTTGATGCTGAGACCACATGGTGAGACTCATTGGTGTAAGCAAACACTACAATTTTGTTGGCATGGCGTGTGGCATGCTTTCCTTACTTGTTGGTGGAGGAACAATAGCCTCCCTATGATCTTTCTCATAATGGGACCCTTTTGAAGATGCACATGCATCCTCAGTGGACCCCAACATTCTACCTTGTGAATTCTGGGCTATTCGAGTGAAAGTAAACCCAACCAATGCTTCTTGCAATTCTGGGTAGTTGTTGAACAGATTCCATCCCCGTGAATGAAAGCCTTCAATACCTATAATACGTGCAATGATGTAGTTTCAAGTTCAACTATTGGAATTTGATAAGTGAGAAAAAGAAAAAATGATTCAAATTCATGTTCATGATAAATAAGGAAAACGTGCATACCACTGGAAGCTCTTTGCTGAAGATGAAGTATCTTAATTTAGCACATATATCTAGTAGAAAATGACCTCCACTGATATGACAGTGAACATGGAGAGACATCTTGCCCTTAATCTTCCTCCAAGGGGCCACCACTTCATCCCTTTGCAATCTGTTGTCCCAACCCTGCAACGGCAATCAAATTCCCACATTTATTGTTATTGTTTTTATAGTAGTACAATTATTTGGGATCACTTTATAAATTATAATACGTGTTTAATATCAAGTTGGACATCCTCACTCTCATCTCTCTAAATTTCATGTAATCAGTAGTGTGATTCACATTTTAATGCTTTCTCAACCCTTTTCCATCCCACAAAAGTTTGGAATTTTTTCTTTTCAGAATTCATTGTATTTAAAAGTGAAATTAAAGACCATTGATTTTTATTATAATTTTTTTTAACTTGTGTTTGGAAAAACATAGCTTAAAAGCTAATTAAAAGCTGAAATGCTAGCTGAAAGCTAAAAGTTAGCATAAGTTAAGTTTGTTGATTTGATTGAACTATTTGGTAAAACTAGCTGAGAAATGGTGAAATGACAATACAAGGACATAATTAATTATTAAATAATGATGAGTGAGGGTGATTGAAGGATAAACCTATAATAAATTTTCAGCTAATCACTGAAATCAGATTTTTTTAAGACTAATAGCTACCTAAAAAACTATCTTACCAAACCCTGGTGTGAAATGGTTTCAAATTCAACTTTCATCTAGCTGAAATACCTTATTAAATACACCCTAAAATTATATAAATTTTCCAATTCAAGATATCACCTCATCTCAAATATGAGTTTAGAGGCTAATCAAAATCAAAAGCAACCAAACAGAAAAAAAAAAAAAGCCCAAATCAGATTTTTAACAAAAACAAACATAACTTTCAAGTAATTCAACGGGAATCCATAGTGGTAAAGTGTTTGATTTCCATCAAAATCACGTTTTAAATATGGATCAGGTTAACACTGCTATGCTTTGAATGCTTCTGTCCAGAAACGTGGATCCAATCTGCTTAAACAAATTAAGAAAACAAAACTTCAAAATGTTTTTTTGGCATGAAGAATAGAAAATACCCTGTTTTCCTCTGTTTTTTTTAGCATGAGACATGTTTATATGTGGCGAACCATTATTTTCTTCAAAGATAAATTAAAATGGTTGCAAAGGAATAAAGCAGGTAAAAATTTGTAAGCAAGCAATCGGTTTTGTCTCAGATAAGAAATATATACCTGAGAGTTGTTTATGTTGTGTGAGGATGGCAAGAGTGATATAGAGGTTATATCACTATGGGTTAACGTATAAGTCCTTGGAAGATCCCCCGGGGTGTTTAGTTTCATCTCCTCCTAAGAATAACCTTCAGCTTCCGAAGCTTCAAAGATGCTGGCCCGAACAACCTAGCAACCTGATCCAACAAAAACATAGAACACTTAAAATTTCATTAAGATTAACCACAACTTTTTTTAATTGAGAAAGGTAAGAAAACATACAGGAACAATTGCTTGGTTTTTGTTTCTGAGTCGTCTTATGTGCGGAAAAAGAGAGACTTGCTGGCCAGAAAGTGAAGGCTTAAGCTTAGAAGGGAGGAAAGCAGTGGTTAGAGTTCCCATGTTTTGCTCCTTCTTCCAATCTTTGAGGGCTTGCAAAGTCCAAAAATCTGTTGTATGTGCTCGTTCAATAATAATCAATGATGAAATAAATAATTAATTTGAGGACTCACAAGAAGAGGCTTTATTATTGTCAGTGTACTATTGTTGTGGCACTTTTGATTTTGGATTGTTTGAATCTGTTTCAGCTTTTATTCACCAACCACACCGTTGAAAATTGAAAAACGGTAGAGGTGAGAGGGACGGAGTGTTTCCATTTTTAGATGCGTGTAGTAGTACGTAGTAGTATGATATATGAGCTTAATTTGCCCCACAAACAAGATTCTTGTTGCTTCATACGGTAGGTTAGGTATCCTAAGTCCATGTATTTATCTTTGGCAAATGGGAGAAAAATAAGAGGTCAAAGTTTCAAAATAACTAGCAAACAAAACAATACGTGTACTTTACAGCTATTTAAAAATATAAAATAAAATAATAATTGAAATTATAATTGATGGTTTTTAAATGAATAAACGTATATAAACATATAGGATTTCTAAAAAAAGAAAATAAAGAATATAAACAATCAAGATTCAGATGAAGAAGGAAATTTTAATATAAAAATAAAATTTGATAATTACTTTGAAAACTTGAGAATTTGAGGGAAAAAATTAATGTTAAAAACTTTCTATGCAATTAATAATTTGAGAGTTTTAAACTAAAATTAAAATAAAAGGGGTATTAAATAATGGTGACATCACATGTCAATGAAAGAAAAATTTATAATGTGAAATGTTCTCATTTTTAAGAGTGAGATGATTTTTTTACATTTGTTCGTGTAAGTATCTCGGACTCAGGTCCTAGATCTCGAACTCGGGTTTGGGTACTGATGAATCTCGGATGTCGGATTACAATGGTGGGGGGGTGTACCTTCGAAACACTCTGATGCCTAAGTCAGTAACGGTTCGAGATGACGACAGTAAATATGTAATTAATGCGTACCTGACATCTGACGTCTATAGTAGTTATAGGGGAATATCTTGGGATTTGGGTCTTGGGCCATGATCCATAAGATATTATCCCATGGAGTGAGGTGCAGGTAGTGCTCTGGTGCTCCATGCATAGCACCGCCTAGATGGGGGCCGACTTAAGTAATCGGGTTAGCCGACTTACTCTGTTGGGTTGGACTTGCTGAGTATTGGGCTCTGTAACAGATGCCCCCCAGCTGGAGTCGAATCAGGGAGATTTGACTTCGAGCTTATTCCATTGGTCCAACTTGGTGAATGAGCTGGGATACTGAAAAGTCGCGTTTGTTCGCCTTTGTGAGGTGACTTTTGGCATTCTTAGTTGACGTTTTGTCTGACACATTGTAACGGTCGCGACTGTTTGACTTCTGGGCCTGACTGATTCATGGGCCTTGGTCCATTCATATAAATAGAGGGAGAGGAAGACCCTCATTTGCCACTTCGCCAAATTTCTCCTAAACTTCTCCAGTAATCCTTTCCTGTTCCGACGGAAAAAATCCCTGCTCTGGTGACCAACTCGGGACAATTCCGACTTATTCACCTTTTCCTTTAATCAAATTGAGATACAGGTACGCGTTCCTAAACTCTTCTCCTTTTTTTCATGGTTTTACTTAGAGAGATGAGTGATAGTGAGGAATCCTTGGAAATACTTCCTAGACCCCCTCCGACATGGCCATTAGAAAACCAGTCCTCAGTTATAAAGTTGGCTCAAAATTATGTGGGGGATCAAGTAAATAAGAGACCTCTCATGGCCGAGGTGGATAACTTATTTCTGAACTCCAGGTCAGAAGATGGTAGCGACTCTAACTCGAGTAGCTGTTACACAACTTCTGTAGGGTGCCTATGGCTGAAGATCCAAATATAGACTATTTCATGTCGAGGTGGGCCGACTGGTATGATTGGGTGGATCACGAGGTTCTTACTACTTCGAGTGTGTATCGCCCAGGCTACCCAGAGATGATATACGAGCGTTTGTTCGAGTTCCCAATTTTTTGTGATCCCGACTTAGAGAATAAGTACCATGTGGTGATCCCTCCCCCTGGAAGTCGGGTCTGCCATCTGAGTGAAACCAACACGCCATTTCTCTATACTTATGATTATTTTCATTCAAAGTTGAAGATTGTGTTACCATTCACCAAGTTTGAGGAGAGGGTCTTCATGTACCTGTATTGCGTCCATTCTCAACTACATCCAAACACTTGGGCCTTTATTTGGTGTTTTCAGTTGATTATGAACGAGTTCAGATTCACACCCCCCGTCCGGCTTTTCTTCCACTACTTCCAAGTGACGCAGAAGCATCCTAAAGAAGATAAAAATGAGACCCTCAAAAGTTGGATAAGTGTGAGGGGGTTTGCTGGAAGGAAATTGATAACTCCTTATGCAGACTCAGCCAAGAGGGGGAAAGTTCCCTTTAAATAAGAGTTTTTCCTAATCCAAGTGGCGGAGGGGGTGAAGCTGTTCTAGGAAGATAAGTCGGAACCCAGACCGAGATACCACATATATTGATGCAAGAGGCACTATGACAAATTGGCAACCGACTATGAGATTGCAAAGAGTGCACTATCTCCGAGAGACAAGGTAGTCAAGGAACTCTTAAATAATTTTGTCAAGGAGTGTCGCCCTTCCTCAAGTAGGAGGATAATAGATGGACCACAACGGAATGTGGGGTCCCAGATAAGTTAGTAGTAAATGAGGGTCGGGTGGGGGTCCGACTTATCATGCTTATTCCTTCTTTATAGTTTCCTAACTTTGTTGTTTTTTTTCCTTCTTTCAGCATCAATGGCCAACGCTGCGTTGAAGAGGTTGAGGCTCTCGAAGAACGCTGCTGCTGACGACGAGGATGTTCAAGTCGAGTTTGACTTCACTACCAACATGGAGGATGAAAGTGGTTCCGCCTAGATCCCGGCCCAGGGGACGTCCGAGAATGTCTCTGGTGTTGATAATGCTAACCTGGCTGATGCCGATGCCGACCCTAATCCCAAGAGAAAATGAGCTTCGGGGAAAGGCACATAAGGCCATAAAAAGAAGAAGACAAACCGGGATCAGGATCAGGATCGCTCCTACAGCCTCTATGGTTTTGAATGTGAGATTGACATGTCTGATCTGGATCAGGTTTTATACAATTATTTTCTGAAGCAGGTGCACAAGAATGTTGATTTGTTCGAGAACCTGCTAGATCTGGAGAGGCAAAATTTACAACAGGCCGCCTTCCTGAGGTATCTCCGCCGAGATGTTATACCATCTTATAACAATGTCAACGCGAAGCTGGAAAAGATCACCTCGGAGCGCGATAAGGCTCTGGACGATCCAAAAACTGCAAACACGGCTCTCGAGGGAGAGACAAAAGAAAAGATGAAGTACCAAGGTTGGTACAACAATGCGAGGTCTAAGTACAAGACTGTTGTCTGCTGATATTGTATTGACTAAGTTGAAGGAGGAGTACGAGGCATTGAAGAAACAACCTCCTTCAGCCGGCATAGGTAAGGCAATTGTGGCCGAGATTGTAAAGCAGAACTTGCTGAAGGCCCAAGCCAAGTGGAAAGAAGAGAAGTTAGCTCTAGTGGCAACGACTGAAAAGGTTAGCTCTGAGTCATTTGCCAACGTTATTGCCCAAATGAAGCTTCTCAACTCGGGTCTCGTGTTTGAAGTTTTTGAAAACCAGATCTGCAAGATTGACATAGAGAAGAAGGTGTATATCTCTGTAGCTTCAGGGGCCGAGGTCGGTCCTTACGTTGAGAGGATGATTAAGTGTAGGGTTATAATGATTTAATATTTGTATTTTCAAGTTTTTATTGACCTTGTACTACTTGAATTTCTTGTTAATTGAGACCAATTTTGTGATATTCGAGGTTGCATTCCTGTGCTTTTAACGTATGCCTCTTTTTTAACTTAGCGCTTTTAACGATTTGCAAGCTTGTAATGCATGCGCTTTTAACGTTTTTACATTGCTGTAACGCTTTGGCGATTTGGGTAATTCGAGATGCTCTTCACATGCGACTTAAATTAAGATGGATCGGGAGCTTTTCACATCAGGTTTCGATTAGGATCGATCAAGATGCTCTTCGCCATCCGATTTTCTGATTGAGATAGGACCGAGATGCCTCTTTATATCCGGCTTTTAAATTAAGAAGGACGAGATGCTCTTCGCATCCGGTATTTGATTAAGATAGACTGAATATGCTCTTCGTTTACATTTTTAATGCCCTCCTAAGACGGAAGAAAACTTAGCATAATTTGTAGATTTTGGGGAAAGGAAACTGGGAATTTCATTCATATCTTCAAGCAATAATACAACCTTAGGTTACAAATGTTCCAAATCTGAGTATTGCTTTTATGCCTAAGGTTTCTAACTTGTAGGCCCCCCTTCCCCGTAGCTTCCACTATTTTGTAGGGTCTTTCCCAGTTTTGCGTCGGTTTTCCTTGTTATGCGTTTTTTCCCTCCAATGTCGGCTTGTCTAAGTACAAGATCGCCCCGACTTCGAATTCCCTTTTCAGAACTTTGGTTAGCGTGCCATAGAGCCCAAACATTCTTTCAACATGCATCTCGGATATGGGCTACCGCCCTGAGTTTCATCAAGAAAGTAAAGTTCTTCGCGGATGCCTCCCATGCTTTCTTAATTAAGCTTATGATTCTCCAGGTAGGTTCCCCAATCTCAACCAGGATCATGGCTTCGGTTCTGTCGTGAGTTGGAAAAGGGGGTGTTCTTCAATACAAGTGTGGGGGGGGGGGGTGGTAGTCTGGTATGCCATAGGACGTGGTCAAGCTGTTCGGACAGATTCCCTTTGCTTCCTCTAAACAACGCTTTTGAGCCCCTCATGATTACCTTGTTCGCTACCTCAGCTTGCCCATTGGTCTAAGGTGTTCTACCGAGGTAAAATGCTGTTTGATATGCAAATCGGCTAAGAGGTTCTGGAAACCCTTGTCAGTGAACTGGGATTCGTTGTCCGTGATCACAGTCTTGGGGATGCTAACGTGCTATGATGTTCTTGTAAAAGAATTTCTGAATCTTGGCCGAGGTAATGGTTGCGAGAGGTTCATCTTCTATCCATTTAGTAAAGTAATCCACTGCTACTACAAAAAATTTGGACTTGTCCTGGGGCTGGTGGAAAAGGGCCAGGATGTTGATTCCCCACTGATGAAAAGGCCATGGGACGGACATGGTGGAGAGTTTAGTGGATGGAGCATGGTGCAAGGCGTCATGTTTTTTGCAGGCATCACAGCGCTTGACATAATCCATGGCTTGTTGAAGGAGAGTCGGCAGTAAGTAACCAGCCCTTAGTGTTTTTCTAGCCAGGGATCTACCCCTGATGTCCCCCACAACTTCCTTCATGCAACTCGGCTAGGATGTATTCCTTCTGTTCCCCCGGTAATGCATTTGAGTAATGGGAGAAGAAGCCTTTCTTGTAAAGTTGGTGGTTAATAACTGTGAACTGGGGATGCCATCTACCTGATCCGTCCAACTTCCTTCGCTCATTGGGCAACTCTCCTTTTAATATGTAACTTTAATGGGGGTGATCTACGAATTAGCTGATTCGATGGTAAGGACCGGGGTTTTCTGAAATTTTGGGACTGGAAATGACCTTCGCAAAACTGATTTATTGTCCCTATCTTCTTTGTGCAGCTAGACGGGAAATGATATTGGCCCTTGTGTTCTTGGTTTGAGGGACGTTCTGGAAGGTGATTTGAGAAACCGTCTGAGGCCTATTTCACCTTTTCCAGATACATATGGAGTTGTGGCTTCTTAGCTTGGTATTCCCCATTGACTTGGGAAACTAGAAGCTGAGAGTCATTACACAAGGTAACACTTTTCGCCCCCACCTCCTCAGCCATCAACAAACTGACAATGCAAGCCTTCATACTCGGCATGGTTGTTTGAGGTCTGGAATTCGAACGTCGGTGATTTCTCTATGAATATTCCTCCAAGTCCTTCCAATACTACCCGGCTCCAGCTACCCTTTTTATTGGAGGATCCGTCAACAAAATGTCTACTCTTCCACAGTATTTTCCTCTGCTCTAGGAATGAGTTCGGCTACAAAGTTGGATAAGAACTGGCTTTTTTAATGGCGGGTCCGAATCTCGAAATCAAGGTCAAACTCTGATAGTTCATTAGCCTACGTAGTAATTCACTCAGACAAGTCTGGTTTATGCAGAACAGTTCTGATTGGGAGGTCAGTCTGGACTGTGATTTTGTGGGATTGGAATAGTGCCTTAGTCTTCTTGTTGTAATCAAGATGGCCCAAGGCGGTCTTTTCTAACCTTTGGTAATGCAACTCTAGGCCTTGCAGTGCTTTACTGATGCATTAATAGGTTGTTGGCTCTTTCCTTCCTCCCTGACCAAGATGGACGGCACAGCCTGGTCACTGACCGAGATA
Organism: Sesbania bispinosa; assembly: GCA_026901365.1. NCBI lineage: Eukaryota > Viridiplantae > Streptophyta > Magnoliopsida > Fabales > Fabaceae > Sesbania > Sesbania bispinosa. The sequence goes on along the minus strand of QLOH01000351.1, from coordinate 1,085,260 downwards.
TATAAGAACAATTGCTCTTTTGGGGCGGTTTTGCCCAAAATGGTGGATTTGCCTAGTGCTTCTTTTAGAGCTTAGAAAGCTTCTTCACAACCAGGGTCCATTCAAAATATTTTCCCTTCCGGAGGAGGTGGAAGAAAGGAAGGGACTTGAGGGCCAAGTTTGGGATGAAACGACTCAATGCCGTGATACGTCAGTTCAGCTATTGGATCTCCTTGACCGACTTAGGGCTCTTCATTTCCAGCACTTGCTCTGCATTTCTCTGGGTTTACCTCTATTCCTCTGCTAGTCAATAAGAAACCAAGGAAATGGCCTGAAGGGACTCCAAAGGTGCACTTCAAGGGGTTCAACCTCATGTTATGCTTTTTGAGTCTGTGGAATATTTCTCTAAGTCGGTCACGTGGTCGCCCGTCTTTGGAGCCTTGGAAATGATATCATCAATGTATACTTCAACTATTTTCCCGTGACGTCTCCGAAAACCTTCATCATCATGCGCTGATAAGTGGCTCCAACGTTCTTCAAACCCGAAAGGCATCATGGTGTAAACAATAGATGCCTTTGTCGGTTTATAAAGGTCGTCTATGTCCTCGTCGTTCTCTGTTTCATGGGAATCTTTGTTGTAACCCAGCGTATGCATCCATGAAGGAGAGGCCACTGGTTATCCCGACGAGTGGCTCCACCAACTGATCAATGTTTGGCTACAGGGAAGGAAGGATCCTTGGGGCACTCCTTGTTCAAATTGGTGTAGTCTGTCCACACAACATACACCATTTTCCACTGATTTTTTTCACTAAGACCACATTAGATAGCCAGGGGTGACATTATTTGCACTCGCGTATGAATCCGACCTTGAGTAGTTGTTCAACTTTGAAGGCTGGTTGCTTCCTGTCTCCCAAGGCCTATCTTCTCTTTTTTGGGGACACAGTTTAACACCAAGGTTAATAGATAAATTGTGACAACAGAAAGTTAGGATCTATACCTTGCAATGTTTGGCCCGATGTCCATGTGAGAGGTCCGCGTTAGCTAACAACAACGCCTTCAGCCTTTTTTTCCATGTCAAGAGGCAATTGTCGGTGCCAATTTTGGTGGTTTTCTCGGTGGTGTCACCAATTTTCAGTGGCTTGGTTTTTCCCACTGGTTCAATCCGGTCTCTCTGTATTTCATTCACCTCAACTCGAGGGTCGAGGTCCCACCCCAAACCAAAACCTCACCCTCTTCCATTATCTTCTTTTTAGTGCTTGGTTGTTGCAACCCGTTGGAGCGTGGCATTATAGCACTTCCTGGCCTCCTTTCTGTCTCCCGCAACAGAAATAACCCGGCCATCTCGGTGGGGAACTTCATCATCAAGTGCTCATAGAAAATCACTGCTCCAAGAGCGTTCAAGGAAGGTCGGCTGAGTATGTCATTATAAAGGTGAGGCAATCCACCACAAGAACTTTGCAAGTGACAGCTTATTGTCGGTTAGGGAATCGACGCGGAGAGTCGTTGGAGGTAACCTTTGAGTGTGTATCCTTTCGTCAGTGATGAAACCCACCAAATTCACCTTCATAAGGAAGCAAAGATTTTGGGGGTAGGAACAGCTGCTCATAAGTTCTATAAGAAGGAATATCGGCTGAGCTGCCTTGGTCAACAAAGACGCATCCAACCATCACCATCTCCATAAGAGCTCGAATGACAATGGGGTCATCGTGTTCTTCTATTTCGTTTGAAAAGTCTTTAATAGAGAAGGAAATGATCGGGTTGGGAACCCCATTGGGTCATAGTATTAACCTCAGACCTCTCCACTACATACACTTCTCTCAAATGCCTCTTCCTGGAGTTATTGGATGAACCCCCGCCTGCGAAACCTTCAGAAATCATGTTGATCCTGACCCTCGGAGTCACGGATTGTGAATCTCAATTTCCTGGATTGGGGTATAGAAGTTTCTTTTTGTTTTCCCCTCTAGGTGGGGTGTTGGACTTTTGTTTCGCTGCTCAATCTCCCCCAAGGCTTGGGATCTTCTTCTATTGTCTTGACGCTTGTATCCCCCCCCGATTACATCCCCTCCTAACGTACTTTGCTAATCTTCTATCTCTTATCAGCTCTTCAATGAGGGTCTCTCAACTGGATACATTCATCAGTGGTATGACCATGCCCTTCATGAAATTTCTCAGTACTTCATCTTGTCCTTCTGTGCCACGGCTTTGAGGGGTAAGGGCTTTCTGGCATGGCCAATTCAATGTGCATACATCTTTCAAAATATTTCTGGGGGCGACATTGAGTGGTTGATAATTATGTAGCGCCCTTGATCCGGGGTGAGTCTTGGTGCCTATTGTGCCTATCCTTGTGACGATGCTTATCGTGCACAAAAGAATCCTCGGCCTCTGCCTCTGGGATGTATGCCCCGACTCTCAACAAGGTGGATTTCTCTCCCTACGAACTTGTGGGACCCCGGGCTCACAGCCAAGATAACACCACACCAGCTGCATTTTTTTTCCAAATCTGGGATCAATGCGCATTCTTTGTAGAAGCGGGCCAAGGAAATTCTTAATGTTTCTCTTTGTTCCTGTTTCAATTTAGCTAAAGTGAACTGGTCTTGTGGGAGTTCAGTGCAGATGTGTGAAGCATTCATGAGGTTGACTAGAGATCTTCCCAGCGATCAATGGACCTGGGTGGGAGAGTTTAAACAGGCAAGTGTTTCCCCCTTGAGAGTTCAAGGGAAGGATCAGCATATACGACTTCAAGGGCTCCCACGAACAACATCTCATTACAAAGGTCAATGTGCTTCACCAGCCATTGCGAAAAGGTTTAGGAATCTCGGCTCTGGCAAGGCGGTCCGAGAAGGGGTGTCTGAACGGGACAGCCAGACCCAGTGGGGGGTCTGTTTTCAGGTTGAGTAACTTCTTGGTGGATCTGAGTATGGTAGCTTGTGTTGGATGGGAGTGTGTGGTAGGCTTGGTTGTTGGCTAACGCTGCATTCCGGCTGTACTGATTCGTTCTTCCAACTAGGCAACAACTGGGATGACTTGTGGTTGAGGAATGGGAGGTGGTCATGCGGGTCTTTCTTCAGGTTCTCTAAGACGAGCCCTCCAATAACGACTAATTTCGTCACGAGGTTGTTTGAGTTTTGTAGAGCGGCTTGGCTTGGCTTGTTATCCTGGGAGGCAGGATGTGAGGTGGTTCCCACTTCTTCAAGCCCTCGTCGTTGTAATGAGGTCTTCAAAACTAACCCTTGGGGTTGGTTGAGGTCTACGCCTTTCTGAGTGGAAGCGGGGGCTGCTGACTGTCTTGAGTTATTAGAAAAGGAGCAGACCCTTCCTTCTAGCGCCAAATGTTCGTGTGTAATTATCTCGGACTCGGGTCATGGATCTCGAACTCGGGTTCGGGTACTGATGAATCTCGAATATCGGATCACAACGGTGGCAGGGTGTTGAGATCTTGGCAAGCGTACCAATTATCGCAGCAGTATATAATAGTAGAAAAGTAGGGTTGTCGTACCCACGAGGAATAATGCGAACTTAAATTCTTAGAATTCACACTTACTGAGTAAGAATGATTGCAAATGGTTGAGGTTGTTGGTGAGAAAATAATCTAAGAACGCGGTTAAAAAGATTGAGGAAAAAAGAGAAACGTGGATAATGAATGCATGCCAGTTAGAGAGAAGAAACTAGGATTGAACTTCGTCTATCGCACCCCTCTTGTATCTTTGGAAATCAATGATATCCAAGAATTTATAATTTATAATTATTGAAGCAAAAACTAGATTTCATTCACATTGATCCCTCAAGTATGAAATTCTCTAGAACAATTTCCCCTAAACACCGATTCCTCGGATATTTAACAAATTGCCCTAGCTTTAAGATCAGTTGTTAAACGCTATCAATAAATTGGGAACCCTATCACCCTTAGGAATTCACCTATTGAGTGTTATTTACCTCAAATCGGATTAGAAAACTGCTTCCCAGCTAATTCAATAAATCAAATCCATAACTCCGTTACAAGAAGGAAGTTAAGCATTAAGAATAGAAATAAAAACACCAATATTATAAAAAATAGGGATCCTAAGAATAACAAGATCCAAAATACAATCAATGGGAGTGAATCGACTATGTTCAATCCTAAGAGAAATTTAGCTACTATGGTACGCCATTACAAACCAAAAGGATTAAGAAGGAAAAGTAACAGCGAAGCCTTCCAACTTTGTTTGTAATCTCCTTCTTGCTCAGAATGGTCTCTAGAGACTTGTCACACTCTTCTCACAACTCCGTATCTGCTCAAAACTCCAAATCTCCAAAGTCTCCCTAAAAACTGTCTGACGGCTCTTTTAAACGCCAAGGGTTACGTGTCCTGCCCTTTGCCTGCGCTTAGGCAGGTGAAGTGCAGGAAACAGTAACTGAAGGGTCATTCCTGCGCTCTTTACTTGCAGGAATCAGTGATAAATTCCCATCTTGCCCTTCTTTTGAGTCTTGCCTACACAATTTTGTCTCTTTTACTGTTCACTTGATGCTTCACTTGTACCTTAGCTTCTCATATGCAAAATCAACAGTTTTCTTCATCAAATAGCATCAAATTCAAATGAGACTCCTATAATTAAAATTGCCACAAAACTAAACAAAGAAGGGTGGTTTTGGATTATAAATTCAATAATTCATAGTCAATAAGTACTGTAATTACATAGAAATTTACTTAATTCTAACACTTATTACAGGGTTCCTGCGAAGACACTCAAACGCCCAAGTCAATGAAGGTTCGAGATGACGACAGTAAATATGTAATTAATGCGTACCTGACATCTGACGTCTACAGTATTTATTGGGGAATATCTTGGGATTTACGCCTTGGGCCATGATCCATAAGATAAAATCCCATGGAGTGAGGGTGCAGGTAGTGCTTTAGTGCTCCACGCATAACAGCCGTCTAGATGGGGGCCGACTTGAGTTATATTGGCCGACGTGAGTAATCGGGTTGGCCGACTTACTCTGTTGGGTTGGACTTGCTGGGTATTGGGCCTTCAGGCCTAGTCCGTAACAACATTATAGAGAAAATTTTAAAAATAATTTTCAGAAATCAAAATACATCAACACTTGGAAGATTAATTTGATAATGCATTAAAATTTAAATTTATGGATTCTAAATTTAGAATTATAGAAAAAAATAGTTTTACATTGAGAATTAAAAAATTAAATTTAAATAATACTTTTGAGAGAAATAGGAAATATAAAAATAAGATTATAAAAATGACACTTTAGTATTTGATATTAATAATTTTAATATAGAAAGTCATGTGACTCATTAAAACATATAGACTAAGACAAATTTGTATCTAAAAAGGACTGTCAATGTAAACATTCAATAATGTGGCATACATCATTATATTTAATAAATTTAATAATACATGAGATATTTATTCATTAAATAATATGATAACACATTATTGAATGTTTATAATTTTTTATATTAATAGTATATAATTATTAAGTTCTTTAAAAAAATAAATATTTAAATTAATTTTTTAATACAAGACCGTATGTAATTATGCATCGATCAAGTGAGACAATCTCCTAGTGCAAAACAGACTATTACTAATATTTAACATAATTGCCTACTAAGAACTCGAGATCACTAACTAATTAGAATGAAATAGTTTAAGTTTATACTAGTTAATCTACGTATTTGCTTATATATAATTTTAATAATAAAAGTGATTACAAATTAAATAATTAATATATTATGTGTAAATGGGACAATACAGTACCATATTACCTTTTCAAAATTATAGTGTGTTTTTTTTTTCGAAAAAATTATAGTGTGTTAAATGCAGACACGGATACAAGACACGGATACAAGGGGAGGGGAAAGCATGAGCCTTGGCCCCCCTCCCCCACTCACTCTTCCAATATATATATAATATATATATATATATATATATATATATATATTATATTTGTCCAAAAAAAATATATTTATATATAAATATACACATTCATAGTATTAAGTATAACATGTAATAAAAATAATAATTAAGATAAAAAATGTGATCGATTTAATTTTATGATTTTACTTTATTTAATATTTATTATAAAAAAATTTAGCCCCTTTAAGTGTTTTTTATAAAAAAATTAAAAATATATTTGATTAATTTTATAACATATAAATGTGTATAACTTAGATAAAATATCTGTATACATTTAATTTTGTTTATTTTAACATTTAGCAAATGTTAACGAGTGTCTCTTAGGGTACTGATTTAACATTCATATACAAACACTTTTTTATTGAGAAGTGAAACATTAATGTTATAATGCAATCAATTATCGTAACTTATAATAAACAACGATTTTTCTAACTTGTGCAATGTTGCACAGTGTAACTAATCAAAATGGAAAGACTTTTATTGGAAAATGTAACATTTTATATTATTAATACATTGAATGTTGTGATAGTCGTAATTTCCAATAAAAGTTTTTTACTTTTGATTATTAAACCGTTACAACATTGCATGAGTTATAAAACACCAATAAAAATTATATATATATATATATTATTTTTTAAACTAATACTCTTAGTGCACTTGTTAGTAGAACGGTTAGTAATTTTATATTCCGGTCCCCCTTTAAGTGATCCCTGGATTCGTCTCTGGTTTAATGTTACATATAAGTTATAAAATTATAGACTTTAGACTGATAGATACTTTGATTTCTGAATTAAGATTGTTCTACGGCTTTTGAAAATCTCTATACAAAATCTCACACGTTAAAAAATGATATTTTATTATAACAATAAAGTTTTACATTTTGTTTGTTACCGCTGAGAAAGCGAAGAAAGAAATGAGAGAGAGAGAAAAACAGTGGAAATGAGAATGCAACCTCGTTTGGTTGTAAAAAATAGTGGAGAGAGTGTAAATTTTGTGGGACCTACACAGAAAAGAATCACAACACAACATAGGTGATTTGTGGAAAGATAAGTTAAGGCATGAATTTTTACATTAAATATCTTTTCTTTTTGCTAAAATCACAACCACATCATCACATCTTAGTATTTTAATTGATAGGGTATTTTTTTTTCCAATAAAAGAATATATAACTCTCTCTCCTTCCTATTCTTCTTATATTTTTACTCAAAACCAACAATTTCTAATGCCTACATTTATTAGAAGTTGAATGTGAAGAAAGAAAGTAGGGAAGAAAGAAAGTAGCGAAGAGATACGTGAGAAACGTACATATCACCTCGTGTTTGGTTTGTATAAATTTAGGGGTAAGAGACATTAAAAATGTGGGTCCCACTATTTTTTTACAATCCACCCATCTCAGTGAGGAAAGTGGCATGAGAAGGAGCTAACCTCATTTTTACATTTAAAACAATGAGTACTATATTATGCATAACATTGGGCATACATGTCTATTAAAAAATCTCTTTTGTTTTCTTTTTATTTTTTACATTTTTTCTCTCAACTTTCTCTCATACTAAACAAACCTATAAATTTACTCCATTTCCCACGACTTTTGATCTCACTTTCCCTATTCTCTACTTACACCAAACATAGTGCAGAATCAATTCTATGGAATTGATTTAAATTACTTCTGTCCAATATATTCGTAAACGTGCACCACTCATTTGCAACCATTAATTTTACAATAAATTCTACCACAAATGTAAACCAAACAGGCACTAAATTTATCTCATTTCTCATCACTTTCTCTCTTTTCTATTTCTCTCTTCCCTTACTATTTTCCCTATATTAAACCAATAGTACAACTATAGTTTCCAACTGTAGACTCTCATGCATCCTTGAGTTCCTCAATTTTATCAATCAATGTGAGTTTTGTAACTCAGTATATATTTATAAAAAGTAACACCACATGATTTTATTTTCCGAGTTTAACCATTCTATTTATTTTATATAATTAAAATCATAAAATAGATAAAGTTTAATTAAAAATTATATTTTTATTTATTTATTTTAAAAAAACATTTTATTGACATTTTAATGTTTTCTTTTTCCGGTTGAAAAGGTTGTTTTCGTGACTAGCAGGCACGTTTTCCTAATGTCAATATGCCCGTAACGCATGTGGCATCTTCGCTTACATGCTCTCCAATTTGAAGTCGGTGGCGCTGCACTGACATGTAACATTTTATGAGAGGACCCGTTCATCGCAAAGAGCCAAAGATGGACAATTTGAAAGATAAACCTCCACGTGAGATAATAGTAACAGGAATAAAAATAATAGTAATGTGATTAAAAAAGAGATTAAAAAAGACACATATAAAAAAAAAGTTGTAAAAACATTCGTACCTGTTTGGACTAGTAGTTAGGAATACTGAGAATCAATTCTGTTGCAATTGATTTTTAAATTACTTTTTATCTAACGTACTCCGTAATTCATACATCGTCATTTGCTGCTATTGATTCTATAAATAAATTAAAATCAATTATACTCAATTGTAAATCAAATGGACACGTAGTCAACACTAAAAAATTAATGTAATGAGTCCTACAAAGCAACGAGATAGCTAGGCATCAACTACAAATATTATTTATTTAGTGGATCCGTAGCTAAATGCTGCTTAAGAGGATGAAGAGGACACAAATCTCTAAAAAGATTGGATCCCAAGCCCCAACTATTGGATTCAACTGAAAGCTAACGATTTAGCATGATATACTTTCGAAAGATTTGATCAAGTCAGTTAAAATTGTTAAAAGTCAACGATAAAAAATGGGTTCAAATTTGGCTATTTAAAATATTTATTTATTTATTTATTATTAATAAACTTTTTTTAAGACAAATGAAAACACACATCATATTTATGTATAAAATGTTATTATATTTATTTTTATTTTATATATAAAGTATGTAATGTAATTCTTTTATGTTAATTTAAAATTTTGCTTGAATTATTTTTTTCATAATTATATATGTAGAAACACAGGGAAACACTAAAAGGGGGGTTGAATAGTATTTCTTAATAATTTATGGAAGCTTTTCACAAACGGTTAAGTTCAAACTGGTTTCAGACAGGTTTAGGGAAGCTGTCTGAAGTTTAAGAAGACTTCTGAAAGTAATCTTAAATAGATTTTCTTGCTTCTTTTAAAATTATTGAAACAATCTTCAATACCCTTGGGTTAGTATAAATAAATTGACAAGAGATAAGAGATAGAAAACTTAGCCAAGAAATTTATCCTGGTTCACCCACTAACACAGTGAGCTACGTCCAGTCCCAATGCAAACAACCACTGGATTTCCACTATATGAATATTCAGATTACAAACTTAAATATGAGTACAGTCTCTCCAGACACAACGAGTACAGTCTCTCCAGACACAACAAGTACAATCTCTCCAGACACCACGAGTACAGTCTCTCCAGACATCACGAGTACAGTCTCTCCAGACACCACGAGTTACAGTCTCTCCAGACACCAACAAGTATTCTTTTTCAGTCTAGCCTCTCCAGGCTCTTCAACTAAGTATCTTTTTCAGTCTAGCCTCTCCAGGATCTTCAACTAAGTATTCTTTGTTTCAGACAAGTCTCTCCAGACTCTTCAACTAAGTATTCTTTGTTTCAGACAAGCCTCTCCAGGCTCAATATGCAGTATTACAACGAAATGTGTCTAAGCTTTTGAACTACACAAGTTTCAAGCTTAAGAAGACACAGTGCACAATAATAACTGAGGTATACTCAGGATATACAGATGATGTGCAAAGAAGATGAATCAGAGGGTTTTTCAAAGTAAAGCTTGCAGCGGAATATCTCTTAGGCTTTCTTGCAATAATTTTCTCTATATCCTTGATGGTCTTTATGGAGGGGTATTTATACCCAATCTTCAATCCGTTGAAATACCACCGTTTAGAGATAGCATTAAATGCTATTTAATCTGTTGTGAGGACATGCTTCTGAGAGCTCTGATATTTTTGACACTGTACAAGGTTGCTCCTGCCATAAAGCTGCTACATATGTTGCTGCAGAGGCTGCGTTGCAGAGATTTCCTCAGTGGTGTATGAAATTCAAAAATACCAAGAAAGGTCTCTGTGTTCCTTGCTATAAACGTGTTACATGCAGCAGAGGTTCAGAAAAGTCTTCACAAGCTTCAGCAAAGGGTGCCACGTCATTAATGAGACTTCAGACAGCTTCAACACTTCAGACGAGTTGTGCACTTCAGACGGCTTCAACGCTTCAGACGAGTTGAACCTTCAGAAGGCTTAACTCCTCAGACAGGTTGAAAGCATTTCACATAGTCTTTATATAAGCTTATATTGGCTTGCTGAAATCATAGATAAATCATTCAAACATATATGTATCTATGATAAATATTTTAACTCAAATTTGTTAAGCATTAAAACTTGGGAATTGAGCTGTCTTAAACATCATATTTTCTCTTATGATATTTTGAGACTCAACATTCTCCCCCTTTTAATGATGACAAATTTGTTTAAAATACATAAATCTGAAAGGAGTTTTAAAGATAAAAGAATAGATAGCTCCCCCTCAGATGGTGATCTCTTAAACTGATTTGATCAAAAATCAATTTCTTATTTACTCCCCCTGAGTCCTGTGATCACTTCAGATTCAGATTTTGTTAGTTTAATACTCCCCCTTTTGTCATCAATCAAAAGGGAATTCCAGAGCATAACAATAATAGCAATCATAGCAAAATCATGAAGTATGAAAGAAAACAGCAAACCCAAACACAACATGATGTGAAAACACTGATAGTATTAATCAAACTGTTAAAATTAATCACTTAGCAGAAATAAACATGAGACATAGCTACACATCACTGACTACCTATCCTTCTTCAGCAAAGCTTCTTTCATGAAGGAAATCAGCTCATCCTTGGCCTTGTCAATCTGAGAGATGAGAGCAGTCTTCATGTCCTCTTGGCCACTTCTAATCTGCTGTTGCTCTTGAAGAATCTTATCTTGTTTAGCAATGAGATCAGCATTCGTCTTCTCTAGCTTCTCTATCTTCAGCTTGAGCTTTCTGTTCTCTTCTTCAGGATCAGGTGGTGCTTCAAAAAGAATAATCTGGATGTGTCTGCACACAAATCTCAGCACATCAAAACCTGGAAGCAACCATACTCCTGTGGATGATACACTGGAAAGAAGAATGTTCCAATGGGACACATAATCTTCCAGTCTTCATGAAATGATTCAGACAGAGGTGGGAAATGGTCTCTGATGTAATGATATTTCACATTTATGAATTTCCCATGCCCTATGATAGAATCAGCATCTGGTCCAGTTGACCCAGAAGAGGATCCAACATCCTCTCTGATCTTCCAGTAAGATGACCAGACTCTGTCTCTGAAACTGTGATCCATGCCTCCACCTTGTCTCTTGATCGTTGCTGGTAGCTCCTTCCATTCGCTTGGAGTCAGAGGCTTGAAGGGAACAGGATAGGCCTTAGGTTCCTTGAACTTATCAGCAGGGCCTTCCTTCAGAGGGTACCTAGGAACAATTCTATCAGGTTGCACTAGAATCTTGGTGGTTGGCCTGATGGAAAATGTTCTAGGGGGCCTGTATCCTCTCATGCCTACAGACTTCAGATAATCCCTTTCAAAGAGTTCACCTTTTGTGCATAGATGCCTGACAAAACACCAGTCTTCATTACTCATCTTCAGACAATCAGCATCAGAAAAGGGATCAAGTGGAGCCCACTTGTGAGCAGGTGGTACCACACCCTTTCTGATCTTCTCAAGTTGCCCAGAGTACATCTGATCTAAGCTTCCTTGATACTTTATTCTTTCAGCAACTGAAGTATGTTTGACTAGCCCATGGTGCAGAGAGATAGGTGGTGTATCTCTGAAATATTGCAGCTCTTCATAGAGGTTTGGGAACTTGGGAACCCTTTCCCTCTCAAAGAAAGGTCCTTCATACCTCTTATGGGGCACTTCAGCTTCTTCATCATACTGATGCTGAGTGAAAGGAAATGCATAAGGATCAAAAGTGGGTTCTGTGAAGAAATCCCTACTTTTAGGTCCTAGCCTAATGTGTTCAGGCAGCATACTCCCTTTCCACACCTTTGAGCTTTCTCCTTGCTGAATCTCGACAATGGGATCTTCAGATTGTGTTGACTCTGAAGATGATGATAATGATGAAGATGGTGGTGATGATTGAGGTGATGATGGTGATGGTGGATTTGCACCAGAGTCTCTAATCTTCTTCTGCATGTGGAACATGATGATGCTGGGAAGATTGACCTTCTTCTTCTGCAGCAAGTGAATCATGCAGAATCTTTCCAATTCAGACACGTGGTTTCTGCTTCCACTCTTAGGGATTATGGAGTACCCTAAGATGGAGTGAAGTACTCTGACCTTATCCAGCAAGAACTTAGAATCAGGAGTCTTGGGTTCTTCTGTACCATACAGCATTTTTGTGTACTTCTTTTGCCCACCATTTCTCAACTCCTATCCAGGAGTAAAGGTTTCTCCTTCAGCCTTGACCTTGGCGATGGTGGAGAGAATCCCTTCATCAACAAAAACAGGGACTCCTAGAACAGTAGCCTTGATGCTTTCATATACTCCCTTGGAGTTAGGGATTCCTCTAGCTGAAGCCCAGAAATTTATGACACTCTTCTCGTGCCATGAACAGTAGATGTTGTCAAAGAATGGAGTCCAGCCAGCAGCATCAAATTCCTCAACCAAATCCATACCAAGATTTCGAAGCTCTTCAAGGTCCACACCTTTCGATCTGACCACATTTCCACCGGAACTGGAAGACTTCTTTGGTGTCATTGATGAGTTGCAGAAAAACTTGAGAGAAAACGGTTGCTAGAGAGAAGAAGAAGTTCAAATAGTACTGAGAGAAAATGTAAGACTTCCTCGATACTCTTACTCCTGCATTTATAGACCCACGATGCAATGATGGCCTGTACCGGCTGCGCGGACATTGGGTAACGTGCGAAGTGGAAGAGACAAAATAAATGGAATTTAACCGTATCAGATAGCCACGTTAGCAAGTCATTTCAGACAAGTGAGAAATTTCAGACACACATATAAAATTCAGAAACCCTAAAATTTCAGACATGTCACAATTTCAGACACCCTGGAATTTCAGACGCTCTTATCATATCAGACAATATCATACACAATCAATTATTAGAGAATGCATGTATGTTCAAATTATTGCGTATGAACTTAAATCTATCTTCAGTCAGGGGTTTGTGAATATATCTGCCCATTGATGCTCTGTGTCAATGAATTGAATATCAAAAACACCTTTCTGAACATAGTCTCTAATAAAATGATGCTTGATTTCTATATGCTTAGCCCTAGAATGTTGGATATGATTTTTAGATAAATTAATTGCACTTGTATTATCACACAACACAGGTATAACAGAGATAGGAATATTAAAGTCCTCAAGCTGATACTTCACCCATAGCAGTTGTGAACAACTGGCTGCTGAGATGTATTCTGCTTCTGCTGTTGATAATGCAATGGTGCTTTGCCTTTTGCTTGACCAGCTGATCATGTTATTTCCAAAGAAATGACATCCTCCACTGGTGCTCTTTCTTTCTATTCTATCTCTAGCAAAGTCAGCATCACAGTATCCTATTAACCTGCAATCCTTGTCTTTTTTATAGCATAGACCAAGATTAGTAGTGCCTTTAAGATATCTAAAAATTCTCTTAACAACTTTGTAATGAGTAGTTCTTGGATCTGATTGAAATCTAGCACAAAGACATACACTGAACATGATGTCAGGTCTGCTTGCTGTTAGATACAATAAAGAGCCAATCATTCCTCTATATAAAGTTTGATTTACTCGTTCTTCATTTTCATCCTTGCTTAAAGATGAAGAGGGATGCATAGGAGTTGACATGGGTTTGCAATCATTTAAGTTAAACTTTTTGAGCATTTCTTTTGTATATTTTTCTTGATGGATCCATATACAATCAGAATCTTGCTTGATCTGAAGTCCTAAGAAAAATTTTAGTTCTCCTATTAAACTCATTTCAAACTCTGATTGCATTAACTCAGAAAACTCCTTGCACAGGGAAGAATTAGTTGAACCAAAAATAATGTCATCAACATATATCTGGACAAGTATAAGATCTTTGTTAGATTGTTTTCTAAAAAGAGTTATATCTACTTTTCCTTTTTCAAAACCATTTTTGATAAGAAAACTGCTTAATCTGTCATACCAAGCTCTTGGGGCTTGTTTCAGACCATAAAGAGCCTTTTTCAGTTTGAAAACATGATCAGGAAAAGCTATATCTTTAAAACCAGGGGGTTGTCTAACAAAAACCTCTTCTTCAATGAATCCATTTAGAAAAGCACTTTTGACATCCATTTGATATAGTTTGATGCCATTATTTACATCATAAGAGAGAAGAATTCTAATTGCTTCTAACCTGGCAACAGGGACAAAGGTTTCAGTGAAGTCAATACCTTCTTGTTGATTGTACCCTTGAGCCACCAATCTCTCCTTGTTTCTGACCACTTTTCCTTTTTCAGACAGCTTGTTTCTGAACACCCATTTGGTTCCAATAATAGTTTTCCCATGGGGTTTAGGAACAAGGGTCTAGACATCACTCCTAGCGAATTGATTTAGCTCTTCTTGCATGGCTAGGATCCACCCTTCATCATGCAGAGCTTCATCAATGTTCTTTGGCTCAATTTCAGACAGGAAAGCAAGAGAATTCAGATTCTTGAATTTTGATCTTGTCTTAACTCCTTCTGAAGTGCTGCCAATGATTTGCTCCTTAGGATGATGTGACTTGTATCTCCAGTTAGTTTTCTGAGGTACTGTCCGATCTGTCTGAGACTCAACATTTGTCTGAAGAGGTTCAGTGACAGATGGTGCTTCAGACACCTGTTCATCCTTCAAGCTATTATGATCATTCAGCTCCGTACCTGCAAAATCATCTTCTAGATCTGATAGTTCCCTATCAGTCTCTTTCATGTCATTGAATTTAACATGAATTGATTCCTCTACAATTAAAGTTCTAGAGTTATAAACTCTATAGGCTTTAGATGTTTCACAATAACCTATGAAAAATCCTTTGTCAGACTTTGCATCAAATTTTCCAAGATCATCCTTGGTGTTGAGTATGAAACACTCACATCCGAAGGGATGGAAATATGATATGTTGGGTTTCCTTCCTTTCCACAATTCATAAGGAGTCTTTTTCAGAATTGGTCTTACCAGTATTCTGTTTTGAAGGTAGCAAGCTGTGTTAATAGCTTCTGCCCAGAAGGATCTTGGTAGGTTGCAAGAGTTGAGCATGGTTCTTCCCATTTCTTGCAAGCTTCTGTTCTTTCTCTCAACAACCCCATTTTGCTGAGGTGTTCTTGCCACAGAGAAATTGTGTGAGATCCCATTCTCATCACAGAACAGTTGAAAGTTTGCATTCTCAAACTCTCCACCATGATCACTTCTTATGACAGATATGCAGAATCCTTTTTCATTCTGTACCTTCTTGCAGAATATTGTGAAATTCCTGAAAGTCTCATCCTTGCTTCTTAGGAATAACACCCATGTAAATCTAGAATAGTCATCAACAATGACCAAACCATATTTCTTACCACTAATGCTTTCTGTTCTAATAGGACCAAACAAGTCAATATGTAGCAGTTCCAAAGGTCTGCTAGTAGAAACAACATCCTTACTCTTAAAAGAGTGTCTTGTTTGTTTCCCTTTCAGACAGCTTTCACATAAAATGTTAGATTTGTAAGAAAGCTTGGGCAGTCCTTTAACAAGGTTGTATTTTGCTAACTTTGAGATTAATCTCAAGCTGGCATGCCCCAATCTTTGATGCCAAATCTGTTTTTCATCTTCAACAGAGATGAAACATTTTACATTTTGACTTGCTAGCTCCTCTAGATCAATTTTGTACACATTACTGTGTCTTTTAGCAGTAAAAGGATTTGATCAAGAGAGTCTTTGACTATACTTCCTTCTTTGGTAAAGGAGACCACATATCCACTGTCACACAATTGACTTATGCTCAGTAGATTGTGCTGAAGTCCCTCTACTAGAAGAACATTCTTAATAAGGGATAAAGGACATATACCTACAGTTCCTATCCCCGTGATCTTTCCTTGCTGGTTTCCACCAAAGGTGACCACACCTCCTGCTCTGGGTCTAAGGTTTTGGAACAAAGACCTTTCTCCTGTCATGTGTCGCGAGCACCCACTGTCCAGGTACCATTTGTGGGGTTTCCTTTGTCCTGTTAAACACACCTGCAACAGGAATGATCAAGTTTTTAGGTACCCATATTCTTTTGGGTCCTTTTTTGTTAGCTTTGGGCCTTGCTTTTCTCTTGTGTTTGCACTGAGCCACATTGTGTCGAGGCTTGCCACAGTGAGAACACCCAATAACCTTCTTTTTGCCTTTAGTAAAATTTAAGATAGTAGGAGGTTCAGAGATGTTGTGATCACAAAAGCCTAAACCGCTTTTGTCAAGGGAATGCCTTTGATTTCCAAGTAATCTGTTAAGATTATCTGTTCCTTTGACAAATTTAGCTAAGTCTTTTGTCAATTGCTCAACTTGTTTCTGAAGTTTTTTATTTTCTTCAGATACAGTTTGTGAACTGCTGACTTCAGTAACAAGAGTTTTTTCCTTGAGCATAATATTTTCTATCTCAAGAGCCTCATATTTACTACACATTTCTGTGTGAGCTTTGGACAAATTCTTATACTCTTGAAAGAGTTCCTTGGAACTTTCCATCAGGTCATCACACATCTCTTGAAGAGTTAAAGGAAATACCTCAGCTTCAGAGCTGTCTGATGAGGGCAGGCTGGCCATGAGACACAGGTTGGCTTCTTCTGAAGTGTCCTCCTCTTCTTCTGAGGTAGACTCATCAAGATCCTCCCATGTTGCCATCAGTCCCTTCTTCTTCTTGAAGAACTTCTTCTTATTGAAGGTGATCTTCTTCAGTCTTGGGCATTCTGCCTTCGTGTGACCTGGTTGTTTGCACTCAAAACAAGTAATTTTGTCATTTTGAGAGTCTTTACCTGATTTACCTGCTTTAGAGGTTGAAGGTTGGTTCTTTCTGAACTTTCCTCTATTTTGCAGCATTCTCTTGATCTTCCTACTTAGAAGAGCAAGATCATCATCTTCTGAGCTATCTTCAGAATCTTCATCTGCTTCTGAAGTTTCCTCAGCTTGCATAGCCTTCATGCTGCCATGCCTAGGCTGTTTGGCCTTGGAGTTTAGTGCTAGAGACTTCTTCTTGTTGTCATCTTCTTCAAGCTCAAGCTCATGGACCTTGAGAGATCCCAACAGTTCTTCCATTCTAAGAGAGTTTAAGTCTCTTGCCTCTTGAATGGCAGTAACTTTGTGATAGCCAGATGGGTGTAGGATCTAGAATTGAGCAAAACCAACCGATTAGAATCAAAATATAGTGAATAAATTGCGAAAATAAGGTGCAGGGCAGCAGCTTATTTTGCGCAAGAAAGTGATAGAAAATGAGAGAAAATGAAAGAAAAAGTGGAGAGGAAGAAATGGGAAGGACGCCACTGAAGCAAGAGTCCACTTGCAGCAGATAAGTCCAATGCCAGACGCCACTAATTCAGGAGAATTAGATAAGTCTCAGTATGGTTTGAGCAACAACCACCAAGCCTCACTCAACTCACAAAGGGAGGAGAAAATTGGGCATAATGCCTTTACTTCAAAATTCAATGTGTCCAAATACAAGAGAGGAGCCCCCTTTATATAGGAGAGGGGGAGTGAGGGGGAGGCCACTTACATGAGGGAAGGGGGAGAAAAATAAAAGATGAGTGAAATCTCATCCTAAGTGGGATTTGAACCCATGTCCCTAATGGCTTATGGCTAAGCTAAGCCTTAAGCCAATAAATCCAAAAATAGCGCCCCTTTTAACAAGGAAAAGAAAGATGAGGTAATTTTCTATCTCAGGTGGGATTAGATCCCATGACCTCCTAAACCTTGTAGCAAGGTATCCTACTAACCAATAAAACCCATACAATTAGCACCCATGTGGAATGAAATAAAAAGGCAAATACAAAAATAAAAAGAAAATACAAGAGAGTCCTAATTAAGGGTGGTCCATAGGACAAGGGTCCTATCCAGGGTCAAGGTGTCCTTCTGTAGGGTAGTGACCTTTATTTTGTAGGGTAGTGTCCCTTTATTTGTAGGACACTAATTTCTCCAACTCTTCCTTGCTTGAAGTTGGTGCATATCCTCCAATGTAGGTCTTGCAGGTCCAAGCTCCTAGCAGAGTGTTATCACTTTGGGTCTCCAGGACTTAGGCAAACTTCTTAGAATATTTCTATTGTTGTCTCCAGATTCATAAGTTCTACCTAAGGACCTGAGTCCATTAGTTATAGTCTGAAACCTTCAAAACATATGGTCAATTATTTCAGATTCCTCCATCTTGAACATCTCATATTGATGTATGAGCATGCTGATCTTGGATTGCTTGACAGTTTCTGTCCCTTCATGGGTTGCTGCAAGAGTATCCCAGATCTCCTTGGCAGAAGTACATCCATGAACCTTCTCATACTCTGATTTATTCAAAGAACATATCAGATAGAGTTTGGCTTTGGCATTCATTTGTACTCTAGCTTTCTGCTACAAGGTCCATTAAGCCTTAGGAATGGGCACTCCATTATGCATAGGTATATAGTCTCCATCAGTGACCACATCCCAGACATCAATGTTGTTGCTCTCAATGAATAACTTCATACGATCCCTCCAGTAGTGGTAATCTACTCCATTGAATGCTAGGGGCCTTGTGATAGAGGCTCCTTCAGAGATGTATTGACTGTTGTTGTTGGAAGCTTCCATCTGCATCATTAGTCCTCAACACTTGTTAGGTGCTCAACCCTGAGTTGAGCTCTGATACCAACTGTAGAAACACAGGGAAACACTAAAAGGGGGGGTTGAATAGTGTTTCTTAATAATTTATGGAAGCTTTTCACAAACGGTTAAGTTCAAACTGGTTTCAGAAAGGTTTAGGAAGCTGTCTGAAGTTTAAGAAGACTTCTGAAAGTAATCTTAAATAGATTTTCTTGCTTCTTTTAAAATTATTGAAACAATCTTCAATACCCTTGGGTTAGTATAAATAAATTGACAAAAGATAAGGGATAGAAAACTTAGCCAAGAAATTTATCCTGGTTCACCCACTAACACAGTGAGCTACGTCCAGTCCCAATGGCAAACAACCACTGAATTTCCAATATATGAATTTCAGATTACAAACTTAAATATGAGTACAGTCTCTCCAGACACCACGAGTACAGTCTCTCCAGACACCACGAGTACAGTCTCTCCAGACACCAACAAGTATTCTTTTTCAGTCTAGCATCTCCAGGCTCTTCAACTAAGTATCCTTTTTCAGTCTAGCCTCTCCAGGCTCTTCAACTAAGTATTCTTTGTTTCAGACAAGCCTCTCCAGGCTCTTCAACTAAGTATTCTTTGTTTCAGACAAGCCTCTCCAGGCTCAATATGCAGTATTACAACGAAATGTGTCTAAGCTTTTGAACTACACAAGTTTCAAGCTTAAGCAGACACAGTGCACAATAATAACTGAGGTATACTCAGGATATACAGATGATGTGCAAAGAAGATGAATCAGAGGGTTTTTCAAAGTAAAGCTTGCAGCGGAATATCTCTTAGGCTTTCTTGCAATAATTTCTCTATATCCTTGATGGTCTTTATGGAGGGGTATTTATACCCAATCTTCAATCCGTTGAAATACCACCGTTTAGAGATAGCATTAAATGCTATTTAATTCGTTGTGAGACATGCTTCTGAGAGCTCTGATATTTCTAACAATGTACAGGGTTGCTCCTGCCATAAAGCTGCTACATATGTTGCTTGCAGAGGCTGCGTTGCAGAGATTTCCTCAGCGGTGTATGAAATTCAAAAATACCAGGAAAGGTCTCTGTGTTCCTTGCTATAAACGTGTTACGTGCAGTAGAGGTTCAGAAAAGTCTTCACAAGCTTCAGCAAAGGGTGCCACGTCATTAATGAGACTTCAGACAACTTCAACACTTCAGACGGGTTGTGCACTTCAGACGGCTTCAACGCTTCAGATGGGTTGAACCTTCAGAAGGCTTAACTCCTCAGACAGGTTGAAAGCATTTCACATAGTCTTTATATAAGCTTATATTGGCTTGCTGAAATCATAGATAAATCATTAAAACATATATGTATCTATGATAAATATTTTAACTCAAATTTGTTAAGCATTAAAACTTGGGAATTGAGCTGTCTTAAACATCATATTTTCTCTTATGATATTTTTGAGATTCAACAATATATATATATATATATATATATTATATCATGAACTAATTAACAACAAAAAGAAGACAAATTACAAACTAATAATCTCAGGGGAGAAAGACTCCCTAAACATATAGATTAATCAACTATGACACTAAAGGGGGACAAGATAAATCATGGTAACCAAGGGGAAACTGATGTCCCATTCTGTCTAAGTTATTAACAACTCTATTACTGTATCTATAAATGTGATTTAGGACCCCAACCTACTGCCCTTGTAGCTTTTTTCGAATATCTCTGATGAGGGAGAAGTGGCGGTGATCCCTAGGACAATCGTTTAAAAGATCCCTAATAACAAGTTGAGATGAGTCTAGACTTTTTTTATCATTGTAATATTAAAAAAACATTCTATCTACCAAAATAATATTAAAAAAATATAATTTATGGGATTATTTTTTCTACCTTTGGATCTAAGGTAGGGGTAAGACATTTTTTTTGTGTGGCGCTAAATGGTAGAGTGCCTTGCAGACAACAAGTGGCACTTACCAAGTTAGCACCTCTAGTGCCTAGGTGAGTGTGCAGGTGTGATGTGTGTTCCTGTGTGGAGGTGACAAGTGAATGAGGTTCTCTATGTGTGAGTGTGAAGGTGTTGTGTGTGCCTTTGTGGAGGTGACAAGTGAATGAGGTATTGTGTGTGTAGGTGGTAGATGAGTGCAGGCAGTCATAGATTAGAATGAAAGGCGTGTGCATAATGGTGGATGAACGTGAAAGTTAGTAGTCAAGGTGAGTGGGTGAGTGCATGTAAAGGTTGGAGTTATTAGTATGTGTAGATGAATAGTGTATGAATCCGTGAGAGTGTAGGTTGTGGATGAACGTGAGTTAATAGTGAAGGTGAGTGGGTGAGTGCAAGTGAAAGTTATGCGAGGTTTGAGTGCAGATTTGACGAAAATGAAAAAAAAAAAGTGAGTGAAATGTTTAAAAAATGTCACCCATGAGAGAGACAGAGGTTTTTGTTATTTTTTTAAAGACAACATATAGGTGACACTATGATATGGCAGCAAAGCCTAATAAAACAGGGGAGGATGATACGGCACAACATATTGCCTAATAAAACAAGATTGCATAGCCTAATAGAACATAGAAGCATGTTAAAGCCACCATAATTTGTGGGCTACAAAAACAACTACCAGCTTGCATTCACATTAGTTATATCTCCTATAAATATGTACCAAGTTTGTGTGTTTTGAATCATCAAATTGAGTTGAGTGTTTTAATACAAAGTGAG
Source organism: Sesbania bispinosa (assembly GCA_026901365.1). Lineage (NCBI taxonomy): Eukaryota > Viridiplantae > Streptophyta > Magnoliopsida > Fabales > Fabaceae > Sesbania > Sesbania bispinosa. Next base: position 1,063,804 of record QLOH01000351.1, on the reverse strand, counting down.
AGTTTTCTCTCTTTTCTTTAGGCTTCTGAGCCATTTTAGTAATCAGAGCAAGGTTCCAAATTTCGGTGTTGAGTTTAAGTGAGAAAGAGTGTCCGGAATTGGTGAAAATTTGGAGTTTTAAGAGGTGTTCACGGCTGTCACCCTTAAAAGTCCAGTTTCCGATAATCTTTTGAAGAAACGGACATCGCCATTGTGTTTAGAAGGTCGAAAAAACCTTGGAATAGTGAGTTTTGCCTTCGCCGGAAATCACTGTGTCGTCGCTGAGAACCACCGTGCCGTCGCCGGAAAACCATTTTCCGATCGCCGGAAAATCAGGTTGAAGATGACCACGTCAGCTGCCACGTCAGCACTGAGGTGTCAAATTTGACACGTCAGCCCTATCACATCTTGCCACTTGTCCCACTTGCCACATCATCCAAACTCTTGATAATTTCAATTATACCCCATCTTTCCAATAATTTCCATTTCAACCCATAACTTTTCTGAAATTGCAGTTTGGCCCCTACACTTTCTGTAATTTCAATTTTACCCCATAATTTTCTGAACATTACAAATTGCACCCAAACTTTTCAAAATTACCTTTTAGCCCCTGAATTTTTGAAAATTTCCTTTTGCCCCAAAATTTTGCAAAAAATTATTTTACCCTTAAAACCCCAAATACATACCTAGCATACTCTTAACCTACAAACTGTCACCCAGACAAAGACCTTACCATGAAATTGAGATGAATGGAAGACCGCTTTCAAAACCAGAGATGGCCTATACGAGTGGACTGTGATGCCCTTTGGGTTATCGAATGCCCCTAGCACATTCATGCGCCTGATGAATCAGGTACTTCGACCCTTCATTGGTAAATTTGTTGTTGTTTACTTTGATGACATTTTGATCTTCAGCAAAAGCAAAGAGAAACACTTAGAGCACCTCCAACAAGTGCTACAGACGCTTCATGAACAAAAACTCTATGCCAACATGAAGAAATGCTCTTTCTTGACCGATGAAGTTATTTTTCTTGGGTACATCATTACCGCTGAAGGCATTCGAGTTGACCCAAGCAAAATCGAAGCCATTAACAACTGGCCCATTCCAAGATCTATCCATGATGTGAGGAGTTTCCATGGATTAGCTTCCTTCTACAGGAGGTTCATCAGGAACTTTAGCTCCATTGCTGCCCCACTCATAGATTGCATGAAAGGAGACAAGTTCCAATGGACAGAGCATGCTCAGAAAGGTTTTGAGGAGCTAAAGAAACGTTTGACTAAAGCACCTGTGCTAGCTCTTCCAAGCTTTGACCAAGTGTTCAAAGTCAGTTGTGACGCTTCCAAAACTGGAATTGGTATTGTTCTAAGTCAAGAAGGACATCCAATAGCCTTTTTCAGTGAGAAACTAAATGATGGCAAACTCAAGTACTCTACTTATGACAAGAAGTTTACGTCATTGTTCGTGCACTACAACATTGGAGTCATTATTTGTTGAATAAAGAGTTTATTCTCTATTCCGATCATGAAGCTCTCAAACACTTGAACTCTCAACAAAAGATCAGCCGCAGACATGCTGCTTGGATCGAGTTCCTACAGCCTCATCCATTCCTACTCAAACATAAGGCGGGAGTTTAAAATGTAGTAGCAGATACCTTGAGTCGTCGTCATGCCTTACTTTCAACTCTTCAAACCAAAGTTGTTGGATTTGAAGTTATTAAAGAGTTGTATCAAAATGACCCTGATTTTCATAGCATCTAGAGTTCTACAGGTGTTCAACCTTTCTAGCAGTACCACAGGCATGAAGGATTCTTATTCAGAGGCAAAGTACTGTGCTTTTCCCAATGTTCGTTGAGAGACGCAATTATTTGGGAAGCTCACGATGGAGGATTAGCAGGTTACTTTGGGCGAGACAAAACCGTGGCTTTAGTCAAAGAAAATTTCTATTGGCCAAAACTTGAAAGAGATGTTAATAGGCATATTCAAAGATGTAGAATTTGCCACTTGGCCAAAACCGAAAGCTAGAATACAGGTTTATACTTACCTCTTCCTGTTCCAGAAGCACCTTGGGAAGATGTAAGCATGGACTTTGTCCTTGGACTACCGCGAACTCAGCGACATAAAGATTATATAATGGTAGTCGTAGACAGATTCTCGAAGATGGCTCATTTCATTCCTTGCCAAAAGACCAATGATGTTGTTCAAGTTGCAAACCTATACTTTAAGGAGATTGTTCGTCTTCGTGGAATTCCAAAGACCATTACTTCTGACCGAGATGTCAAGTTTCTGAGTCATTTTTGGAGAACTCTATGGAAGAAGATGGGAACTAAGCTACAATTTAGTAGTGTTATTCATCCCCAGACAGATGGGCAAACCGAGGCAATTAACTGGCTTTTAGGAAATTTACTTCGAAGCTTTGTTGGGAAGAATTTAAAGCAGTGGGATCTCATCCTTGCACAGGTTGAGTTCGCCTACAACAACTCTACCAATCAAGCTACTGGGAAATGCCCATTTGAAGTGGTCTATGGCAATCGTCCACTTTGTCCACTAGACTTGACCCCTTCATCTGATAGTCGTCAGTACATTGCAGATGCAGAACAAAGAGTGAAAGAAATAAAAAAGCTGCATGAGCAAGTTCGTGAAAGGATTAAAAAGCAAAACTCAAGGTACAAAGCTCAATGTGATAAGCATAGAAGATTGCAAACTTTTAAAGCCAGAGATTTGGTATGGATTCACTTGCGAAAGGAACGATTTTCGGATCAAACAAATGCCAAGTTATCTCCCAGAGCTGATGGTCTATTCAAAGTTGTGCAGAAGATTAACAATAATGCTTACAAAGTAGAGCTGCCAGGTTCTTATGGAGTTTCTGCCACTTTTAACATTGCAGACCTTTAACCATACTTTGATGATGAAGCAGAGTTTGACTCGAGGGCGAGTCCAATCCAACCCGGGGAGGATGATACGACAGCAAAGCCTAATAAAACAGGGGAGGATGATACGACACAACATGCTGCCTAATAAAACAAGATTGCATAGCCTAATAGAACATAGAAGCATGTTAAAGCCACCATAATTTGTGGGCTACAAAAACAGCTGCCAGCTTGCATTCACATTAGCTATATCTCCTATAAATATGTACCAAGTTTGTGTGTTTTGAATCATCAAATTGAGTTGAGTGTTTTAATATAAAGTGAGAGTTTTCTCTCTTTTCTTTAGGCTTCTGAGCCACACTATCTTGAAACGCACCATGTGCGTTTGGTATTTTAATTGCGCGTGTCGCTGCCTACCACGCCTTTCTCTGGATCCCATGTGTCGCTTTTTAAGAAGAGAAGAAAAAATGTTAAATTTTATTCTCCTTGTTTCTAACCCAACTCTTCCCTCAAGATAAAATTTAAATTAGCTAAGCTAATAGAATATGATAACAAACAAGATAAACCGATCCTATCCTAAACAAATATTAGATTAAAATACATGATATAATAGCTTATCATATCTTATCTTTATTATCTAACCGTGAGTCCTCAAGGTCTAACATGTAATTCAACACACATCCTCCAATGCCCTAAAAAATGCTTGATCACCATTGCCAATTTATCTATGAACCACCCAGCACTTCTATTATTTGTTTCCTATTGTTTTAGTCCATTTTGACAACAAGCTAGACAAAGGCTAACACAACCTTTTAATTTAATCAAAGCAATAAAAATCATATATAAATTGAAATAATCTGTCTAGCTTTTAATAAAATATACGACTATGACAAAAATTAATTATATTTCAGTAGAAAGTTCACAAACACTGTTGTGATTGTTGAGGTACAACAAGTACAATTAAGTATCTTAGTCAGACAGGAACATAACAGGATGCGGGTGAGTGTTTATATGGACATTATTCACTTTCAATATACAGATAATTATGCAGCTTTATATTATGTATACAAAAGCATTAATTATATATATGTTTGAAGTTTCAAGGCATTCGTCTCTCTGGTCGCCCTATGAACAACTCCGTCTCCACTTCCTCCTCGCCATGCTTTTCTGTGATGAGTTCCACATCTTCTTTACTTAAAGAACGCTGTTGTTCAATCCGACACTACAACATGAAATGATGTTGGAAATTAGCTTTGATCTCTAAGTTTGAAAGTGTCTGTCAAATTGGTCATTTTCAGGGACCAATATTTGTGAAGGGAGAATATAATGCATATTTGAAACTTAGAGTACTATTTACATAATTAATGTAGTTTGAGGATTAATATGATGAAATAAATGATAAGTTCCGGGACGAATTTAAAGGGTTACTCTTACATGAAACTTAAGAAGAAAAAGGAAACCAATCCCTAATGAGATAAAGAGGAGCATATATAATCTGGTTTAGGAGATGTGAATTAAGTACGAAGAAATTAAGAGAATTACCTGCTCGCGTAAGCGTCTATTTTCTTCAAGTAGGAGCCTTTCCTGAAGAGAGCCCAAAGAACAAGACATTTCTACTATTTAAGCAATTTATAGCAATTAAATTAAAGAGACAAGCACAATCATGCTGATGAAAGTAACATTACCTCTTCTTTTAGCTTCTCAATTCGCTCCCTGAACAATTGACTCTGAGTACAGCAGCAACAAGTTATTCAACGTTAGATGTCTTGGTTTATTGATTAATAATTAGAATAGATTATGATGTCATAATTAGGTTTTTTTTAATATTGAACAATTAATTTTAGAAATATCAATACAGACTGATGAGAATATAGGAATATTTATTCTTAATATACATGTATAAAATTTTAAATTATTAAAAAGGACTATACAAAAAAAACTTAGAAAGAGTGATCATTAAATTTCACCTGACAAACAAAAATATATCCTTATAATTAAATTAATTTATGAATATATAATGGCTATTGCTTATTTATCAATGTATAGTAATTTATTTTTATTGAGTAGTTAACTTGATCAACAATGTTAAGATAAAAATTCTAAATGACTTTCTTGATATTGATTGGTTATATGGACCGATTAAATGTCTAACAACAATAAATAAAGTATATATTACCAATCAAATTGGTCTTTTAAAGATGCATGCATGTGCTATTAAATTATAATAAATAAAATTAGGTCAAATTTGAAATTAATATAAAATAATTATATTATTTATCCTACAACATAGAAAAGTTAATAAAAATTGATTTGATCACAAATAAAACTAAATTGAGTAAACATTATTAGTAAAACTTCATATACACTAATTTTAATATGTTTTGGAGAAGTCCGTCAAAAAAAATGTTTTGGAGATAATAAATAAAAAGAGTTTCATATACAATTGGTGGAGTAGTGGTAACAAAGGTGTTGGAAAATTTAAGAGTATAATACTAACTTTGGGAAATCTTGCTAGTTCGATGGTTTAATGTCTTTATTTATTTTTTTTTGGTTAAAATGGTTTGGGCCAGTTTGAATGAAACTTATGGAGAAATTAAATTCATTTAATCTTTTTGATTTATTCTATTTTTATCTTTTAAAAATTCTTCTACGTAAGTGTATCCAAACTGGACCAATATGTAGTTTTAAGACAAACGGTTACAAATGGTTGGACCAAACCGGCCTTAAGAACGAGTTGCCAATACCAATTGAACTACTAACACCGGCTAGTTAGGTACAGTTCTCTAAACAGTGATATTACTTCAATTTCATGTATTTTTCTTTATTAAACTAAATTTAATAATCCTTTCTCTATATTAATTCTGTATGATCTTTCTTAATATTTTTTATTTTTTATGTCTATTGAAAGTAAATATTCTTCCTCTAATAGGTGTTGTTAACACTAGCTTTCCCTTCGTCTAAACCCACTATATTTCAACTTTCATAAACAAAAAATGCTGTCCTTGGTTCAATAGAAACTCTGTAGAAAATTACAAACGTGAGGAGTACCTTTTTTGCCCTAATTTTGCTTAAGCTGCGTTCGAGCTGGTTCTCTATCTGTTGTAACTCGTCAATAGCACATATATCCAATCCATCTCCCAAAAGCTTCCTACAATACACCAATTAGTATTAATTAATTAATGAGAATAGTGAAGTGTCTCTCAAATACCAATCAGAATGAAAACCAGTGGAAGGTCTGAAAACCTTTTGGAAAGTTCTAGATGCTCGATCTTCTTTGTCATGTTGATATCACCTTCCTTTAGATGCTGCAAACAGAATAAAACGACACAAATATGATTTCCCGCTCAATCACTCACCCAATAAAGCTATATATATAATTACATGTTCCGATGAAATTAACAAACGTGATTCCCGTGTTATTTTTTCTTCTCTTAATTTCATTTCATTGTATCTAATAAATATTCTGGAGTAAGAATGTTAATTCTAGTAGCTTGCCGGCTAACAATATTCATACGCTAATAGTGAAGAAGGAATTGCTCAGCAACTTGGGTCAGAATTCCCCTGCTTATAAAATTGACATATATATCTTGATTTAAGCTGGGACAACTAGTATTCAAAATTAGAAACATTGTCTTCTACTAAAAGACACATTTGTTTTATTTTATAAGGAATATCAGCCAATTCCACTTAAGATGTTTCATGACAGAAACAGCTATATAACACAAAAGCATCAAAACCTGGACCCAAAAGATAGCAATGTCCAAAACTTTAAAATGTATATTTCTCCATTGATTAAAACTCTCTCCAATCATTGAAGTTTAAAATTGGAAAGAAATAGACTTGTACTCATTTGTGGGGTCTACAACAATGTAGATGTGGGCCCCACATATGGGTACGAGTCTAATTCTCTCCCATTGTAATATTTCAGTACCAAAGAGGATCTCTACTCTTTCTGCATATGTGCATCAATGGATCAACTTTAATGGTTTATTTGGTTTGAGAAGAGAAATAGAGAAGAGAGAAATGGAAAAGAGAGAAATGGGAGAGAGAGAAAGTGATGAGAAATAGAATAGATTTTGAGGTTGTTTGGTTTGGGAAAAAATGTAGAGAAATAGGGGGAAGAGAGAGTATAATATCAAATCAAGAATTTTAATTTATAGTATTGGACACAAATGTCCTTCATATACCAATAATAAAAAATTAAAAAAAAACCCACACAATAGCACAACTGAAGGGTATTATAGTCCAGCAGAATGGGCTCACGCCTCTTTTGCATTTCTCCTCACTTGGGAGGAGATTAATTTTTAACATGGGGCCCACTGACTTTTCTAATCTCTGCGCTAACTATGAACATACCAAACGAGGTGGATAGCAATTCTCTCACGCATCTCTCTCTCGCCCATATCTCTCTCTTGAATTTCTATTCAAACAAACAGAGGTTAAGATTTTTCTTGAGACCAACCACATCTTAATTTGTTAAGGACCGAGTGCACAAGCATAATAATAGTATGTCATTCAAACAATATCACATATGTATATGGAGGGCTAACCTGTGTATTTTCTTGGATTCCTTTGGTGCTGAGACCCAGGTCCTTGACTTTCTTTTGATAGCGTTCGACTGTTTTGTTTATACTGGAGCATCTCCAATAGACAAGAGCACAAAAAGTTTCTTAGCCAACTACTTTGTTCGACCAAGTCATTTTCATGAGTTATCACATGGTTCAAATTCAATAAACAACGATTTAACTGGTCTGTCATAGTATGACATAATGTAGAATATATTTGATGTAATCGGTGAGTGAAGCACATTTAACCAGAGAGTATGATCAATTGGTGTTTTGGCACATGCATTTTCTTTTTGTTTCGAGCTACAACTTAATTAAGAGAAATTGGCCCTTTCTCACGAAATCCACCATGCATTTTAATGATGAATCTAAACATTTGTTCACTGTCTTCACACATACCCAAATATCACTAGAAACTATATAGAACCTCTGGAACAAAATATCACTAAAAACATTACAAGGAAAAAAATTCCTCTGGAACAAAAAAACAGTGATTTGAATAATATACTAGCTAGAACAAAATACTCCTGTATAGAAACATCTAAAAGGCTTTGGTGATCATTTTTATAAGGCATTTTACAATTCCTATGAAAAATTTATTTTTTTTATTCGCACATTAAAGTCTTTCACTACTTTTGTTTATCGGTTCATCATTAATGATTAATGAGAGATCATAAACATTATTACACATGTGACAAGACAAACAAGTGAAAATTTAATATTGTTAATGGGAAATAAAATTAAGTTCGATTCAGACTTCACATGTTAAATGATGGTAAAATTGGAATATTATATTATTTCTTAAAAAACCAATACAATTAATTACTTTAAATGTTTTTATTAATTTGTACAATTCAGTTAAATGTGTCTTATATGGATTGCATAAAGTTTCAATATATCAATAAAATTATATGTACAAAACCACCTTCATTTATTAAAGTTATGTCTTTTTACTTAAAAGTGATGCAATTGGTTATTATTAGTGTTTCCTATGATATGTTTTATTTATTAGGAATATGAATCAATTTATTTACTATATATAATTAGACCTCCAAATTTAGGTTGTAAAAATTAGAAATTAGAAATATTCTATCATTAATTGTCCCATACCTTGTACTATTTATTTGGAAGAACAGAACCAAAGAGGCATCGAAGCCAAATTATTTGACATTTCTGACATAGATTCTTACGTTATGATGCCACTGCTTCTCGCTTTCTATTATCTTAGAATGTGGTTGTCTTCTATTATCAATATTTTTTTAGTGTCCTTATTTTGTTTCTAATGGTTTTCTTACCCTTCCCAATTTTTCTAATGATTCTCATCCTATAAAACACTACAAACCAAGTCATGTTTAAGCGTATATCGACTTGCACCATATCTCTTCCTAATACTAATATTTCACTTGAATTTCCCTCATTAGCATAACATCGATCAAGGTGGGTGATTCGTCCTTCGGATATGTAAAGATTTAGGCTTATTTCTTTTATTGTTACTATATTTGACATATCTATCCCTACATGTTATTCATTACAGTTAGGGATGGCCATTGGGTGACAACAATATGCAAGAGGAGCTTTAGGCCTTTCAAGAGAATTTGACATGGGGCCTATTGGATAATGGGTCAGATTCTAGAAATCAATCAAATCCTTGATTGATTGCGACAGAATCATGGCACATATTTACTAATCCAGCTGTAAATATTTACTACCTACTGCCAAGGGATTAATTGTACATAAATCCCTCTGATCAGTAATTGTACAGATTGGTAGGTTATGATTTTATTCTATTTCCTTATTTAGAATTCTGATTGATGTACTGTTTATAGACTATCTTGTAACTCATTTTGAATTAAGGAATGAAATAATCATTTCCTCAAATATTTCTCATGGTGTTAGAGTTCTTCTGAGCCGTGGAAAAACTTGCTTCCGCTATGGCCGATGAGCACTCAAGCTTGGTTAGCAACCCAAATCCAAAATCGGAGGCTGGAATGTCTAACATTACCAGTCTAACCGAAAAATATATCTTTCTCATAACAAGATATAAACTAAAAGGCCGAAATTATACCCAGTGGGTCAGATCTGTCCGAATCTTCCTCCAAGGAAAGGGAAAGGAAGATTATATCATAGGAGATGCCAAATAACCAGAAAAAGAAGATCCCATCCACCCGAAATGGAAGCTGGAAAACAGTCTTGTCATGTCATGGCTTTTAAATTCAATGACAAGTGAAACTGGAGAGAACTTCATGTACTATGGCACAACATCAGAGATTTGGAATGCAGCCAAGAAGACCTACTCAAATAATGACAACACCTCATCCATTTTTGAGATCAAGAGCCTTCTACATGATTTACGACAAGGTGAGTCCACTGTCACTAAATATTACCACACATTGACTAGATATTGGCAACAGGTGGATATCTATGAAGAAATGGAGTGGAAATGCACTGAAGACCGCAAGCAATACAAAAAACTTGTGGAGAAGGACCGGATCTATCAGTTTCTCCTCGGTTTGAATAAAAATTTGGATGAAGTGAGGGGGAGAATTTTGGGAACAAAACCATACCAAGCATCAAGGAAGCTTTCTCAAAGGTGAGAAGGGAAGAAAGCAGGAGAAAATTCATGCTTGGTAGAAGCAATTCAGCCCCTACTTTTGAAAGCCCAGCCCTGATTGCAAAATGAAATCAAAGGAAATCAAGAGATTGGTGTGTTCACTGCAAAAAGTCAAGTCATACCCGAGAAAACTGTTGGACAATTCATGGCAAACCAGCAGATTGGAAGCCTCCTCAGAGCAAAGAAAGTCGTGCCCATGTTGCAGCAAGTGATGGTGACAAATCTTGGAGTGCACCCTCAACTGAACCCAGTCCATTCAGCAAAGAACAATTAGACATGCTACAAAAGATGCTCCAGCAGACCCTTCAAACTAGTAACACACACTCTACTGCTACCTTAGCATAAAGAGGTAATTTCTCAGCTGCTTTGTCTGTTAAGAAGGAAACATCCAATACTTGGATAGTGGATTATGGGGCATCTGACCACATGACATGAGACATAACTCTATTTAATAAATATACACCTTGTCATGACAATTCTATGGTTCGAATAGTTGATGGAACAATTTCAAAAGTGGCTAGTAGAGTCTCGATGGTCATCTCTAAGGATATTACTCTTAACTCAGTTCTATATGTTCCAAATTTAAATTGCAACTTTATGTCCATAAGCAAACTAACACTGGATCTTAATTGCATTATAAAATTCTTATCTCACCAGTGTGAATTTCAAGACCTGGATTCGGGGAGGAAGATTGGCAATGCTAAGAAATGTTAAAGACTCTACTTCCTACGAATTGAAGGTTTCGAGAAAATAGAAGATGATTCAGCCCTTGTAGCTGTGTCAAAAAGTGATGTTCTGTAGGATACTGTTATGGCACTACCGATTAGGACATCCCAACTTCATGTATCTTGAAAAAATGTTTCCCTCATTATTTAATAAAAATTCCAAACATTTTCAATGTGAAATCTGAACTGTCCAAACATTCCCGATATCACTACCCTTCCCAAACATATAAGCCACCTCATCCCTTCTCTCTATTTCACAGTGATGTATGGGGACCTTCTAGAGTTAAGAACATATCTGGTTCAAGATGGACACACAGGGGTGACTTGGGTGTTTCTTATGAAAGAAAAATCAGAAGCAGGGAAATATTTGACAACTTCCACAATATGGTGCGGACCCAATTTCAGACAAATATTCAAATCCTTAGAACTGACAATCGTCGTGAATACTTCAATAACTCTCTTGGTTCCTATTTATTAATTCACGTGATCATTCACCAATCATCATGTGTGGATACACCCCTGTTGAGTCTCAGAATTAATTTAAGTATTTAAATTAGATTTAAGACTCATTAGTCTCAGGTTTTAATGATTAACAAATTAGATCATATAAGAACAGGTTCTACTGAGAAATGTATTGTTTTGTGCATTGTGTTTCAGGTAACAGGATGAAGCATCCATCTGAAGACAAGAAGATGAAGATAGCTAAGGAAACGGGTAAAAGAAAGGAAAAGAAAATCTGAAGAAAGATGAAGCAAATCTGAACAAGAAGAAACGCGGAAAGAAACCTAGTAGAAGAAACCTGTTGAAGAAAAACAACATACAAAGACAAAGAGAAAAGCATTGAAGCAACTATCTGAACGCGACTAACTATCTGAAGAAAATACATGTACTTTAGATCATTCATTCATATGATGCAAACAAACTTTAGATGATTCATTTCAGACAAATTAACAATGAACCATGTAGAAGCAGCTCAACCTTCTGAATCAATCTGCTGAAGGAAGACATACTGAAAGAAGAACAAAGAAGCAATCTGCTGAAGAAAGGAACTTGCCGAAAACGACCAACCTACTGAACCAAAGAAAAAGACTAGAAGAAAAGAAAGAGTACATCTAGGCAAAGCTGAAATGAAGATAAACTACATGCTCATGAAGAATGAAGAAGAAAGAAGCAACCATCCGAAACAAAGAAGAAGAAACTCGCTGAAGGAAGGAACTCGCTGAAAGCGGCTCCAAGATAAAATGCGACATCAAGTTGAAGTAATGCAACCTACTGAAAGTATGTGTATACTAAAGTTGAACCTGCTGAACACATACTTTCTGAATGTGATGACGTGGCATTTCAAACTCTCTGAAGAAGAAGTCAGGCACGTCATACAACCTTCTGAAGACTTATGAGTCAATCTGAATAATTTAACTAAGAGACTCGAATCTCAGCAAACATGAGTGGTGAAGCTAAATTGATGCAAAGAAAAGCAAAGGCCTTAGGGCTCAGCTTCAGAACCCAACATGAAAGAGGAAGCCTACTGCAGAAAAGCAAATAGAAGTCAGAGATAGGTCAGCGCTGCTGCACACCTACTTCTGTATCTACTTTGCAACACGCTATCAGAAGAATGTACCTCAAGTGAAAAGAAAAGCAGAAAGCACAACAAAAAAAGGGAGAAGTCTAACGGATCTTAGCATTCTATCTCCTTACACTCATAAGAAGAGAAATGAAGAAAGAAGAAGAAGAGAGAATATCAACTTGCTGAAAAGGAAGAAAATCTCTCATAATTAAAAGCTTATTTACAGGGTGTCAGAACCAAGTCATCTACACACCTAATCTGCTTAAGAAAGAAGAAACCGAATGAGAAGCTATTTCACAACGGCTATATGAGCCAAATCATTTCTTCTCAACGATAATATCAACAATCTTCAAACGGCTATATTTCCAGAACATATAAATAGCCTCAAGAAAGTCTTTGAAGAAAAGAAGAGAGACGTTGGCCAAGCTTGCAAGATGCATCTCTAAAGTGTCAACCGAAAACAGAAGAGACAACCATGCATTCCTAAATTCTATTCCTCATCATGGTTTGTCATCAACCTTCACTGAAGAGTATGGCCAAGCTCAACAAAGATCAAACCCAGCCAACCTTCTGAATCTACAGAGATGATTTAGAGCTTAGAATTAAACACTTGTATCTCTGTTATACCTTGTACTTAGAAGCTTTATCTTTGTATTTTGAGTTTACTCAGTAATCCCTATGTACAAGAAAACTGAAGTTTAATTTTCCCTGAAACTTAAACCTATTCATCATTGTAAACACTATATGTGTCTGAGAGCCTGGAGAGGCTTGGAGGAAGAAAGAATACTCAGAGAGCCTGGAGAGGCTTGGAGGAAGAAAGAATACTCAGAGAGCCTGGAGAGGCTTGGAGGAAGAAAGAATACTCTAGAGAGCCTGGAGAGGCTTGGAGGAAGAAAGAATACTCGGTTTAAGCCTGGAGAGGCTTGGTTAAAAAGGAATACTTGGTTGAGAGCCTGAAGAGGCTTGATGATAAAAGAATACTTGTATCTGTGATCAGATAGTGGAAAATCCAGTGGTGGTTTGCCCTGGGACTGGATGTAGCTCACTGGGTTAGTGGGTGAACCAGGATAAATTCTTGACTGAATCTTCTCTATCCCTTAAACTATTTTAATTCAGTTTTCATCTAACTAAGGGGATTTAAAAGTATCCAAGTGATAACTTTACTTCTGAATTAAACTCGTTTTCAAACTACTTTGAGTTTGAACCCAGTTCAGAAGGAAATCAAAACTTCAGACTGAAACTCATCGTCTGAACATTTTCAGAAGCCATTCTTTCTACCCTTAACCTTTCACACTTCGCTATTATCTGATTATTTCTAACTAGAGAAGGGTCTGAAAAGTGAAGTCACAATCAACACAGTAAAACTCCATTCTTGACCAAATCGTTTTGAAAAAGAGTACTTACTGAACCTTCTGAAGTGGGTTCAGCAAGTCCTTTAACAAATCAGTTTTTATCAAGTTACTGAAACGTTTAACAAATTAGTGTAAAACATTTTTGAAACAACATGTTGTCTATTTTGAAGTTATTATTATTTATCAAAATCAATTTTTAAACAAGTGTCTAAAACGTTTTCATTAAACCTTTTGAAGTGATTTCAGAAAGCACATTAATTCTTATCAAGTTCAGCAAGTCTCTGAAAAACTCTCTTTAAATAGCCCACGCTTAACTCTGATATTATTTACTATTTGGCAAAAGAGTTTTTCATAATAACCTGCTTAGGTTAATTAAATTGTAAGATGTTAATAAACAAAAAGGATTTCAGAAATGTATCGTAAAGTTTTAAAACACTATTCAACCCCTCATTCTAGTGTTTCCTGTGGTTCCAACAACCCCAACATAACGGTATTGCAGAAAGGAAGATCCGACACATTATGGAAGTCACAAGGTCACTTTTGTTGTCAACAAATGTGATAAAATATTTTTTAGGGAGAAGTCGTCCTCTCAGCTGCATATTTGATAAATAGAATGCCTTCTAATGCCCTTAACATAAGAACCTCTTGCCAAGCTCTTTCCAATATTTACCTTAACACCACACTTCTCTCCTCGATTCCACCCAAAATATTTGGATGCACTGCTTTTGTGCATGATAACCTGCCCACAAAAGCAAACTTGACCCAAAATCTCTAAAATGCATATTCTTGGGATACTCACTGAATAAAAGGGCACAAATGTTATTCCCCTACAAACAACAAAATGTATTACTCTATGGATGTTACCTTCTTTGGAAACCAGCCCTTCTATAAAAAATTGGCATTCAGGGGGAGAAACAAGGAAGCATTAGTGAATACCAATTTCTGGACCAACTTTTGGGGACTGAGGAGCATAATCTCACACTGAATGTATCAGAACCAACAGCTTATTTGGTTGAACCAATAACAGACCCAACAACAAAACTAGAAGCTGAAACAGAAACAAAATCAATAAAGAAAGAATTTATTTATCTACATAAGGAAGAAGAAAACCCAGAGGGAGGAAGAAGCTTGCACATTTCCAAGGCAAACCCCAAATTCAAGATCACCTGATGTTCAAATAGGTAACGTCTTATCTAAGCCTACTTTAGATTCAATGAATAATAACTGTGATGAGAATGATTTAGACAAACCAATTGCCTTGAGAAAGGATGTAAGATCTTGTACTCAACACCCCATGGAAATTTTTATGTCCTATGGAAGTTGTCACAGGAATACAAAGCCTTTATTTCCACCTTGGACAGCATAAGAATTCCTCATGATGTGCAAGAGGTTGTCTAGCAAGTTGAATGGAAGAATGCAGTAGAAGAAGAACTCAAGGCTCTGGAACATAATGACACATGGGAGTATGTAGAGCTACCGGAAGGGAAAAAGCTTGTTGGGTGCAAATCGATCTTCTCAATTAAACACAATTCTTATGGAAGTGTGAATAGATATAAAGCACGCTTGGTGGCAAAAGGATTTACACAATCATATGGAGTTGACTATGAAGAGACATTTGCACCTATTGCAAAACATAATTCTATTCGGGTTATTCTCTCCCTAGCAGCGAATTTGGATTGGCCTCTTTACCAATTAGACATAAAAAATGCTTTCCTAAATGGTGAGCTTGAAGAGGAAGTGTATATGAAGGTTCCGCCTGGACTTGAAACCATTGCAGTAGCTAGAAAAGTGTGCAAACTTAAAAAATCTCTCTATGGCCTCAAGCAATCTTGGTCATGGTTTGAGAGACTTACCATAGTTGTTAAGAATCATGGGTTCACCCAATATCAAACACTCACGAGAAGGGAAGATGACCATCTTCATTGTTTATGTGGATGATATAATCATCTCAGGAGATGATCATACATGGATAGAACAACTCAAGGGTTCATATTGAAGGAGACATGGAGACATGGATGATGGGATGCAAAACAGCAGATGCACCTATGGAGCCAAACTTGAAACTCACAGCCGAAGAAGGGTGTACTCCTATAAATCGAGAACGATACCAAAGGCAAACTTATTTACCTTACTCACACTAGGCCATACATTGGTTTTTCTGTGAGTATGGTGAGTAGGTTCATGAACAATCCAACAGAAATTCACATGAGGGTTGTTAATCGCATCTTGCAATATTTAAAGAAGACACTGGGAAGAGGACTTCTCTTTAAAATGAATGCTAACGGAGGTGTGGAAGTTTTCATTAATTCTGATTGGGCGGAATCCTTAACTGACATAAAATCAACCAGTGGGTATTATTCATTTGTGTGGGGAAATTTGGTCACTTGGAGGAGCAAAAAGCAATCTGTTGTGGCTAGAAGCAGTGTAGAAGCTGAGTTCAGATCCATGGCTCATGGTATTTGTGAGCAAATTTGGTTACAAAGAGTACTTAAGGAGTTAGGAGTTCAAACTGATTTCCCTTTGAATCTTTTATGTAACAACAAGGCAGCCATTAGCATAGCAAAAAACCCAGTTCATCATGACAAGATAAAACATGTAGAAATAGACGGACATTTCATTGAGGAGAAGATAGATGAAGGAACTATTAAGCTGGAATGTACTCCTTCAAGTCATCAAACAACAGATGTCCTAACCAAGGCTCTCCACAAGTCAAGTTATGAGAACTTAAGATCCAAGCTAGGCATGATTGGGGGGTGTGTTGGATACTGGGTCAGATTCTAGAATCAATCAAATCCTTGATTGATTGCGGCATAATCATGACACATATTTGCTAATCCAGCTGTAAATATTTTCTACCTATACCATTAAGGGATTAATTGTACATAAATCCCTTTGATTAGTAATTGTACAGATTAGTAGGTTATGATTTTATTCTATTTCCTTATTTAGAATTCTGATTGATGTACTATTTATAGACTATCTTGTAACCCATTTTGAATTAAGGAATGAAATCATCATTTCCTCAAATATTTCACAACCTTTGTTCCTTTCCCACTAGTGTGTAAGCTTATTTGTTGCAAATGAGTGTATTATGTGAAGTTGAATTCCAATGGCCCTATTAGTTGTTATAAGGCCTAACTAGTCGCTTTGGGTAACAAACAACAATATGTGGTAGATTATGATGAGATGTTTGCTCTAGTAGCAAAGGTGACGACCGTTAGAACAATTTTTTCTCTTGTTGACTCTCAAAGATGGAAACTTCATCAAATATATATGAAGAATGCTTTCCTTCAAGATGACTTGACAAAAGATATTTACATGACTCCTCCTCAAGGTTTGTTCTCCACCTTTACTACTGTGTCAAAACTCAAAGACTCTTTATATGAGCTTGTAGCAGATTCCTCAAGCATGGTTTGAGAAGTTCCATTCTACTCTTCTTGAATTATCCTCTGCTCAAAGTTGATATGATTCTTCTTTATTCATTCATCGTACGAGTTGTAATCATGCATCCATCCATCACCTTAAAGATTAGCTCAAGGTCTCATTTCATATGAAAGACCTCAGTTGTCTTCACTATTTCTTGGGTCTCAAGGTTTATATGAATTCAAAAGGTGTTTTTCTCCATCAACATAAGTATATTGAAAACTTGATTTCTTTAGTTGGTCTTCACCCTGCTACCTTGGTGGATACTCCTCTTAAGGTTAATGTCAAATATCATTGTTATTATGAGAGTGATCTTCTATTAATTAGATCCAACAGGTCTACCAATCTAACTATCATTCGTTATTTGAAAGGCGCCTCAACTGACGACCTCTTCATTTTTGTGGGGTCATCACCCAACTTGGTTGACTATAATGATGACAATCGGGCTGGTTATCCTGATACTCGAAGATAGATTTGTCACTGGTTAGTGAATATTTCTTGGGCCTGCATTGATTTCTTGGAAATGTAAAATGCAATCATCTCATGTTTTTAAATCATCCATCGAATTTGAGTATCATGCTATATCTACAACTTGTTCTGAAGTTATGTGACTTTGTGGTATTTTGGCTGAGCTTGGATTCCTCATAAAGTCACAACACCTCTCTATGTTAAAAACACTTCAAATTGCCACCAAAGCAACCTTTCATGAGTCCACTAAGTATATTGAAGCAGATTGTTGTTCTATGTGGGAGGCTTGGACAATCACGTTATATCTCTTCCTCTTGTTACCTAACAACTTCAACTTACAGATATCTTTAACAAAGCGGCTCCTCATCCACAACATTAGTTTCTCGTTAGCAAATTTATGCTTCTTGACCAGCCACATTAATTTGAGGAGCCATGTTAATGAGGAAATCAATTACTATTAGCGTTTCCTATTATATGTTTATATATTAGGAAAAGGAATCAATTTATTTATTGTATATAATTAGATCACCTAATTTAGGTTGTACAAATTAGGAATTAGAATTATTTTATCATTAATTGTTATAAAGGACTTTGCACTATTTATTTGAGAGAATGTAATCAGAGAGGCATCAAATCCAAATTCTCTAACATATAATGACATATACTCCGATCCATTAAATAATAATTAATATGTATCATTTTTAACTTTTCTCATTATTTGTTTTAAATTCAAACTTTCATTTAGTTTTAACTTCTATACTTTTTATTTTTCATTAAAAGGGGGTTTATATTACTTATATTTGAGCAATCAATATTATATATTATATATGACTATTCACAACTAGTGTAAGCATATATGGTAGGACCACAAAAGAATTTCTCATAATAATAGGTTTGCACTAAGGGTCAAATTGAAACCCTTATTTTTTTTATCTTGACTCTAGATGTGTTTATTAAATATATATCAAAAACAATGCATGGTGAATGCTTTTTACCTATAATTTAGTATTAGTTAAAGAGTTGAGAGAAGAATTAAGTGAGAAGTTAGAAACAAGCCTTTGAACACACATGACTTTGCTTAAGAAGTAAAATAAAATTTATATGAAATTCAAGCTTAGCAAGATGAACACACATTTTAGCTTTGAGGTGAAAATGGAGAACATGTCATATTACAAGTCTTACTAGTTAAGTAATTTGGATCTATCATAGTACAAAATAACGGATAAGATAGAGGGAGATGTCAACCATAGGATCCAAATAGAGTGGATGGAATGGAGGAATACTTCTTTGGGTGTAATTTGTAAAATAAAAAAGTACCACTCAATCTTAAAGGAAAATTTTACCACACAATTACAAAACCTGCAATGTTGCATAGGATAATAAAAATTGAATGTTAAGTAGTAATTAAAGAGTAAACAAGAAAGTAAGTTCAATGTTATAGAGAGGATAATGTTACATTGGATGAGGGATCACACAACACATGATAGAGGATATGGTTGGTATAACATAATTAGAGAAAAAATCGGGGTAACTTGTATTGTAAAAAATGGTAAAGTTACATCTTAGGTGGTTTAGACATATAGAGAAGACCCATAGAAGCAACGATAAAGAGGGTAGACTAGATGGATGATTGTGGAATAATTAGATATAGAGGGAGACCAACGAAAATTATATATCACATCATTAAAAGAGATTTGGATTTGAATAGTCTATCATTACAAATAATTTGTGATAAGCTTATGGTATTATTTAATCAATGTAGCTCACTCCACCTAATGGAAGAATACTTTGATTGCTTTTGTTGTTGTAAACCTTTTTTTTTTTTTATCTAAGTGTGTATATCTTCTTTTCCATTAAATCCGCACATCTCACTTTTAATATATATTCTCCTAAATTCGAGCTAATTCCTTCTTCTTTTTTTTTTTCAAGAGCTAATTCCTTCTAAAAGGATGTAACATAAAAGGGCACTAAGTAGTATATAATTATAAAGTTTTTAGGAATGTTTAAATTCAATATTGGGCTTTTGTTGTTTGGAAAATTCTAGGATGGACTATGTTTCATAGTAGAACTTGGTGTTACCAAATAAATTACTTATAATTTTTTTATGCAATAATAAAATTCCTAGAAAATTTATAAATAATTTTCAGATAACACCATGGTCTACCGTGTACTATGATTCACCATAGAATTTCTCTCGGTACATATCAAAATTATGCAGTCAATTTATTTACATCCAAAATTAAAATATATTTTTATATATGAAACTTTCTCTCGTTCTTATAATAAGACTTTTACATAAAAGTTGTAATTTTTTTAAAAATTAAAAATATTACCCTATTTTCTTCAATCATGTATAATAAAAAAAATTAACATCTTACACATATATATCCCTTCAGATTTTAAAAAAAAACACTGATATCATCAATATTATCAAGGAAGAGACAATTAATTAGTTGTAAAACTGTAATACTAAAATTTAAATTAATATGAGTATATATATGTTCCAGAATGAACTGTACTTTATAATGATATCTTAAAGATCAACTATAGGTAGGAATCTCTTATGGTCAAGCTCAACAATCAATTATATGAATAAACGAACTATACATCAAAAGTATGTCCACAGAAGAACTGAATACTCCAAAATAATACTATTCTAGCTACAAGAACCCTTGTCTTATAAAACATAGTAAGAAAGTTGATGACTTGCTTTCTTGATTTGTAACAATGAGGCTCTTGGAAAGACAATCAATGCTACCGTACAGAAAGAGGTTTCTAGTGGGAAAATGTTTATTTTATACACTCCATAGGTGGATATTAACCTATGGATAAGAGTGAAGGGGGAGAAGATGATAGATGTGATAGAGAAGAAAAAGAGATTTAAAATGGGAAAGAAGGTGAAGATTGAGATATAAAAAAAATAGATTTATGAATTAAAATTGTTTTTATAGTAACATATAAGTAATGAAGTGACTATAGTTCAGACTTCAGAGATTGTATCGTCATCAATTTTAATTTTACAAGACAATGCCTTTGATTTCTGAAATTACAGTCCACACCTCAGACAATTATTTGACAAATACAAAAGGAAAAGCCCCCAATACATTGGCAGAAAGGTTTTCAAATGCATAATCCCAAGATTTGGGCATATTTTAATTGAGGTAAGCAAAAAAAGGACTATACAAACCATTAATATCTATTTAAAACAAACCACTAACAAGGATACTTTTACGAAAGAGATATGTTAATTATTTATACAAGTGATATATACAATAAATTTTACAACATATTTTTTTTATTTTTTTTATCATTTCATTCATCATATTTCATTTTTTTTTCTTGTCTCTCTTACTCTCTATATTATACGGGATGAAATGCATATTTAATGTATAAATAGTATTTCTCTTTTACCAATATATATCAATAGGTGAAGCTGGTGTTGAAGAAAGAGAAACAATTCTTTTAAGATGTAGTTTAAAAAGAGAAACATATATTATATTATAATATAGTAGTGTATTTGCTGGTAAATCAAGGACCGGCTCTTATTTTGATGTTCATCTTAAGATTCCAAAGTTGGTTGTCAATTATATTAAAACATGTCCCATAATCAAATTACAGTGGTACCAACAGAAAACTACATTGTATTATATAATTAGGTAATTCCAAAGCTTTTTGAGCCCTAATAACTGTACTTTCTAGAGGCTCCATGACAAGTGGGAAATAGTATTTACCCTTTTTTGTCTTAATGTGCGTGTGGCAATAAAAGAGTTTTATCATAACGAAGTTGGATTCATGATGAAATATATTTAACATCAAGTTTATATACACATTTTTATAATCGTGTATTATGATACACGTCTTGAATAAAAAATAATGAAAGAGTAAGATCGTTTTTAATTCATCTACGAGACTGGAGGAAACTGCCTGTTCAATTAACAGTATGTGTTTGGAAAAAAATGTACCAAATAACCCGTTTGAAAGAAAATCTGACACGTGAGGCCAAAAATGTCTATACCTTGATACAGTTTAATAGCAAACTATTCCTTTCATTTTACTTTCTTAATAATAAGTCTTAACTCACCATCAGGGCTTTGACAATCCATTAGACTTATCTTCTTTAGTTTCATCCTTAATCATTAAGGAAGGAACTCACCATCAGGGCTTTGACAATCCATTAGACTTATCTTCTTTAGTTTCATCCTTAATCATTAAGGAAGGAACTCTGTGTGTTACAGTAATAGTCTCTTAATTTTAGTTAGGTAACGCTGACCTTATGCCATGCTTAAGCTTAACCATCCGTTACCTTATTTCTTTTTCCAGATTTTTGCTATTATATATGCATATATAGATATAAGAACATAAGGTCTGCTTAATTTTAAGGTGGTAATTAAATATGCATTGCCTTCATAGGAAGCAAGAAGGTAGTAAACATTATAAAGTGGTCCATTAAGTTTCACATTAGACATCAATTTTAAGGAGGTAGATGAAATAGCAATTAACACCAGCACCGAAAAGAACTGAGCTTTACGGTACGAACCTACCAAGCTATATAGTACCGTGGTCAGTGAAAATCTTAACCATATATCTTGCAGAAAAGGACTCTTTGAAATAATTATTAAGACATTAAATCACAAATGGTCAACTAATATATATACAAATTATAGTAATTAAATTAATAAGAGGATCGGAGGTTGGGGTTGAAGATACTGTACCTGGAACTGGAGAACTCATAGAGCTTCCCTCTGGTAGAGAAAATGATGAGTGCGACTTCAGCATCACACAGAACTGAGAGCTCAAAGGCTTTCTTAAGAAGTCCATTCCTTCTCTTGGAGAAAGTTACTTGCCTGCTTGTCTCATTTTCTATGCGCTTCATCTGAGTTTTTCCCCTCACCATCCTGCTGTCAAGATCGATCTGAACTGAAACAAACAGAAAATGAGATCTAGATATATAACCGAAGACAGACAAGTGAGGAAAAATTGAAGAATGCGTGATGTTTCCAAAAATAGAAAGTAATGGAGATTGGAGAGAGACCTGACAAAATTGGATGAATCTGGAAGAAAGCAAACAATAGAATCTTTTGTAATCGCAGCAGCTAGCGTAGAGGATGGAGTGTAGACTCAACTCTCAAGGAAGTGAGTGACTGCAGCAGGCTCTCTCAATCACGGAAACCCTAGCACAATTTAGCCATGAGAAAAAAAAAAAAAAATTGAGGAGAGAGAAAGAGTGGAGATGACAGACTGATTGATTGCCCCTTCCACCTATATGACCTGGCTTTCTCTTTCTAGCCAATATCCATCATTCTCCTTATAGTTATATGTAAGAATAAAATAACATTAATAATTGTTTGTTTTCACCCACTGCAAACAGGGTGTTACAAGAAACGGGAAAAAAAAGATAAATGGAGAAAAATAAAGGGAAATTATATTTGTATAACAATGTTATACAATAATTACTTATAATCACAAGAGATATATAAATGAAAGGGAGAAAAATGTGAGATGTGATAAATAATATGATAGAGAAATGTAAAAAAAAAATGTATCATATAAATTATTGTATGAATAATTAGTCTAAAAAATAAATGATGTGATAAGAACGTTAAAGAAAAAAATAAGGTGAAAAAATATAAAATAGTGGAATATGAATAAATATCTAAATTGTAAAATAAAGTCCTAAATTATGACGGTATAGTATTTTTTATTGTATTTTCTATTATCATTAACATAATTTTTTTTAAAAAAGTTAAATTATCATAATTTTAAAATCAAATCTTATGTTAAATTTTTTTACTTCCAAATTTTAATTGATTAAATTGTTAATTTTTTAAAATATGTATTATATACATGAAATACCTACCAATTAGAGTTGTCAATTCAGAGGACTATCTAATCCGATATGACCAACATAAATAACAGGTTCATAGGTCGGTTTAAAAAATACGGGAGTTGTTTAGACTTTTAGGGTAAAATCTCGAACTCTACATTTTTTATGATTTTTTTTTGGTATTTAGATGTTTATTATGCACTTTTATGATTTTTTACTTGTTTTTATGGATAGTAAACTTTATTGTTGAGTTAAAAAATTGAGAAATTATTTAATTTTATAAAATAAAAAATTGAGCCTTATATTTTTACATGTTGAATCGAGCCCGTTGGATTACTCCATTTTGTGGACTCTACTACCAATACTTAATATTGGAGAATATATTCCCAGAAATATCTTACAAAAAAAAAAAGACAACAGTGACTAGAAAAGAACCGAATCATTTTCTTTTTCTTCTTTGGGTAAACCCCAAGAATTAAAAAGTAGACCCTTCCTATATTAAGAAAACTTGGAATAAATGCTTCCGACGCACGTGAATCCACAGTGTTCAGCGAGCCATTCCTCTTCCCCTGAGAAGAGAGGCTTGTTTACTCCTAGAGGCACATAATCTTAGTGCTATCGTGTGTCCTGGCGACACGTGTGTGTAGACACCGACAACCCATGCTTCCGGTGACATTTACTCGGACAAGGCTCATGTTGCAGGTGGCGTCTACAGTGGGTTTACATTTTAGTGTACTGCCGGTGGTATGATATCTTTTACCTATTGGATATAATAATATAAAATTGGATGGTTCATATTGATGACCGATAACCTATTGACTAAAACAAGTGCACTACCGGTGAAACATGTTTTAAAAGCTTAAAAGTTTTTATTTTGCAATATGGGTCTAAAATATTTATAAAATTAAGGTGGTAATCACTGATTTAGTTTTTTTGTTAGAATAATTACCTAATGCTATGGTGAATTAATTTGGCAATTTTTTGGAATTAAACGTAATTATGGTGAATTAATTTCAATTAAATAGGAAATAATTAAGGAAAATATCTACGCGCGCCGATTAAATGTGGGAAAATTATGGTGAGCACATATTGATTGGTACATGAACTTGTATGAGTTTGGTAGGGTTCCGGCGATTGCGAGATATTGATTGCCATGATGGGGTGTGTTCGAGGAAGTAACCTAAAACCCTAAGTCACTTTTCAGGGTGGGTGGGAGTGAATGCATTTTTTTTGTTTGAATTTGTTCACGGTGATCAAGTGGCATGTTAGGGTGGTTAGAGGGACCTGATGATGAATTTTGGAATTTTTTTTTTGTTTTAAACGTAATTATGGTGAATTAATTTCAATTGAATAAGAGATAATTAAGGAAAAATAGTTACTCGCGCGATTAAATGTGGGAAAATTATGGTGAGCACATATTGACTGGTACATGAACCTATATGAGTTTGGTAGGGTTCCGACGATTTCGGGATACTGATTGCCATGATGGGGTGTGTTCGAGGAAGTAACCTAAAACCCTAAGTCACTTTTCGGGGTGGGTGGGAGTGAATGCATTTTTTTGTTTGAATTTGGTCACGGTGATCAAGTGGGATGTTAGGGGCGGTTAGAGGGACCTGAGGATGAATTTTGGCATTTTTTGGAATTAAACGTAATTACGGCGAATTAATTTCAATTAAATAGGAGATAATTAAGGAAAAATATCTATGCGCGTCGGTTAAATGTGGTAAAATTATGGTGAGCACATATTGACCGGTACATGAACCTGTATGAGTTTGGTAGGGTTCCGGTGATTGCGGGATACTGATTGCCATGATGGGTTGTGTTCGAGGAAGTAACCTAAAACCCTAAGTCACTTTTCGGGGTGGGTGGGAGTGAATGCATTTTTTTTTGTTTGAATTTGGTCACGGTGATCAAGTGGGATGTTAGGGGTGGTTATAGGGACCTGAGGATGAATTTTGGCATTTTTTTTGTTTTAAACGTAATTATGGTGAATTAATTTCAATTAAATAGGAGATAATTAAGGAAAAATATCAATGCGCGCCGATTAAATGTGGGAAAATTATGATGAGCACATATTGACTGGTACATAAACCTGTATGAGTTTGGTAGGGTTACGGCGCAAGCGGGATATTGATTGCCATGATGGGGTGTGTTCGAGGAAGTAACCTAAAACCCTAAGTCACTTTTCGGGGTGGGTTGGAGTGAATGCATTTTTTTTGTTTGAATTTGGTCACGATGATCAAGTGGGATGTTAGGGGTGGTTAAAGGGACCTGAGGATGAATTTTGGCATTTTTTTTTGTTTTAAACGTAATTATGGTGTATTAATGTTGTGTTCGAGGAAGTAACATAAAACCCTAAGTCACTTTTCGGGGTGGGTGGGAGTGAGTGCATTTTTTTTTTGTTTGAATTTGGTCACGATGATCAAGTGGGATGTTAGGGGTGGTTAGAGGGACCTGAGGATGAATTTTGGCATTTTTTTGGTTTTAAATGTAATTATGGTGAATTAATGTCAATTAAACATGAGATAATTAAGGAAAAATATCTACGCGCGCCGATTAAATGTGGTAAAATTATGGTCAACATATATTGACTGGTACATGAACCTGTATGAGTTTGGTAGGGTTCCGGCGCAAGCGGGATACTAATTGCCATGATGGGGTGTGTTCGAGGAAATAACCTAAAACCCTAAGTCACTTTTTGGGGTGGGTGGGAGTGAATGCATTTATTTTGTTTGAATTTGGTCACGGTGATCAAGTGGGATGTTAGGGGTGGTTAGAGGGACCTTAGGATGAATTTTGGCATTTTTTGGTTTTAAACGTAATTATGGTGAATTAATATTAATTATATAGGAGAAAATTAAGGAAAAATATCTACGCGCGCCGATTAATAGTAGTGTGTTATGCAAATAATATTTGGAAAAAGTATTGTTTGTGTTCTTTTTGGGTGTGCTCTTTTTAGTTCTCACTTTTATGGCAAAAAATGAAGTAAATGCCATTACTATGTGAGTTCCTCATTTCCAAGAAAATGCGCATGCGCATTTTATGCTTAAGAAAACACACATGCACATTTTAACTGTTAACAAAACACGCATGCACATTTCTTAAGACAGAAAATACGTACGCGCGTTTTTGCTACATCGTCCGTAACGTTCCTCTCAAATAAAACTCTTTCAAACACCACTACGTTCTTCTTCTTCGTACCCACTCTAATGGCCTCCTGGATCTGCAGTTTTGTTTCCCAAATAGAATGATACACATGAAAAACCCTTGGTCGTGTCAGAGCTTTAAGGTCACCTTTACAAGAATAAATGGATCGCCGCCGGAGAAGAAGAAGTGAGGGATGAAGCTCAAGAAGAACGGAAAGCGTCATTACTATGTGAGTTCCTGATTTCCAAAAAAATGCGCATGCACATTTTAAGCTTAAGAAAACACGCATGCGCATTTTTTAAGACAGAAAATACGTATGCGCGTTTTTGCTACACCGTCCGTAACGTTCCTCTCGAATAAACTCTTTCAAACACCACTACGTTCTTCTTCTTCGTACCCATTCTAATGGCCTCCTGGATCTGCAGTTTTGTTTCCCAAATAGAATGATACGCATGAAACCCTTGGTCGTGTCGGAGCTTTAAGATCGCCTTTACCAGAATAAATGGACCACCGCCGGAGAAGAAGTAAGGGATGAAGCTCAAGAAGAACGGAAAACAAACTTACTACAAACCGAGGAACAAAACTTCTTTTCTAACTTACTCTGTTTGCAAATTTAAAAATTTTCATTTCTTTATTTTTTTTATTCTAAATTACCTGCAGGTAACCCATAATAATAGGTCACTTTTTTGTATCACCGATGATGCACCAAAAAATAGACTCATTGTAGCAGCCACCCATGTTGCAATGGTAAACAGCAAACAACCCTGTCGGTTGCCAGTTATTTTCAGACAAATAGTGATAAATTTGTACAAACTGCAAATACAATGGAAAACGCTAGTGCCAACACATCAAGTGGAATCAGATATGCTAAAGGGGTGTCATGTGTCACCAGCATGCGGGTGGTGTAGAAGCCTCGTTCTCATTGCTGACCCATCAGAAAAATAAAACTAGTACTAGTTTATAAGTGGAAAGAGCCCTCCATTTACTTTATTTATTCATTTTATATTTCACACAAGTTTGCTTTACCATGTGGTGGCACAGAATTGGCATTGAAATGTGTAGGTGAGGTGTGAGACTTTTATGGGGTTATAACTCTGTGGGGACCATATTTGGTTCTCTTCTCCAAATTCACTTTATGTCATGAATCAAATGCATAAAAAATGGAGAATAATAGCTTCACATTCCATTTTGAGTAAAAATAAAATAAAATAAATGAAAAATAAAAAAATAAAAAAAATAATTAATGTGATATAAAAGAAAAAAAATTAAAAAAGTGTGAAAATTGGTGTGTAGAATATTAAAGTGTGCAAGGATGGAACTCATAAAATTATCGATTATTCTTTCATCATTTAAAAAATGATTAACTTTTCTAATGGGAGTTATGGCAAAAGGGATATGATTTTTAAAGCAAGGATACGAATATCTTGTGATATTGTGAGTAAGGAAGTAATTTCCAAATGAGACTTCAACGCCTATTATTAGTTTAAGTTAGTTTTTGAAATTAAAGATACAGTTTTTAAATTAATCTATTAAATGTTAATCATTTTCATCCTTATATGTGAAATTAATGAGAAAGAATATGATTGATATTTGAATTATTAAAAATATTTAAAAATATATGTTTCTTTAATTTGTCACCTGGTTGAAGGTGCTTACTTTCATCATGCTTAAAGATATGTAAGAAATTAAGATTAGAGATAATAAATTTATATAACCAAAATATATAATAATTCATATGATATACTTATTACATTCTATACGTATTTCTCTCCTCTCTATTTTTTCTCTTTTATTTATCATTGTTGTATTTATAAATAACAGTGTGAAAATTGATTTCTAGGAATTCAAATAAAATCAATGCATGTTTTCATTTTCAACCATTGATTCTAAAATCAATTCTTCTCAACTATAAACCAAAATAACACCAATATATATAGTTTAAATGTCAACTCCTTTTATTGAACTTTAGCATATTGGGTAGTATGCTCTACTACCATAGTTTTTTAATTTACCATATTAACTCTGTTTATGAAGATCCTGAAGAATGTACACCATGGGCAGAAGTTTCTCTCCAATTGGGGTTTGTATTTTGCTCCATCTCATTTTATGTGCTAAATTTCCTTGCCTTGCCTTTCACCGAGTATATAGATGTTCCTGCATACCAAATCAGCTTGCCAAAATTCCACAAGTACATATAGCCATATTGGCAATATGAAAAACTCTATCATTGGGTGATAAAAGCTTAATTAATAAGAGCAATCTTAGATTCCATGGTACCTGATCTTATTATATGAGGTGGCATGGCTATTGTGAAGAGACTTTCCCTAGAATTTGTTGTCAAGTCAAATTTTCTTGTCATCGCCTAATTTCCAATGAGATTGGAAAAAAATTAAATTTATTTGACTTGCTTCCTTATGAATTCCTTGCCAATTCCTTAAAAGTTTAAAATACAAGACTTTAAGCTATTCAAAAAGTGTTTTAGGCTCATCATACCAACATATTTAAATAAATATAAAAAATATAATAATCTTTATTTTGTTATTAATATTTTTTATTATAATATATCAAAGTCATAAATTTTTTGGCCTACTTAAAGATTTATCTATTGAGTTATCTAAAGACTTGATTTGTAAGCCAAGCGGAACAACAAGAGAAAGCACATGTACTAAATATCTATACAAGAGAATATACATCCATGATATCTCAAAATATAATAAAAACAATGGGCTCCCAAAGCCGAATGAAACACTAAGCTCCAAATGTATCACAATCGTCAACGGCTTGCCTGGGGATCTAAAATGTAAACCCACAACAGAGGTGAGACTAATGCCTCAGTGAGTAAAGTAAAGCATGCATATGTAGGATACAACAAATGATATGCAACAGTATAAACATGACATGGAATGAAAACGAGCTTCACAAAAACAATGATAACCTGAAACTTGATTTAACATGAACTGCTAACCCAGCAGTGGGGGTCTTGTCACTTTCTTGCAGCTAGATATGAGTTGAGACAACAAGGGATATCTCCCTTGGGGACATAAGTCGTGCCGTTACCAGACGGCCAAAGCCTAGTTTTACATTAACCTGATGGTCCTAGACCCGTTGTAACATCCTAAATTTTATTAGGATAAATATTAATTAAATTAAATAGATTAATTAAGGAAATAATTAATTAAATAGGAAATAAAAAATAGGAGTATTGCTATTATTAGTTTTATTTCGTAAAGATAGTTTTAATTGAAAAAGAGAATAAAGGGGGTGAGAGGGGGCCCAAGCCAAATTAGTTATTTCTGTAAGGAGGGGTAACAGAGCACCCTAATCCTTATTCGTATCATTCGTCAGTAAGCGAAACGCTAAGGAGGGGAGAAACAGAGTCTCAAGAGAGAGCTACTGTGGAGTGAACGCCAAGAATCCAAGAAAGGACTTCCTTGCTGTGATAAAGCTTTGCTTAAGGTACGGTGGGGGAGAGGGTATTGCCTGTATATGCATGTAGGGATGTATGGGTAGTAATCTAAGAGCATAATTTCGAATTGATGAATGTATGACCTAGAACGATGATATAATCTGTTGATTGATGATTGATTGTATGTAAATTGAAGAGTATTGGATGAGATTAAACATGATATTGAGAATAATGGAAAAAGGGGTGATTAGGGATTGAGAAATTGGGGATTTTGATGAATTGATGGTATAATCTATAATTGATTGTTGATTTACGGAGTATTGGATGCTAATAATGATTATGTATGACGATTAGACGTAAAAGATTGATTAAGGATTGATTGGATGAGTTTAGAGAGGTTTGAAATCGTGAACTCTGCGATCTGCGTCGCGGGTAATCGATTACCGGGAGTGGTAATCGATTACCAGAGTGTTCTGGGCAACCCAGAAGCACTGTTTGCTTACTGGTAATCGATTACAGGGGTGTTATAATTGATTACCAGAGAGTTTGTTTGCGGTTAATCGATTACAGGGGTGCTGTAATCGATTACCAGAGAGTCTGCTTGCTGGTAATCGATTACAAGGGGGTTGTAATCGATTACCAGAGACCTTGTTTGCGGGTAATCAATTACTAGAGGTTGGTAATCGTTTACCAGAGTGGATTTTGAGATCCTAACTGTTTGATGATGATTGATGTTGTTTGAGAGTACTTTATAATGAGTATGGTGTTGATGATTAATGATGTTTGATGAGGATTGAGATGCTTATGATGATGAATAATGATGATATTTGATGATGGGTGTGATGATGTATTATGATGATAATTGATGATGAGTGTGATGATGATAATGATGTCGGTGTATATCACCTTATTATGATGATGTTTAATGATGAGCATATTGATGTATGATGATGATAAGTGTATATCACTTTATAATGATGATATTTGATGATGAGCATGTTAATGCATGATAATGATGATTTATGATGATGGTATATATCACCTTTTAATGATGATGTCATCTAAGTTGTGCGGGCCCATAGAGGGGGTACAACTTAGGAGAGATGCCTTGAGCATATGTGATGAGACCTGAATTGTGCGGGCCCATAGAGGGGGTACAATTCGGGAGGTGAACTGAGTTGTGCGGGCCCATAGAGGAGGTACAACTTAGGGGATCAAGATGGGGCGTTCGATGCACGGGCCCATAGAGGGGGTGCAACCTAGGAGTGATTGTACGGGCCCATAGAGGGGGTACAACCTAGAGTCGAATGTCGTTGTGCGGGCCTATAGAGGGTGTACAACCTATCGGATAGTGTGTGGTAACACCGGTAGACCACCTTGGTACTAACTAGAGTGATTGACGAGGTGCACCCATTGTGTGGAGTTCCAAGTCATGATCTTTGGGTAGACGATGAGAGGAGTATTGGTGTGTGATATTTCATGATGAAATGGTGTTATTAAATGATCTTATGAATATTGATGATGATGAGTATTATGTGTGAGAATAGAATATATGATTAATTGGGTGAATGATGGTATGAGAACTATATGATGATATATGAAAGAGGTTATGATGATGATAAGCTTGATGAATGTATAAAGAATATATTTATGTGTTATGAATAGGAATGATGGTATAGCATGTATATGTTGATATAGATGATTAAATATATGTTGAGTTTTAGATGAATGTTATTTATCGGTGATTAATGTATTGTTGGTATGATGTAATGATGTTGTGGGTGAGGATGGGTATTCTCTATGTGTATGTATAAGTAGTATTCCTTTTCCTCACCGTATTTTTTGGATATATTTTACAGGTGTTGAGGAGGACACGATTGGTGTCGACTATGATTGAAAGGGTATGCTCTGATAGATGTGACATCAGGGTGTATTCGGGATGTTTTAATATGTTTCTAGATTAGGAGTATTTTTGTGAACTTTTGAATGCCTTGTATGGTAGTAGGCTATTAGTAGTTTTTTTATGTATTGGAGATGCCGCTGCTTTATATTTGAATTATATTTGAAAGTTTAATTTCTTTTAATAAAGTCGTTTTTGAACTATGAGATATTATAAGAGTGATTGTGAACCCTTTTACCTCTCGTACCGTTCTGCATTGAAGTATTCAATAATAAGACTTGCACAACCTAAGATAAAACCTGTTCAAGAAGAAAACTTTGTTTTAAACTCGGCAATAAAAAAGGTTAAAACAACAACATTTAAACATTATAATACATGCTCAAAAGAAAACCACTAAAGCATTTAATCTACATTGTTGAAGAAGAGTATCAAAGCTAAAGGTAGAAAGTTAAATTGTTAATGCAAATATCATTTTTTTCTACTTCAAGTTGTTTTATAGGAACTTGAAAATTTTTATGAGTGAAAGTTAATTTATACAATGTCTATACTCTTTGAATAACCTAAGTAGTTGGTATATGCTGAAGATACAAACAAAAAATGATGAGATTCCAGAGAAACAGTAGGGATGAAAAGTGAAAATGAAAATGTTGAAATAGTAGCAAGGCATTAGATAAGAAACTTTGTTAGCCCTTACTCTTCAATTTCACTATTGAATTAGTACTATTGTAACATAATCAGTTCCTTGAGACACCCATTACAATTAACAATGAATAACAACCAAATCTTATTACTAGGCAAGGCAGGCTTCGTGGATCTAAATATGTCATTAGGTTTTGGGTAACACAATTAACATGGACATAAGTTCTATTTAATGATTTTATAGAATACTATTCAAGAGTTATACAAGTTCACTGCTCACATGAGAATGTTAAATGGGATAAAAACATATGAACATGTGAAGAAGAACAGAAAAACCAATCAAATTAACTGGGAGCAGAGTAACTCTGATTTGTTTGACTTACAATTATAATCACCTAATAAACATGGTACGAAAATCAAGTGTAGGACAAAACTGAAAAGTATAACAATTATTTACTAACACAGATTATGAAAAACCTTTAACACAACTTACTATATTAACTTTTACAACAAAGGCTTGAATTCGACCCCTCCCCAATAGCCCACTTTGTCTTTTTACTATCACAGTTGAAGAAGTGTCTCTAAACAAGTCAAACTATTCTTGAAAGCTCACAGATTTAATTTAGAAACAAATTTAAATTTCAAGCTAAAGAACAATTGTTGTTTCATATAAAATCATATTTCCTTCTTCAAGGCCAAAAGGTTAAAAATTAAATCTCATCGTTTCACTCAGAGAAAGGTCAAAATGGCCTACAAAATTTTTACCAAGAGGCTTCCCAGGAATTCAATTTGAACCAAATTCAACAAAAGAACATATAAACATAATTGACAAAACAATACATGACTAGACATTGAAACAAAATCTAACAAATATGCCAAAAGAAATCAAGTTAATTTTTCATTGAAAAATATAGTTTTATTTGATTGAAATGCAGAGGCAATCTTTAATCAATAACAAACAAGAAAAAGGTCAAATTCCAAATGGGTTAGCTACCCATTTCGTGTTTCCACAAAGACTACAAATATCCACTTCTCATACCACTAATCGATGTATGATGCATCATTCTTTCTATTACCACTTTCCCAAATACTAATACTAATAATAATACTAACAATAATAATATTTGAAATTTTTATAACTTCAAAAACAAAAGGGACGACACCACACCCTTTGCAAAGAAGATTAAAATGAATCTCTAGTCCCTATATGTGCTTAACTAAAACCCAGAACATATAGAATAGAATTTGAGAGAATTAATTACCTTCAGAGAAGGAATGTATGCACAGATCAGATCACCTCCGAAGTTCAAATTTGATTGAAGGGAAATCAATTCGAGAGAAAGAGAAAACTTGACTATAATCAAATGAGACCAAAGTATATATAGGAAAACTTTGGTGGATGAGACAAAACTTCAATGATGCAGAGCACGAGAGAAAGCGAATAGAAGCAACAGGGTCAGGAACACAAATTGTGATTGGGTTGGTTCTTGTTCAAACAGAGCCAGAACAAGTTTCATGTGAAAACCAAATGTCACGCTTTCTTTCACTCTCTCAGGTTTTAAATTTTGCACTTTGGGTGGGGCTTTTGTCTTATGTGATGATGAATTTTGTGTGTTTACAAAGAACACGCGTATGACAGAAACTCTACTCGTGATATAGCTAGAACAAACACAACCTACTCGTGACAGAGCGAGAGAGAGCACATGAATGAGACTGTAGCACGCTTTTTTCAAATAGACTAGTAGTTGTATTTAGCACATTTTGCACTCTCACATGTCAACGTGAAATTCACTTTGTAAGGTACTTTTTTCTCCTTAAAGTTCATCTATATATATTTATAACAAAACAAATAGTGAATTGATAAAAAAGGTTATACATTTATTATAATACATATATAATACTCTTTTTCATAAAATAGTAATAAGAACAAGTGACACTAAGCATTACTCAAGATATCAAAGGATAGATGGAGATTTACTCAAAAATATATTTTTAATATCCGATAAGCATAAAATGAACGAATGAGCTTATTATGGAGTCCATAGTTGCAGAAATAACACATGAGAAGACATTTTAATAAAATAAATATCTTTAACGTTCGGTGACTATGAAATGAATATATCTTTACTTAAATGATAGATAGATGTTTACTAAAAAATATATCTTTAACAACTAGTATGCGTGAAATGAGCGAATAAGCATATGGTGGGTTCCACAATGGCATAAATCACACATGAGAATGTGTTTTGATAAAAAATATCTTTAACATCGGATGAGCACAAAATTAATGAGTAAGCATATCGTGGGCTCAACAGTTGCAAAAATCACACATAAGAAGGTTTTTTGGTAAAAAGTATATCTTTAACGTTCTGTAACCTTGAAATAAACGCTTAAGTGTATGATGGGTTCTGCAGCTATAGAAATCACGCATGAAAAGAAGTTTTGATAAAAAAATATACATTTAACGTTCGATAAGGGTGAAATGAATGAGTAAGCGTATGGTGGGTTCTGCAGTTGTAGAAATCACGCATGAAAAGACGTTTTAATAAAAAAAATATACATTTAACGTTCGATAAGCGTGAAATGAACGAGTAAGCGTATGGTGGGTTCCATTACTACAGAAATCATACATGAGAAGGCATTTTGATAAAAAAAATCTTATGATAAAAAGTAATTTTCACGTGTTTCGATCACACATCAAAATCAATGAGAAGGAAAATCATATGGTGGGTTCCCTAGCTACAAAAATCACACATGACAAGGCGTTTTGATAAAAACAAAAGTTATTCTAACGTGTTTCGATCACACATAAAAATTAATGAGAGGGAAAATCGTATGGTGGGTTGCACAGTTACAGAAATCACACATAAGAAGACCTGAAAAGAGAGAAAATGCGAAGAAAAAAATTATTGTTACAATTTAAAATATCTTATATATTATAAAGTATATTTTCTACACTTTAGAAAATGCCTCAAATTTTCTATATCTTATATATTAAAATTAATAATATTTAACATAAAAATGTATATTTCCATAACTTTAAAATATATTTGTTAAAAATAGTTTTCTCAATTTAACATAACTTTCATTTGTTAAAAATATATTTCCAATTTTTTAAAAATAGATATGTTATGTGAGGCCTCTTATTTATTATGAATATGCCCTCATTTTATAATTTGTTTTAGCCCTACAAAAGTATTGGGCCGACCGTATACACACACACACACACAAACACATACACATACAAAGGCTTTTTTTAAGGTGCACAAGTGGATCAGGTTGTCCATCATACACAAGTGAAATAAACACCATTGGATGTATTTATAAGAAAATGAACAACGATTGAGATTGTAGACTGGTAAAATTTTATATAAAAATATAAGTATTTGTAATTTTTTTTTTTCATTTTTTATGTGTTTGTCCAATAAAACTAATTAACCTTGGTATCCCTTCCCAAGCTCTAAGTGGTGCAAAGACTGTAATGTTGAGTCTCAAATGTTTTAAGTCTCTTAAACCCAAGTTTTAATGGATAACAAATCTGGTTATCATTCTTACGAGAAGGAACAGTTTCTGCTGAAGGAATCTTTTTAATATTTCAGAAGGCATCAACTGAAGAAATCCTATCCTCTGAAATAATGGAACCTTCTGAAGCAAAGAAACCTGCTGAGAGATCACGACCTGCTGAAGCTGGAAAACCTCCTGAAATCATGAGTCGTCGTACTAAAGCCTACTCGTCTTTAATACGATATTCTCTGATATTCTTTTTGAAGACTCAAGTCAACCATAGCTTGTTGAGTCTCAGAATTAATTTAAGTATTTAAATTAAGCTTAAGACTCATTATCCTTAGGTTTTAATGATCAACAAATTAGATAATGTTAGAACAGGCTCTACTGAGAAAGGTATTGTTTTGTGTTTTGTGTTTCAGGTATTAGGATGAAGCCAGTCAGAAGAAACAGAACAACACAAAAACTGAAGAGAAGAAAAAGAAAAGGCTGGCCTATCTGAAGCATATTCATCGTCTGAAGAGTTAAAGACAAAAAATGAAGACTTGACTATCGTCTGAAGACTAGAAGACAAAAGCAAAGACTTGACTCCGTCTGAAGAAGTGACTATCATATAAAGAATTGAAGCTGATCTAAAGCACTCTGTGTATCTGAAGAATAACTATCATCTGAAGAATTAAAGTTGATCTGAAGCACTCTGTGTATCTGAAGGCTGAACATGTCAGAATCAAGGATTGACCTCTTGAAGTCGTTGCTAAGTGTGAAGAACACTCTACCCAATGAACTTCACTTATTTTAGCATAAGAGTCAGAACTACTTTCTTGCCTCGATCAAAAGTTTTGCACAAATAAGGAAATTCTGCAACGCCTGCTGCACCTGCAACGAAAAAGCATTGCGTGCGCAGACCCACTACATTTACTGCTGTCCATAACGTATCAGAAGACTGAACAAAAGTGACGAGAAAGATATTTGATCTAAGTTTATTAAATTCAACACCTTTATCCATCTAAATCACGGAAGAATAAGAAGAGACAAAGAAAAACAGAGCTGCGATCATTTGAAGAAAGAAGAATGAACTTTTGCTAAAAGAGAGGAACTTGCTGAAAGTATCCTTAGTGTGAATAACTAAGAAATGCTTGAAACAATCATCTGAGATAAGGATATGTTGAAGCTGATGACATCAAGCTTAAACAATGCAACCATCTGAAGCTCACTAATCGTCTGAAAGTATGTGAAGATTAAAACCTTCTGAACACGTACTCTTTGAACAGTATGATGAGATATATCAGACTATTTGAAGACATGAAGACTTTCAAATCTGACCACGTGGACAAATCTCCAACGTCAAGAAGTCTCAAAATAGGCAAAGACAATCTGATCAAAGACTAGAAAATTGTCTAAATGTCTTATGCCTTCATCCAGAAAGGAAATAGTAGCAAAAGCTATTTTCCTTATTTCAAGAAGCACTGTTCGAGGAAGAAAAGAAAGGAGAAAATGGAAAGAAAGCAAATAGCGTAAGGAATAGGTCAGCGCGGCTGTACACCTATCACTGTACTAATCCTGCAACACGCCATCAGAAGTTAGATGACACGATCCCATCCGACCTCAACCAAAATACCTCAGATGCATTGCAAGGGATTGAAGATCCAATGACCGGAGCCAGATCTGAGCGATTAAAGAGAGCTTTGCAACTCTTGATCACTGAAGTGCAAAGGAAAGTAGACCATCAAGTAGAAGAAGAACCAAAGAAGTGGTTTAACTTAGCTCGGATTGAAGTACAAGAGTGTTATCCGATCTGACAATCGGTTATGTCTGTTATCCGAATCTTAGGAGAGCCTATTTCGGGAAAGTGTATCTAATCAGATCATAATTGATTTATTTAGGATAAGATCAATTAGGAATCAATATCATGATCTCTTAGGATTATATTTACATCTTTTAGGATTATATTTTATCTTATCTAGAATTAAATCTATTTAATTTAGGATTGTATCTTTTAGATAGTTTATTTGAGGAAATTCCTTTGCTATATATTAGCATTGAGAATCAGTTTGTAGACAGTTATTTTTTCAATAAAATTTGAGTTTTCTCATTGTGAGACCTTATCCTTTGTTCTTGGATTAAAGAACTACTTGATAACTTAGGTTCTACCAGCAGGTCTTGGTTAGGGTCTAGTTGCTTATATTTGATAACTTTGGTGCTTCCGGCAGGTCACGGATTGTGTCAAGTTCCTATCTTCTTTGATAGCTTTGGTGCTTCCAGCAGGTCTTGGATTGTGTCAAGCTCCTTATAGTTATTTACAGTTATTTACCGTTAATTGATCTTCAAGACGTTCCTATCTTTACGCTTCCGGTTCGTATCATTTGGTACCAGAGCTTCGACTCTTGAGATCAATTGGTAACATCTATCCTTATATTTTAGTCTTTATCTTATTAAAAAAAAACTGCATTAGTTAAAAGAAAAAGAGGTGCAGACAATACAAAAAAAGGGAGATCTGCAGTAGTAAAAAAATAAAAAGAGAAAGGTGCAGATAGTAAAAAAAAAGGTGCAGTATTAAATTTTCTCAACCGCAAATTCAGTTCTGTTGTGCACAATATTTATTCCAAGCAGAAGATTTCATCCGAGGTGACGAATCCATCTGAATTGAAGAGTTGTAACCGACTACACATTTTGATTACGTTCCGGGCTAGTGTTTTGTTACTAAAAGTTGTCAAGTTATCATCAACACCTTCTCTATTACTTGTTAGTAGAATCTATCCCAAAAGTTCCTTATTTCAAGAGCTTGTAAGGATAAGTTGAGTGGAAAAAAGGCAAGAGTGGTGAGTACAATATAGTGAGAAAAAGCCAAAAATTAGAGTGATACACGAGAGAATCAAAACTTGAGTGAAAACACGTAAGGGAGTGTTGTGAGGATTCTTATTTTTATCACTAACATCATTTGATATACAGCCAAATTTCTTTTAATCATGAGTACAGTAAACCAACGTGAGGAGGATGCTGGAGAAATAGACCTCAAATCATTCCTCAAGACACTACAAAATGAATTTATGAGAATGAGTGCAAGAATGGATGAGATGGAAGATCAGTTTCCAAGGAGAAGGAGTAGAACGTCTCCTAACCGCACTGAAGAAGAGGAAGAGGAAGAAGAGGACAATGGAAGTAGTTCTAGCAGAGAAAGCAACAGGGATAATCATCTTGGAAACATCAAGATAAGCATTCCTTCTTTCCAAGGGAAGAATGATCCTGAGTTATATTTGGAGTGGGAAAGAAAGGTGGAGCATATTTTTGATTGCCACAATTATTCTGAGGAGAAAAAGGTAAAATTAGCCGTGATAGAATTCACTGATTATGCAAGTATATGG
Organism: Sesbania bispinosa; assembly: GCA_026901365.1. Taxonomy (NCBI): domain Eukaryota; kingdom Viridiplantae; phylum Streptophyta; class Magnoliopsida; order Fabales; family Fabaceae; genus Sesbania; species Sesbania bispinosa. The sequence continues at coordinate 1,024,469 of QLOH01000351.1, read as the reverse complement.
TGGGATCAATATGTGTTGAGCAGGCGAAGGTGTGGAGAAAGACCGATTCAATCTTGGGAGGAGATGAAGGCCGTGATGAGAAGGAGATTTGTACCAAGTCATTACCATAGAGTCTTGTACAGAAAATTGCAGGACCTACATCAAGGTTCTATGAGTGTAGATGATTACTACAAGGAGATGGAAATAGCCATGATGAGAGCCAATGTGCAAGAAGACCGAGAAGCAACAATGGCTAGATTCATTGGAGGGTTAAAGAAAGAAATTTCAAATGTAGTGGAACTCCATCATTATGTGGAGATGGAGGATTTATTACACAAAGCAATCCAAGTAGAGAGAGAACTCAAATCCAGAGTTGTAAGATTTCCAGGAACTCCTAATAGCTCTTGGAAATCCTGGGCTACCAACAAACCGACAACTCGGCCAAAAGAAGAGGCAAAGACGGGACAACCGACCTCAGCCAGTAAAGGTAAGTCTGAATTCAATTCATCTTCTAAAGCACGTGAAATTAAATGTTTCAGGTGTCAAAGTCTTGGACATATTGCTTCTAATTGTCCGAACAAGAGGGTCATACTCATGCATGACAATGGTGAAGTGGAAAGTGCAAGTGAAGAAGAAGATGATGAAATGCCCGAGCTGGAGGATTGTAGTGATGTGGAATACACCGAGCCAGACCACGGTAATGCATTAGTCACCAGGAGGGTGTTGAATGCACAACCAAAGATGGGGGGAGTTGAGGAGCAACGTGAGCACATATTCCATACAAGGTGCCGCGTAAGTGATAAGGTTTGCAGTCTTTTAATTGATAGTGGTAGTTGTACCAATGTTGCTAGTATTTTGATGGTTGAGAAATTAAAATTACCTACCATAAAACATCCTAATCCTTATAGACTGCAGTGGCTAAATGATTGTGGGGACATAAGGGTAACAAAACAAGTTTTGATTTCATTTTCCATTGGAAAATATGATGACAAAGTCTTGTGTGATGTTGCACCTATGCATGCTGGACACATTCTACTTGGTCGACCATGGCAATTTGATAGGCGAGTAACTCATGATGGTTATCACAACTGGTATAGTTTTAAATTAAATAATAAAACCTTTGTGCTAACCCCTCTTCAACCTTCTGAAGCATATGCAGATCAAATAAGAATTGCTAGGGAGAGTAAGGAGTTGGAAGAACAATTTTCTGTTCAAGAAAAAGAAAGAAAAGAGAAGAAGAGAGAAGTGGGCATGGGTTCGAATCCGACTTCAAGATTGGATGTCTGTTCGACGTTACAACCTAGCCAGGGCAGAAGCAAAGTGAACGCTTTCGCAAGAAAAAGGGAAGTTGAAAGTGTATTGTTAGATAAAGGGCAATTATTGATTCTTGTTTTTAAAGATATATACATCTCTGATAATTCTAACAATTCTTTACCTTCTGAAATTCAAAATTTGTTGAAGGAGTTTGGAGAAGTCTTTCCGGATGAGCTACCTCAAGGATTACCACCTTCAAGAGGTATAGAACACCAGATTGACCTTGTACCCAGTTGTGCCATACCAAATCGACCAGCATACAGAACCAACCCGGATGAGACCAAGGAGATCCAAAAACAAGTCAGTGAGCTAATGGAAAAAGGATATGTAAGGGAGAGCCTTAGTCCATGTGCCGTACCGGTAATATTGGTACCAAAGAAAGATGGTTCTTGGCGTATGTGCAATGATTTCCGAGCCATTAACAAGATTACGGTAAAGTATCGTTATCCATTTCCTAGGTTGGACGACATGCTTGATGAGTTACATGGGGCATGTTTGTTCTCTAAAATTGGTTTGAAAAGTGGTTACTATCAAATTCGAATGAAAGAGGGTGATGCGTGGAAAACTGCTTTTAAAACAAAGTATGGTTTATATGAGTGGTTAGTGATGCCCTTCGACTTAACTAATGCACCCAGTACTTTTATGAGGTTAATGAACCATGTATTACGCTTTTTCATAGGAAAGTTTGTGGTAGTTTACTCTGATGACATTTTGGTTTACAACAAATCTTATAATGCACATGTTGAACACTTACATGCTGTTTTTAAGGTATTAAAGGAAAATAAATTATATGCTAATTTAAAGAAATGTACCTTTTGCCTTGATTCTGTTGTATTCTTAGGTTTTGTGATAAGTTCAAAGGGGGTAAATGTAGATGAGGAAAATGTTAAGGCTATTAGAGAGTGGCCGACCCCAAAGAGTGCTAGTGAAGTGAGAAGTTTTCATGGGTTAGCAAGTTTCTATAGGCGGTTTGTGAAAGACTTTAGCACTATTGCTGAGCCTTTAAATGAACTTGTTAAGAAAAATATTGTGTTTAAATGGTCAGATGCACATGAAAAAGCTTTTAACACTTTAAAAGAAAAATTAACAAATGCACCCTTACTTGTTTTACCTAATTTTGATAAAGCTTTTGAGATTGAATGTGATGCTTCTGGTGTTGGTATATGGGCTGTTTTAATGCAGGAATCCCAACCGATTGCATACTTTAGTGAAAAACTTAATGGGGCAGCATTGAATTATCCAACCTATGACAAGGAATTGTATGCCTTGGTAAGGGCATTACAAACTTGGCAACATTATTTGTGGCCAAGAGAGTTTGTTATACATTCTGACCATCAAAGTCTAAAGTTTTTAAAATCTCAAGGGAAGCTTCAAAAAAGACATGCAAAGTGGTTGGAATTTATTGAGATGTTTCCATATGTAATAAGGTATAAAAATGGTAAGGACAATATAGTTGCTGATGCTTTGTCAAGGAGGTATGTTTTACTTACTTCTTTACAAGCAAAATTGTTAGGTTTTGAACAAATTAAAGGTCTGTATGAAAGTGATCCTGATATTAAACAAATTTGGGATTCTTGTTCTAACCGATCTTGTGAGAAATTTTATAGGTATGAAGGATTTTTGTTCAAGAGGAACCAACTGTGTGTACCAGTCAGTTCTTTAAGAGAATTGTTGATTAAGGAGACCCATGGAGGCGGTTTGATGGGACACTTTGGAGTGCAGAAGACACTGGACATCCTGGCTGAGCACTTTTTCTGGCCGAGCATGAAGAAGGACGTCCGAGCTGAGTGTGAAAGGTGCATAACATGTAAGCAAGCTAAGTCAAAATTAAATCCACATGGGTTTTATACACCTTTGACTGTTCCTGAGCAGACTTGGACAGATATTTCCATGGACTTTGTGATCGGTTTGCCAAAAACTCAAATTGATAAGGATAGTATTTTTGTTGTTGTTGATCGGTTTAGTAAAATGGCACACTTTATTGCGTGTTCAAAGACAAATGATGCAACACAAATTGCTGACCTATTCTTTAAAGAAGTTGTCCGATTGCATGGTTTACCAAGGACAATTGTGTGTGATAGGGACGTTAAATTCCTAAGTCATTTTTGGAGGACTTTATGGAATAAATTGGGATCAAAGCTTCTGTTTTCTACTGTTGCACATCCTCAAACGGATGGACAAACTGAAGTAGTAAATAGAACGCTTTCAACCTTATTACGTTCTATCATTGGCAAGAATCTAAAGCAATGGGAAAAATGTTTGCCACATGTTGAGTTTGCATATAACCGGATGGTACACTATACTACTTCTTTTTCACCCTTTGAGGTTGTATATTGTTTTAATCCACTAACTCCTTTGGATATTTTGCCATTACCTATTTCTGAATATTTCAGCCTAGATGGTAAAAGGAAAACAGGTTATGTTAGGGAGTTACATGCAAAGGTCCGAGCTAATATTGAAAGGAAAAATGAGCAGTATGCAAAACAAGCCAATAAAGGAAGGAGGAAGATAATATTTGAACCAGGCAACTGGGTTTGGATTCACATGAGGAAAGAGAGGTTTCCAGCTCAAAGGAAGAACAAACTTCAACCAAGAGGAGATGGTCCATTGCAAGTTCTAGAGAGGATCAATGACAATGCATACAAGATAGATCTTCCAAGTGAATATGGTAATGTTAGTGCAATATTCAATGTAACTGATTTATCCTTATTTAATGTAGGTGATGAATCAGATTCAAGGACGAATCTTTTCAATGAAAGGGGGAATGACACAATCCCATCCGACCTCAACCAAGATACCTCAGATGCATTGCAAGGGATTGAAGATCCAATGACCGGAGCCAGATCTGAGCGGTTAAAGAGAGCTTTGCAACTCTTGATCACTGAAGTCCAAAGGAAAGTAGACCACCAAGTAGAAGAAGAACCAAAGAAGTGGTTTAACTTAGCTCGGATTGAAGTACAAGAGTGTTATCCGATCTGACAATCGGTTATGTCTGTTATCTGAATCTTAGGAGAGCCTATTTCGGGAAAGTGTATCTAATCATATCATAACTGATTTATTTAGGATAAGATCTGTTAGGAATCAATATCATGATCTCTTAGGATTATATTTACATCTTTTAGGATTATATTTTATCTTATCTAGAATTAAATCTATTTAATTTAGGATTGTATCTTTTAGATAGTTTATTTTAGGAAATTCCTTTGCTATATATTAGCATTGAGAATCAGTTTGTAGACAGTTATTTTTTCAATAAAATTTGAGTTTTCTCATTGTGAGAGCTTATCCTTTGTTCTTGGATTAAAGAACTACTTGATAACTTAGGTTCTACCAGCAGGTCTTGGTTAGGGTCTAGTTGCTTATATTTGATAACTTTGGTGCTTCCGACAGGTCACGGATTGTGTCAAGTTCCTATCTTCTTTGATAGCTTTGGTGCTTCCAGCAGGTCTTGGATTGTGTCAAGCTCCTTACAGTTATTTACAGTTATTTACCGTTAATTGATCTTCAAGACGTTCCTATCTTTACGCTTCCGGTTCGTATCATTAGAAGTCTTTTCAAGAAGAAAAGCTACCTTCAATGTGGATACAGAAGAAGCACAACAGCTAAAAATCATCTATTCTAGCCACATACTTCATACAGTAAAAGAAAAAGGAGGAAGAGTTTATCAAACCTGCTGAAGCAAAAATTACACTCTCAGAGAAAATATAAGAAGAAGTAGAAGAAGAAGACGAAGAGCAAGAGAGAGAATGTCAACCTGCTGAAGATCAAGAAAAATCTCTCAAGACAAAAGCATGATTAGCATATTATCTGCAATGTGTCAGAACTAATTCATCTACACACCTAATCTGCTTAATGTCAGAAGCTACCGTATGAGAAGTTACTTTCCCAACGGCTCGAAGAGCTTCACTCATACTTACTCAACGGTAAAGTCAAATATTTCTCAACGACTATAATTCTATCAGAACATATAAATAGCCCAAAATATGAATTTGAGAAATGAGGTTGCAAAGAGAGGACGAGTAGCAAGAGAGACTCTGCACTCCAAGTGAGCAAAATCGCCTAGAGGAAATGAGGATGAAAAAGAGAGAATGAAGAAATAAAAAGAGAGGAAAGTCGGCCTTGAACTCAATATGAAATATTCACAAGGCAACGACAGAGTGAGACAGCCATGCATTCCTGATTTCAATCCTTCACCATGGCCTATCATCAACCTCCACAGAAGAGTTTGGCCAGAGCTCATCACAGATCTATCCAGCCAACCTTATGATAAAACAGAGATGTAACAGGACTTAGATTTATACATCTATATCTCTGTTATTCCTTGTACTTAGATTTATCTTCAATATCCTGATTAGTACTTAGTAAACCCGTAGTATAGGAAAATTGTAGTTTAAGTTTCTAGGAAACTTAAACATGAGCTTAAATGTAAACACTTTGAGTGTATGTAGAGTCTGGAGAGGCTTGACTGTAAAAGAATACTCGTTTGAGCCTGGAGAGGCTTGACTGTAAAAGAATACTCGTTTGAGCCTGGAGAGGCTTGACTGTAAAAGAATACTACATGAGTTGCCTGGAGAGGCAGTTGGAAATGAAAGAATACTTGTTGCACCTGAAGAGGTTGCATGCAAAATAATACTTGTATCTGTGTTCAGATAGTGAAAAGGCCAGTGGTTGTTTGCCCTGGGACTGGATGTAGCTCACTGTGATGGTGGGTGAACCAGTATAAATTTCGTGTGTAAATTTCTCTCTACCCTTAACTCTTTACATTCAGTCATTTACTTGTTTATTTCTAACAAAAAGAAGGGTTTGAAAAGTAGGCTTACATTCAATGAAACAAAACTTAATTTGTCAATCCTGTTATAACTCATTTTCAACAAACCTTCTGAAGTAGCTTAGTAGAGTTTCTAATAATTCAGTTTTTGGAAAGTAACTGAATCAATTAGATAACAGTGCTAAACATTTCATAATAACTTGTTTTATATTTTGCATTTATAAACCAACAAAATAAGTTTTAAAACAAGTTTCTGAAAATGTTTTATTGAACCTTCCGAAGTAATTACAGAATGTTTATACATTTCATTGTGACAAGCAAGTTTCTGGAAACTCATTATTATAGCTTCCGCACAACTGTGAAATATTTACATATTTGCTAAATGAGTTTTCATTAATAACTTGTAAAGGTTTTAATTAAACAACTTTACGAAAAGGTTTCCAAAATTAATTTAAATTTCTAAAACACTATTTAACCCCCTTCTAGTGTTTCCTGTGGTTTCTAACATAGCTGTCTCAGATTACTTGTGCCTCTTATTCTTATGGAAAGTCAGAGAAAGTGCTTTTTGGAATATTTCAAATTTCTCTCACCAAAAAGGCAAAGTCTACAGTAAAGTACAAGCTGCTCAGAAAAAGTGAAGCCTGTGCAGCTGACTCTACTACCTTCTACTGCTGAGGGTTCAGGCTATGTGTCACAACGGGAGCATTTAAATTAAATGCTATCTCTCAACGGGAAATCGATTGGAGATCAACGGACAAAAGCTTTCCTCACTATAAATACCAGACTCCATGAAGAAACAAAAGAGAGAAAACACAGAAAAACAACTTGCTGAAACGCTGCTAAATTTCATATTCAACTGTTTCACTGTTTCATTCGTTGTACAACATTTCTATATCCTGACTCTTACTTAGTTATTTGTACAATTTACCCAAAAGTTTAAGTTTCTCAGAAGCTTAAATAAATCTCTATTGTAAACACTTTTAAGTGTCTGAGAGCCTGGAGAGGCTTGGAGGAACAAAGAATACTTGTTGAGTCTGGAGAGGCTAGGTGTGCAAAGAATACTTGTGTTGAGACTCGAGAGGCTAGGTGTGCAAAGAATACTTGTGTTTGATCCTGGAGAGGCTAGGTGTGCAAATAATACTTGTTGTTGAGCCTGGAGAGGCTAGGTGTGCAAAGAATACTTGTGTTTGAGCCTGGAGAGGCTAGGTGTGCAAATAATACTTGTTGTTGAGCCTGGAGAGGCTAGGTGTGCAAAGAATACTTGTAATCTTGCGTGATTAGTGAAAATCCAGTGGTGGTTTGCCCTGGGATTGGACATAGCTCACTGTGTTAGTGGGTGAACAAGGATAAATTTCTGTGGTCAAGTTCTCTCTACCCTTAACTCTTTAATTTCTGCTGTTATCTATTTTTAACTAACCAAGGAGGGTTAAGATTAGTAAGTTTATAATTTGCGCTGCTTAAACAACTTTATGTCTTACACAAATCACTTTGAAAATAGATTTTATTGGGCCTGCTAAGGTCACTCAGCAAGTCTCCGAAAAACGTATTTTCAGCAAGTTGCTTGCATCGTTTGTGAAAATTCTGATTACGAAAAGGTTTCCAAGAAAATCTGTTTGAGATTATAAAACACTAACAAGAAAATCTGTTAGAGCTCAACTTCAGGTTGAGCATCTAACAAGTGCGAAGGTCAAAGATCCAGATGGAAACCTCTATAGGCAATTCTCACTACATCGCTGAAGGTGCCTATGTCTCCAGGCCCCCTGCTTTTAATGGATCTGATTACCATTACTGGAGAGATCGTATGAAGCTCTTCATAGAAAGTAGCAACATTGATCTATGGGATGTAGTCACTGATGGTGATTATATTCCTACCAACAATGGTGTGCCCATTCCTAAGTCAGAATGGACGAGTGATCAGAAGGCGCGTGTACAACTCAATGTCAAGGCGAAACTCTATCTGATTTTTTCCTTAAGTAAATCAGAATACGAGAAGGTGCTTGACTGCTTTTCTGCCAAGGAAATTTGGGATACATTGGCTGCAGCCCATGAGGGAACAGACAATGTAAAACAATCCAAAATCAGCCTGCTGGTGCATCAATATGAGATGTTCAAGATGCATGAATCCGAATTGATTGATCAAATGTTTGGAAGATTTCAGACCATTACAAATGGACTCAAATCCTTGGGAAAGACCTATGATTCAGGCGATAATAATTGCAAAATCCTTAGAAGTTTACCAAAGATTTGGAGGACCAAGGTGACTGCCATTCAAGAGGCAAAAGACCTTAACTCTCTGAGAATGGAGGAACTTGTGGGATCCCTCAAGGTCCATGAGTTGGAGCTTGGAGAAGATGCCCCCAAAAAGAAGTCACTTGCCCTGAACGCCAAATCCAAGCTGGCCAAGTGTGGTGCACAGAAGGCCTTGAGAGTGGAGGAGTCCTCAGAAGGTTCTGAAGGCTCAGAAAGTGGCTCTGATGATGATGATGACCTCGCTCTGCTAAGTAGGAGGATCAAGAGTGTTAGAACCACAAGAAACACTAGAAGGAGGGGTTGAATAGTGTTTTAAAGACTTAAGAAAATTTTAGAAACCATTTAAAGTATCAAATGAATTTAGATAAATTGTTATGAAAAACTTAATTGAAAGATAATTAAAGTTATCAGAGATTTGCGAAAGATAAGAAAATAAGTTTTTCAATGGTATGATAAGGATGATAAAGCTGTTACATTTTCTAAGATCACTTCAGAGGATAAAAAGATATTTATCAGAACTTTGTTTAAAAAGGATTTTATTAAACATCAAGGACACAACAAGAAGTTTGAAAGTAGTTGATATTGACATACAAGTAATTTAGCTTCTGATTTACAAACTCAGTTATTTGAGAAAAACTTGAAACACTTCAGAAGGTTATGTCAAAGGATCTTTAAAGATCAGTTTCTGAAATACTTAAGAAGATAGGGATCATCTCAAGTTCATCTGTACCTTCTGAACTGATTTCAGACGCAAGTACAGTTTTTATTAAAAATACGTTGGTTTAAAGATAAGTTTTGATATTTAAAACAACTTTCAAAATAACTGATAAATAAACTAAATTGACAGAGATTGAGGGAAAGAAAACTTAGCCACGAATTTATCCTGGTTCACTCACAAACCCAGTGAGCTACATCCAGTCCCAGGGCAAACCACCACTGGATTTTCCACTATCTGAACACAGATACAAGTATTCTTTTACCATAGCCTCTTCAGGCTTAACAACAAGTATTCTTTTGTTTTCAACTGCCTCTGCAGGCAACATATGCAGTATTATTTTATAGACAAGCCTCTCCAGGCTCAACAACAAGTATTCTTTTGTTTTCAACTGCCTCTCCAGGCAACATATGCAGTATTATTTTACAGACAAGCCTCTCCAGGCTCAACAACAAGTATTCTTTTGTTTTCAACTTCCTCTCCAGGCAACATATGCGGTATTATTTTACAGACAAGCCTCTCCAAGCTCAACAACAAGTATTCTTTCTTCCACCAAGCCTCTCCAGGCTCTCAGACACGTATAGTGTTTACAACATAAACTAAGTTTAAGTTTCTAAGAAACATAAACTCAGATTCTTCTTGTACAAAGAAATTACTGAGTCTAACTCAGGATACATGAAATGAATTCTAAGTACAAGGAAACAACAGAGATACAAGTGTTTGATTTACAATAGGCTTAAATTCATCTCTGTGTGATGGATAACTTCTTTCGAAAGATGGCTTGATTGGATATTGGATTTGATATATAGCCGATTCTTTCTTGGGTATATTTTCCGTCTTGAGCTTCAATATCACCCTTTTTGGTCGACATCTTGTGAATGTATTACTGAGAAATTGGGCGACTGAACGACATCTTCAAACTCTTTCTTGAGGCTATTTATATGTTCTGATAAAATATAGCCGTTGAAGATTGCTTGGTTACCGTTGAGAAGAAGTGATTTGGCTCAAATAGCCGTTGTGAAATAATTTCTTAAACGGTTGCTTCTTCTTAAGCAGAATAGGTGTGCAGATAGCTTACCTCTGACACACTTTTAGATGAGTTCTTTAACCTTGAGAGATTTTCCTTTAACAGGTAGATACTTCTTTTCTCTCTCTGCATCTTCTTTTCTTTCACCTTTCTTTTGTGTGAGTGTGAGGAGATATCCGTTAGATTTGTCCTTTTGCTCAATTTGTGCTATCTTCATTTTTGCTTAGCTTCTGAGCTTCTGACGTTTTCTTTTTTTTTTCTCTCTTAAGAATATTTGATTAATATTTTAGCTGTTGAACATATGGTCTTTGCCTTTGTTGAGACTTCCCGTAGTTTGAGATTTGTCCACGTAGTCAGATTTGAAAGTCTTCATGTCTTCAGATAGTCTGATATATCTCATGATCTTGTTCAGAGAGTATGTGTTCAAAAGGTTTTAATCTTCACATACTTTCAGACGATTAGTGAGCTTTGAGATGATTGCATTGTTTAAGCTTGATGTCATCGGCTTCAACATAGGCTTATCTCAGATGATTGTTTCAAGCATTTCTTAGTTCTTGACACTAAGGATACTTTCAGAAAGTTCCTCTCTTTTAGCAAAAGTTCCTTCTTCTTTTCTTCAGATGATCACAGCTCTGTTCTTCTTTGTCTCTTCCTATGCTTCTGTGATTCAGATCAATAATGATATTGAATTAAATAATCTTAATTCAAATAGCTTTCTTGTCACTTTCTTGTTCAGTCTTCTGATCTGTTTTGGGCAGTAGTAGATGCAGCAGGTCTGCGCACACAATGCGTTTCGTTGCAGGTGCAGCAGTAGTTGCAGAGTTTCCTTATTTGCGCAAAACTCTTGAACGAGGTAGAAAAACATGTCTGACTTTTGTGCTAAAATGAGTAATTCATTGGGTAGAGTGTTCTTCACACTTAACAACGTCTTCAAGAGGTCAATCCTTGATTTTGACACGTTCAGCCTTCAGATATACAAAGTTCTTCAGATCAGCTTCAAATCTTCAGATGATAGTCACTCTTCAGACGCAAGCTTGTCGCTAGATAGTTGAGATTCCTCTTCTCTTCACTTTTTGTGCTTTTCCTCAGATAATCTACCATAGCTTCTTCGGTTTCTTGTTGCTCAGATTTGCTTCATCTATCTTTTGGATTTCCTCTTCCTTTGCTGTCTTCTAGGCTTCAGATGAATACTACATCCTGAAATACAATCTACAAAACAATACCTTTCTTAGTCGAATCTGTTCTTATATGATCTTATTTGTTAATCATTAAAACCTAAGGATACTGAGTCTTAAGTTAAGTTTTAATACTCAAATTAATTCTGAGACTCAACAAAGAGGATGCTTCAGAAGAAAGCCAAATATAGAAAGTCATGCTCATCCACTACTACAAAAACAGTCTTCTATGACGAGCATACCACGACGGTTATGCTGCAACCGTCATTAATAATGACGCGGTGGCATTTTTTAAATTTTCTGCGTAACAAACAATGACAGTTCCGTTTGAACCGTCGTAGAAAACTGTTTTCACGACGGTTGTAATTATACCCGTCGTTGAATAGTAATTAAAAAATAAGTCAGTTTACAACGATGGTTGTCCGACAACCGTCGTTGAAAAGTGGTGCTGTGAGGAGTAAAATAAGGGGTGTACCAAGTAAATTGTGATCTGGATAAGAGAGGGGTGAAGGAAGTAAAAAAAGGTGGGGGTGCAAAAGTAAAAAGTAAGCCCAATTGATGACGGTTGTTTACTTAACCGTCGTGGAAAAGAGGTGCTAAAGGTAAAAACGAGGTGCAGATAGTACAATTGTTTTAGCGTGGGTGGGGGTTAAAAGAAAAACCCGAGCGATGCAGAAGTAAATCTTAGAAACCATGACGAGTATCCTTGGAACCGTCGTGGTTTGTCCTGTATAACCTAGAGGAGACCCTCTCTTCTCACACAGCGCCACACCGTCCCTCTCTCTAAGTTCCCCAAGCACCGTCCCTCTCTATCTCTTCCCCAGGCACCGTCCTCACTCTCTCTTCCCCAAGCACCGTCCCTCTCTCTCTCTTCCCCAAGCACCGTCGCTCTCTCTCTCTCTCTCACAATCACCTCTCCCTTTCCTCACCGTGAGGCTCTCCCTCTCCCACCGTTGGTGTCGCTGCCCAGGGCTCCGCTGTGACGCTGCCGAGGTCCCTTCACGCAACTGGCAGAGGTAAGTTCACACAACTGTTTGTCTTCAACGTTGTTCTCCCCTGTTCGTCTCCTGTGCATGATTTTCCAGAGTGTTTTCGACTGAGTTTAATTTCCTGTAATCGATAGATATCCTTGCCTGAACATTCATCTTGCAAATTCACTTATGAAGGAGAGTAAGGACAACTATGCTAGTTAGTGATTTGGATTGATAATTTGATGTTACATGCTTGGGAAAAGTTTGGTCATTGGTGGCATGAGTCAGGGATTGTTTTAAACTGGTCTATCTTGCAGAAAATAGAGTGGTGGGGGGGAGAACATTGATCTTACAAATTGTACAATTGTGAGAAAATTCTTTGAGTGTTATTTTTCTGTGCGTTAAATATTCAATAATATCATTAGCCTTTCTTAGATAGTTAAACGATGTTCATTTATTTCAATCTTCATTTGAGTGTTATTTTTAGATTTATTTTGTTTTATTGTAAATGATATATAGAAACAATAGGATTTGATATTTTTTTTTAAATGAGGAGTGATGTGAAGAAATAGTTTTTGAATTGTAGTGTAACAAACAAGCTGAAGGATATGAGTGCGGCTATTACATCATGCCATGGATGTCTGCCATTGTGCAAGGTGGTATTCAAAATGCATAGGAGCAGGTAATTCAACTTGAATTATCAATTCTTCAATAAATCCACATTAATAATTGATCTATCTAGTAATTTCAAGTTATTTCATTTTGCAGTTTTTCGTGGATACCAGCCCATTTAACTCTGATGCAATTGGTTTCATCATAAAGACATGGGCTAAATACGTTATTGAGTTATATAACAAAACTTTAGAGTAGTTGACCATAGTTTGATTAGTTATACTATCTTTTATATAGTTGTATGTTTAGGTATTTAGTTTTTACATGACAAAGACTATTATGTACACTAGTTATACTATAATCTTTGAAATATTGTATTTTGATTAAATTGTTGCTGGTATTTCGTTATGTACAATCTTTGGACTGTTCTGGCTATTTGTAGGTTTGGGAAAAGGTTAAAAACAGAATGAACCCAAAAAAAAATTTAGTTTCCACGACGGTTGTGACCACAACTGTCGTGGAAACTCAGCCAAATGAAGGTCAACTGATGACTTTTTTACGACAGTTAGGTCAGGAACCGTCGTGGTTTCATACTTTCCACAACGGTTCCTGACCTAACCATCGTAAAAAAGTCATCAGTTGGCCTTCATTTGGCTGAGTTTCCACGACGGTTGTGACTACAATCGTCGTTGTATATGTAAGAAACAATGACAGTTCCCTTAACAACCGTCGTTGTTTCTAATTTATAACGACGGTTGTGAAACGTCGTAAAAAATCCAATTTTTTACGATGCCTGGATCAACGACGGTTGTATAACCGTCGTAAAAAGCCTATTTTAACCGTCATAAAAGACCCTTTTTGCACTAGTGATATGACAACAAAATAGGTAAGTCAGGTAAAGAAATTCCTTATTCTAACAAAATAATCTGCTATGAGTGCAGAGAACCTGGTCACATGAAAACCGACTGCCCTAAGCTAAGGAATTTTTCTTCAAAGAAGAAGTAATTTCCAAAGAAGAAGAAAGGCTTCATGGCCACATGGGAAGATCTTGATGATTCCACCTCTGAAGAGGATGATGAAGTTGCTGAAGAAGCTAACCTGTGTCTGATGGCTAGCCTTCCTTCATCAGACAGCTCTGAATCAAAGGTAATTCCACAAACTCTACAAGATATGTATGATGATCTGGTGGAAAGTTCTAAGGAACTTTTTCATGAGTAAAAAGAGCTGTCAATAGCCTTCACTGAAGTTGCTACAAAAAATGAAGCTATTGAAGCTGAAAGTTTGTCACTCAAGGAAAAGCTTCTTAGCTCTGAGATCTGTGATTCAGCAAGTTTGAAAAAGGAAAATGAGAATCTTAAAAAACAAGTTGCTGAACTCACAAATGACCTAGCTGCTTTTGTCAACAGAACCAAAAACCTGAATATGCTTCTGGGGGTTCAAATGAATCCCAAAGACAAAAGTGGTCTTGGTTACTCAGAAACTTCCTCCCTGCATGATGTTAAAATTAAAAATGCTAATAAGGCTAAGAAAGGTGAGGGATGCCTTCAATGTAGTAAGCTTGGACATGATGTGTCACAGTGCAGACACAAAAAGAAAGGCAGACCTCCGGCTAACAAGAAAGGACCCAAAAAGATGTGAGTACCTAAAGCCTTAATTGTTCCTGTTGCAGATGTGTTTAACAGGACAGAGGAGACATCACAAATCATACCTGGACAGTGGCTGCTCGTGACACATGACAGGAGAAAGTTCTTTGTTCCAAAACCTTAGACCTAAGGATGGTGGAGTGGTGACGTTTGGAGGAGATCAAAAAGGCAAAATCACTAGCGTTGGTTCAGTAGGTATATCTCCTTTATCTGTTATCCACAATGACCTCTTGGTTGAAGGTCTTCAACATAACCTGCTGAGCATAAGTCAATTGTGTGACAATGGTTTTGTTGTATCCTTCACAAGGGATGGCTTTTTAGTTAGAGACTCCTCTGACCAAATCATTTTTACTGCCAAGAGACACAGTAATGTGTACAAAATTGATCTTGAGGACCTAGCATATCAAAATGTAACTTGTCTTATTTCTATGAAAGAAGAAAAACATATTTGGCATCGAAAACTTGGGCATGCCAGCTTGAGATTGATCTCAAAGCTTACAAAACACAATCTTGTAAAAGACTTACCCAAGCTTTCCTTCAAATCTGATATTTTGTGTGAAAATTGTTTAAAGGGGAAGCAAACAAGAAGTTCTTTTAAAAGCATAAATGTTGTTTCAACTGCTAGACCCTTAGAACTTTTACATATTGATCTGTTTGGTCCTACAAGAACTGAAAATCTTTCTGGTAAAAAGTATGGTTTGGTCATCGTTGATGACTATTCTAGATTTACATGGGTCATATTCCTCAAGAGCAAGGATGAGACTTTTGAGAGCTTTGCCAGATCCTGTAAGAAGGTGCAAAATGAAAAAGGATTTTGCATATCTACCATAAGAAGTGATCATGGAGGTGAGTTTAAAAACTCAAGCTTCAGTATGTTCTGTGATGAGAATGGGATCTCTCACAATTTCTCTGTGGCAAGAACACCTCAGCAAAATGGGGTTGTTGGGAGAAAGAACAGAAGCTAGAACCATGCTCATTTTAAGCAATCTTCCAAGGTCTTTCTAGGCAGAAGCTATATATACAGCTTGTTATATCCAAAACAGAATTTGGGTAATGCCTATTCTTAATAAGACTCCCTATGAATTGTGGAGAGGAAGAAAGCCCAACATTTCATACTTTCATATCTTTGGCTGTGAGTGTTTCATACTTAACACCAAGGATGATTTGGGTAAGTTTGATTCAAATTCTGACAAGGGATTCTTCATTGGTTATTCAGAAACCTCTAAGGCATATAGAGTTTACAACTCTAGAACCCTAACTGTTGAAGAAACCATTCACGTTAGATATAATGATGCTAAAGAGACTGATAGGGAACTAACAGATCTGGAAGAGGATTTTGCAGGAATGGAGCCGAACCCTACTTCAGAGACTTCAAAAACTAAGGATGAAACACCTACTGAAGGACCCTCTGAAGTATCTGTTGAGAAGTTAACCCTTCAACATGATGAAACTGATACTCATCAAAGAGTTGATGCTGAGTCTCAAAATGAGCAAGTTTTCCCTCGCTGGCGTGAGTGGAGATACATAACTCATCATCCTCGAGAGAAAATCATTGGCGACACCTCAGAAGGAGTATGAACAAGGTCAAGACTTAGAGAAGTCAACAATCTTGCCTTCCTTTCTAAAATCGAACCTAAGAATATTGAGGAAGCTCTGTATGATGAAGGGTGGATCCTAGCCATGCAAAAAGAGCTTAATCAGTTTGTCAGGAGTGATGTTTGGACTCTTGTTCCTAAACCCCATGGGAAAACTATCATAGGAACCAAATGGGTGTTTAGAAACAAACTCTCTGAAGATGGTCAAGTTGTTAGAAACAAAGCTAGACCTGTTGCCAAGGCTACAATCAACAAGAAGAGTAAGGATTGCAGGTTAGTAGGATTCTGTGATGCTGATTTTACTGGGGACAGAGTTGAAAGAAAATCAACCAGTGGAGGATGTCGCTTCATTGGAGGAAATCTGATAAGCTAGTCAAGCAAAAGACAGAGCACAATTTCTCTTTCCATTGCTGAAGCTGAATACATTTCTGTAGCATGCTGTTGTTCACAGCTGCTATGGGTAAAATATCAGTTAGAAGACTTTAATATTCTTATCAAATCTATTCCAGTCTTCTGTGATAATAGGAGTGCAATCAACCTTTCCAAAAATCCAAATCAGCACTCTAGAGCAAAACATATTGAAATCAAACATCATTTTATAAGGGACTATGTTCAGAAAGGAGTTATTGATATACAGTTCATTGACACAGAACATCAATGGGCTGATATATTCCCCAAACCACTTGCTGAAGATAGTTTCAAATTTATTAGAGAGAATTTGAACATTCTCACACTTTCTGAAACTTGATTTTAACTAAAATGGTTTCACACAGAAAGTGTTGATATGCACAAGTGCACAATGGGAGCATTTGAAATAAATGCTATCTCTCAACGGGAAATCGATTGGAGATAAACAGACGGAAGCTTTCCTCACTATAAATACCAGACTCCATGAAGAAACAAAAAAGAGAAAATACAGAAAAACAACTTGCTGAAACGCTGCTAAATTTCATATTCAACTATTTCACTGTTTCATTTCGTTGTACAACATTTCTATATCCTGAGTCTTACTCAGTTATTTGTACAAGTTACCCAAAAGTTTAAGTTTCTCAGAAGCTTAAACAAACCTCTATTGTAAACACTTTTAAGTGTCTGAGAGCCTGGAGATGCTTGGAGGAACAAAGAATACTTGTTGAGCTTGGAGAGGCTAGGTGTGCAAAGAATACTTGTGTTGATCCTGGAGAGACTAGGTGTGCAAAGAATACTTGTGTTTGAGCTTGGATAGGCTAGGTGTGCAAATAATACTTGTTGTTGAGCCTGGAGAGGCTAGATGTGCAAATAATACTTGTTGTTGAGCTTGGAGAGGCTAGGTGTGCAAAGAATACTTGTAATCTTGCGGGATTAGTGAAAATCCAGTGGTGGTTTGCCTTGGGACTGGACGTAGCTCACTGTGTTAGTGGGTGAACCAGGATAAATTTCTGTGGTCAAGGTCTCTCTACCCTTATCTGTTTTTAACTAACCAAGGAGGGTTAATAATAGTAAGTTTATAATTTGCGCTGCTTAAACAACTTTATTTCTTACGCAAATCACTTTGAAAATAGATTTTATTGGACCTGCTGAGGTCACTCAGCAAGTCACCGAAAAACGTATTTTCAGCAAGTTGCTTGAATCGTTTGTGAAAATTCTGATTGCGAAAAGGTTTTCAAGAAAATCTGTTTGAGATTATAAAACAATATTCAACCCCCCTTCTAGTGTTTCGTGTGGTCCTAACATGTAATATCCAAGATTATGCAAATTTTGTTGTTAGTTTTCAATTTTTTGCTCCATTGTCATGTTATCCATTCCTTGGTGATGTCACTAATGAAGAGGTAATGGGAAGAAGAAACTTATATTGTGACCCGATTTTCCTGGAAAAGAAATTTATATCATTGAGGATGTGATATACCATGGAGATTTATATCATTGATGATGTGTGACTGACCAGATTGAATTGTTTTCCTTTGCAAATTTAAATATTTTATTTGCTTATGGTTCTAAACTACTACTTTTTTCCTTTATACACCAATTAACAAATAATTAATATATTCTGTTGTATCTTTTTGTGCAAAAATCAAGTCAAAGTTGAATCTCTACATTATGATATTTGACAATTAAAGGAGTAATTATATAATATGTTCATAATGGATAGGAGTTCAACTTTACAGTTCTTCCTCACCCAAAATTTTTACAATTGTTCTTGTTTTTTAAATCCATGAGAAGTCCATTCAACCCCTTTTTTGATCGCCTAGAATGGTTCCCCCTACTCTGTTGGTCCAATTTGTTAGAACCACAGGAAACACTAGAAGGGGGGGTTGAATAGTGTGTTATAATTCTTTACAGATTTTATGAAAACCTTTTGAAACAAGCAAAGAGTTTATAAAGAGATTTGATCAGCTTTCCGAAACTGGTGTTTTCAGCAACTTGTTGATATGACTCAGAAGGTTGAGTAAACTGATTTTGAAATATTTCGATGAGATAAACAAGATTGTTTTGCTGCGTGGATTTATAAAATTACTTTACAGACCCCTCCTTGGTTAGTTAAAAAAGAAAGTAAAGAGATAAGGGTTGAGAAAACTTAGTCAAACAATTTATCCTGGTTCACCCACTAACACAATGAGCTACGTCCAGTCCCAAGGCAAACACACCACTGGATTTTCACTAATCCCGCATGATTACAAGTATTTTTTGCACACAGCCTCTTCAGGCTAAAGCACCAAGTATTCTTTGGACACAACCTCTTCAGGCTAAACACAAGTATTCTTTGGACACAGCCTCTTCAGGCTAAACACAAGTATTCTTTGGACATAGCCACTTCAGGCTAAACACAAGTATTCTTTGTTCCTCCAAGCCTCTCCAGGCTCTCAGACACTTTACAGTGTTTTACAATAAAGATGAGTTTAAGTCTCTGAGAAACTTAAAAACAATAAATCTTGTACAAAGGCTAACTGGGTATAACTCAGGATACAAATGAGAAAATCTAAGTACAAGGAAATTCAGAGTAATTTCATTAGAGTGTTGGCTTGAATTGTTTTTTTATTGAGCTTGACTGACTCTCTCTTGGGCTTTGACACCTTCAAAATCTTTTGAGAAGCTGTATATAGAGTCTTGAAATGAATCCATTGAAGATTGCTTCATCTACCGTTGAGAGATAACATTAAATGCTCTTTGAGACATTGTGAAACAATCTTCTTTAAAGCTTCTGACTTTTTAGAATTGCAGGTATTGCAGTATGCAAACACTGCTCTGACGCGTACAGCAGGTTCCTTTTAAGGTAAGATGACTTTGACAACAAAAAGGAACATTGAAAGTATTCCTTAAATGGATCAAACTTGCTTCAGATGAAAAAGATGTATGATGACTTGGGCAGGCAACTTCAAGGCTTCAGTCAAAAGTTATAACGAAGGTCTTCAGCAATTCTTCCATAATAAATGATTCTCGTAACACTTCAGAAGGTAGAGATGAGTTCAGCTGGTCTTGGTACTTCGGAAGGTTCCTCACATCAGCAGGTTCAACTTGAGGTAGAGGTACATAGACGCAATAAATGATATGCATGAAATACGAGGTAGGTATCCAATCAATGTTCATGCAAAAGAATTCAATTATTGCAACACAAAAACAGATATAAATGCGTGACAAAGGTAATAAGTGAACGTAGTCAGATCATATTTCACGTAGGAAGATAGAATAGTATCATATTAAACAATCAAAATGCTGTGAACACATAGACTTTCTGATCGTGGCAAATTAAAAACTGTTGGTCTTCTTAAACTTTGGCTTAAGATCTACACTCTGAGAGCGAAGAGGAACAACATTCAAATGCCTCATCATATTTTGCAGTTATTGTTTTTCCTTCTCAACCTTCTGATATCTTCCTCCTTCATGGCAAGCACTTCAGCAAGGTCAACTTCCTTGAAAATAATGTACACATGCTTCCGGTGAAAGATTATCTCCACAAAACCGGTAGGGAAACCAAATTCTGCAGGATTAGCCACCAGGCAAGTATACACAGTAGGAGAATATGACATAGCTGCCCAGTCTTCTTCATTGTACTCTTTCAGCAGATGATCACAACTAGGAAAATTCCCAGGGAACCAAGTTCTAAATTCTTGAATAGAAAGGGAGCTCTTGATTGTGCAGTCAACAAAATCATATCTGGTACCAGAGCAAGACCCTTCCTTTTCTCTTTCAGCCTAGTAGGAATCCCAGATCCTGTCCTTATAAGTGTGGTAAAAACCCCCATAAGCTTCAAGGTCTTAAAGGATTCTTTTCCATTTTTCTTTGTTGAGAGGTTTAGGATAATCCAGGTAAGCAATATAGAACTTTGGTTGCTTGCCCTTATCTTCAGGACCTTATACAAAAGGTAGCCTTGGCACAATTCTATCTGGTTGCCAATAGACTTTAGTGGATGGCTTCATGGTGATTGGTCTAGGTGGCTTGAAACCTCTACAACCAGTCTTCTCCGTAGCATACTTAGAATAAATTCCAGCTTCCATGTGCAGCTTTCTGATAAGAAACCATTCTTTAGCAGGTATAGCCATTGCCTCTGGTGACTCCACATCAATTTTCTCCCAGTAGTTGTTAGGAGGTTGTACACCTTGTCTGATCTTTTCAAGTTTATTAGACCCTCCCCCTGAGCTTTTGATCATCCTCCTCATCCTTGCAGTTTCAACTGAGTCTACATACATACCTTCTTGCAAGGGAGGCTTAAGTGGCAGATGATCTTTGAAATGAAGAAGCTCTTCATACAGGTTTGGAAACCTGGGTAACCTCTCCCTTTGGAATTGAGCATTCAAATAGTATCCGTGAGGGAATTCAGCAGCCCTCAAGATATCTTTAAAGCAAAGTATCAAAAGTTGGTCTCCTTGAAATATCCCTTGTCTTTGGCTTCCACATCCTCTCTCTCGGAGACAAGTTACCTTCAAAGACAAATATACCTTTCTCTTTCAACACATAACTTCCTTTGAATGCCAATCAATGGCTTCAGAGAGAATGGGTCCTTCAAACAAGACCATGGCAAGAGGATTCTCAGTTTCCTTATCACTTCCACCAAAAACTGTTCTTGAGGGATCAGCAGGAATGAGGCTCATCTCATCAACAGTTGGTTCAGTTTCCATAGGGTCATCAGCAGGTTCCACAACCTCTTCCCTTTCAGTAGCTGCAGCAACCTTGTTAACACTTGACTCTTCATTGGCAAAAACCACAATAGGTTCTTCCAGGTTGTTGTCAGCACGTCTATCATTCTTATCAGCACAAGGACCAACAACAATCTTTGTAGGTTCACCTTTGTTGTTATCAGTAGGTGCAACCTCATCAGTATCAACCCTCTCAGTAGGTTCACCAATTGGTACAACCTCTTCAACCTTATCATCAACAATAGGTTGGTTTATTTCATTTACAATGGTAGTAGGTTCTAACATTTGATTTGAACATATAATAGGATCCTCCATATCTTCCATATCTTCTTCATTAAGATTGTCAAAGAGTACCTTTGATTCTTGTAAGGCTTTTCAGCAGGTACAAGCTTCAAAGCAGCTTCTTGAAGCTTTCTCTGGAGCAGTCTTGTCTTAGTGAAGTCATAAGCAACAAAGGGTGAGGGAGGTTTAACTTGTCTTCTAACAATCCTTTCTCCTCTAGGTTTCAGCACCTCCTGAGACTCAACATTTTTCAAAGCTTCTTGAAAATGCTTGAATCATCTTTAAGAATGGACTTGCTCCTAGTGATCATGGGACTAGGAACAGAAGCTTGAGCCTCTTTTCTGACAGTTGAAAGCAATCTCCTGTGTTTTGACCTAGCAGCCTTGGAAGGTCTTTTCCTCATGTTCCACGTAACTTTCTCATATTCTTCATTTTCCAGCATGGCCTTTTGAGCAGCTTCAGCCAAGGCCCTGTCATTGTCTTCTTGCTCTTTCTTTTTCTTTCTTCTTCCTTATCAATGGCAGCAACAGTCTCTACCACCTTTGGATTTCTCTGGGTCTGGATGCAAAGAAGTGAGAGGTTTAATGATGAGTGGTTCTGAAGAACCTCCACCCTCTGCTTCATCCATCTGAGCCTGTCCCTCAAGAGTTAAGGTAGGCTAAGTAGCTTAGCGGGCATTCTAGTCGCCTGACCCACAATTTCAGAGGGTTCATTGTGAACCTTCTGAAAAGGTTCAGGTTCCTGTTGAGTGAATGCTTTCAGCTACTTTCTCAGATGAAGTAGCCCTCTGATAAGATGCCCTCTACTTCTCGCACTCTTTCCAGATCAACAGGAGAGAGGGATCTTCTAAGAGACCTTTATCCTTGGCCTCTTATCATCTTCCTCTCAGGAGTAACCTCAGCAGGTTTGAACTCCTCTTTGTGAACATCACCATGTATCTCCTCTTCCAGAATTTACAGCATCCCCCTTCTGGAGGGTAGCAACTTGAGCCTTTTGTCTTGGCTCAATCTCACCTTCAACAGGTTTCTTCAGGAGACCCATCTTCTTTAGGTTGTTACATTGAAGTAACTAGGAGGTCTGTGGTCAAACTTGTCTTCCACAGGAATGCAGTGATGCTTCAGAATTTTCATAATAAGAGTGGTTGTGAGGAAGATTTGCTGCAGAGTCTTTGTTCCTCTTGGACATGTTGTAGAGGATGATCTAAGGAAGGTTTATTTTCTTCTTCATCATCAGTTGAATCACACAAAACCTTTCAACTTTAGAAAAAGTGGTCTTTCCCACCACCTTTGGGAATTATGCAGCACCCAGAATAACCAACAACACTCTGGGTATCGGTAGCAACCCAGTTCCCTTAAGGTTTGCAGGATGCTTAGTACCAAACATCTTGTTGAATTTAGCTATTCCTCCATGATGAGATTCCCAGTCCGGGCAAAATAAGGCTCCTTCAGCCTTGACTCCTGTAGCTTTCAGCAATAGTGGATGTTTTCACATTGAAATCTATACTCATCACCCGTGCTTGCCAGCCAAGTCTTGTTTTCGTGTTCCACCACTCTGAGGTTCTTCCCGTACTCAAGAACACTTCCTCATGGCAATCCACAGTCATGGCTTCAAAGAAGGGAAGCCAACCAGCACACTTGAAATGGTCAATGAGATCAAACCCATTTTCAGCTAAACTCTTGAAGTTCACACCTCTGGATGGGACAATCTTCCCCTCCAGCTCTAGAAGCAGCACTCACATTCTTCTTAGTTGCCATTTCTGATTAGAAGAAGATGGAGAAAAGTTTCTGAAAGCTTGGGAATTCTGAGAGTTTTTTGAGAGCACTGAGACAGCAGGGGAGCACAAGATAGTAGTAGGAAGCAAAAGAGAGAGGGTAACCGTACTATCTTCTCTCAACTCCTATAAATAGCCCCAGAATAACATTAATGATGACAGATACTGGCTGCGCAGACTTGGGGAGACGTGCAAATCGTGCAATTTCAGAACGTAGGTGAAAGATCAACCGTCTCATAGTGCCACATCATTAAGTGCCAATTTCAAAAAAGTATGTGTTTCAGCAAGTTCATAAATTTCAGCAAGTAGAAACTTCAGAAGACACACATATCAGAGAATTCATGCAATTCATTAGAATTATGTGCATATAAATTTTCACACATTTTCAAATGATTTCAGATAGTCACAGATATTAACAACTGTAATATTAACAATGTTACCAGCATGGATACTTATGGATTTGAGTTGATAATGTGTAACTCCATGAATAGCTCCATATGCTCTTTCCAGTAGAAATAATCTTTTCTGTTGAACATAGGAGGTCTGGTGACATATACTCCTTTAGAGATATAGACACCATAGCTTGTTGAGGTTTCCATCTGGATCTTCTTTTCTCAGCACTTGAGGAACCCTCCTTGGTTAGTTAAAACATAAAGTAAAGAGATAAGGGTTGAAAAAACTTAGTCAAACAATTTATCCTGGTTCACCCACTAACAGAGTGACCTACGTCCAGTCCCAGGGCAAACATACCACTGGATTTTCACTAATCCCGCAAGATTACAAGTATTTTTGCACCCAGCCTCTTCAGGCTAAAGCACCAAGTATTCTTTGGACACAACCTCTTTAGGCTAAACACAAGTATTCTTTGGACACAGCCTCTTTAGGCTAAACACAAGTATTTTTTTCCTCCAAGCCTCTCCAGGCTCTTAGACACTTTACAACGTTTTACAATAAAGATGAGTTTAAGTCTCTAAGAAACTTAAACACAATAGATCTTGTACAAAGACTAACTGAGTATGACTCAGGATACAAATGAGAAAATCTATGTACAAGGAAATTCAGAGTAATTTCAATAGAGTGTTGGCTTGAATTGTTTCTTATTGAGCTTGGCCAACTCTCTCTTGGGCTTCGCCACCTTCAAAATCTTTTGAGAAGCTATATATAGAGTCTTGAAATGAATCCGTTGAAGAGTGCTTCATCTACCGTTGAGAGATAGCATTAAATGCTCTTTGAGACGTTGTGAAACAATCTTCTTTAAAGCTTCTGACTTTTGAGAATTGCAGGTGTTGCAAACTTGCTTCAGACGAAAAAGATGTATGATGACTTGAGCAGGCAGCTTCCAGGCTTCAGTCAAAAGTTATAACGAATGTCTTCAACAATTCTTCCATAATAAATGATTCTTGTAACACTTCAGAAGGTAGAGATGAGTTCAACAGGTCTTGGTACTTCGGAAGGTTCCTCACATCAGCAGGTTCAACTTGAGGCTTCTTCTTTATAGTACTTGCTGAAACAATAAAGCAAAATACCTTCAAGTGATACTATCCTTATAATAAACACTTAATCCCTTTTTAAATCAAATTTATTGTCTATTAAAACTTAGGATATATGAGTTCTTAAATCATTATTAATTTCATTAATAACATTTTGAGACTCAACATTCTCCCCCTTTTTAATGATGACAAATTTGTTTAAAAAGATATTCAGCAAATATCTGAAGTGAAATTAAAGAATAAATATTTAGAAAAATAAAATACTCCCCCTGTTTCAGATACTTGTTCTGAAACACTTTGCTCCCCTGATACAAAGATTTCTTCCAGAAACAATTTCTTTACTATAACTTCTTTTCTTTTTAATACTCCCCCTTTTGTCATTATTCAAAAGGGTGGGTAGAGGTACACAGACGCAATAAATGATATGCATGAAATACGAGGTAGGTATCCAATCAATGTTCAAGTAAAAGAATTCAATTATTGCAACACAGAAAATATAAATGTGTCACAAAGGTAATAAGTGAATGTAGTCAGATCAATTTCATGTAGGAAGATAGAATAGTATCTTATTAAACAATCAAAATGTTTGAACACATAGACTTTCTGATCGTGGCAAATTAAAAAAGTGTTGGTCCTCTTAAGCTTTGGCTTGAGATCTACACTCTCAGAGCGAAGAGGAACAACATTCAAATGCCTCATCATATTTGCAGTCTATTGTTTTCCTTCTCAACCTTCTGATATCTTCCTCCTCCATGGCAAGCACTTCAGCAAGGTTAGCTTCCTTGAAAATGATGTACACATGCTTCGAGTGAAAGATTATCTCGATACTAGCATTAGTTTTATTTCTAATGAATGTGTGTGAATAAAATAAGTTAATAAATTTCTATTATATGTTTATTTTTATAATATTTTCTTTTTCATACTTTCACTATATACAATTAAGAATGTCAGTAAGTTTTTATTTACCTTATATTTGTAATTGATAATAAAATAGTTAATATGTTTAAGTGTTGTGTTGAATGAATCAAGTATGAAAAATATATGTTTACTAAAAATGTTGGAAATTGATTTTATTTATCATATTTCTTGCCTCTTTTTAATAGATTATAATAATTGTGGTTGTAATTTCAAATTTTTAGTGTCTAGAGTAAAACACCTCAGGTGACACAACTTTATGACCATTGAATTGAGCACAGTTTAATATAGGGTTAGGATCTTTTACTATAAATTTGGTAAACCGAAAGATTAGAAATTGCAATTAGGTACCACGGTGTTTGCTAGCTTAAGTGATTCAGTTTTTTAAATTTGCTGGAAAGTGAGATACTCTCTTCTCCACGGTCTAACTAGAAAGCCACATGTCACCTTTTATGTTTTCTCACTATTTCCTTGGAGTGTATTTTCACACACCTCATTTGCAGAGATTTTTAAAACTTTCCCTCAAATTTTCTTAATCACTTAAAAAATTGATATTATGAAATTTCAAAATTTTTAACCTTTTTGTGTCAAATATTTTCTCAATTTCAATTTGAAATAATTATCATGAATATTATATATTTTTCAATTACATTGTGTTTTCCCAATTTGAAATAAAACATAATAAAAGAAAATACAATAAGAAAATATATCAACATCAGGTAGAGGTGTAGATAAATTACCAATGATCAAAGGGAATAAAAAACTATAAAAAGGGTGAATACTTATATATATAAAAAACTAATTGTTAGCAATATTATACTTTGATATGATAAGAAAGAGGTTTTTTAGTTCTGTTAACTTGTTCTTAATTTTTAGACTTGAGTTGTCGACAAACGTATGATATGATCTAAAGTTATCAATATTTTAAAAAATAATATCGATGATATAAATAAACTTGTGAGACATTCTGAAAGCTAATTCATGAAAGCTTTTAAAATGATTAAAAGGATTTAGAATAGTAATATATAAATTAAATTAGAGTTAAGATTTTCAGTGATAATTTAAAAAAAAAAAAATCATTCAATTAGAGGATTTTGATTGATATGCTCAAATAATATACTCTGTGAACAAAAGAATAGGTAAAAATTTTAAAAGCATTATGCTTGCGTAAAAAGGAGGGAGATACTGATAGTTCATCTAATTATTGATTATAAATATGACAATAGTTGGTTTCTTTGTTTTTTAATTTCTTTATCGGGTGAAGACCCCATGAAAAACTAACTAAATGCTTAAATCATTATGCTTAGTCCTCTCGTTTTGATTGTAAAGTTGAGTGTATAAGTAATGTAGAAATTAGAAAGAGTCAAATTACTTTGTGATAGCAGCAATTTTCCCGGATCTTGTTTTGGAGCCAGACACTGTAAACAAGCATTAAAAGTTGGTCAAGATGCCCAAAATAGGTGCAGTAGGCCGCGACTTAAATGGACGCCACTGAAGCAGGCAATCCCCACAACAGATAAGTCCCAGTGCTAGACGCCACTGATTCAGGAGAATCAGATAGGTCTCTGGTTGGTTTGAGCTAGAACCACCAAGCCTTCTCTACTCACACTTGAGGAGGAAATTGGGCAGAATGCCTTTACTAATCATCAAAGTTGTGAAATACAAGAGAGGGTCTCCGTATTTATAGGGGAAGGAGGCGTCCAAAAGGGGAAGGAAAATGGGAAAAATAAAAGATGACTCAAATACTTCTCCTAATGGGATTTGAACCATGATCCTAAGGCTAAGT
This sequence comes from Sesbania bispinosa, assembly GCA_026901365.1. Taxonomy (NCBI): domain Eukaryota; kingdom Viridiplantae; phylum Streptophyta; class Magnoliopsida; order Fabales; family Fabaceae; genus Sesbania; species Sesbania bispinosa. Next base: position 997,065 of record QLOH01000351.1, on the reverse strand, counting down.
AGCTAAACTAACTCCTAAGCCATTAAACCCACTAATTAGCGCCCCTTTTCATGAATAGAAGAGTAAAATTACATGTATGTTCTAGTTACAATTAAAACTCTAATTAAGCTAATTAAATCCTAATTAAGATGAGTCCTTGTTGACTTGGGTCTTTTGGTTAATGGTCAATGAGTGATTATGGATGGGTTGACCAAGGTATGGTTGACCTATGCTTGATTCTCTCCAAGCAATCCCAGCAGTTCCATGCTTGATCGTAGCTCTCAGCTGTCAGCTCAGAATTCTACTGACAGGCGTCATCATTCCCTCCCCCTTGAAGAGCATTTGTCCTCAAATCTGAAAGTTCAAAAGAGAGCATAAGGGGTAGAAGAGAGTAGTAGGAATGGTTGACATGAAGAGGAGAAGGTGGGACTTCCCTTTAGGACTCGTAAGTCCTTGCTAGGTCTTAAATCATGGACATCCTCATCCAACGTTAGCCAACAAAAGAAGACTCATTATTACCAAGCAATTGATCTTTAATGCTCATAACAATAGTACATGGGAATCATGTAGGGAGTTTTGGAAGAAGAAGAAGAAGAAGAAGAAGAAGGAGAAGGAGAAAAGGGTGAAGGAAACTCCCTTGTAGTGTCGCTACTTCCTCCTTCCTGGATCACCAGCTCCATTTCTTGTTCCCCTTCAAAACAACTAAGGTCAGCAGTTTTAAATTGGTGAAGTAGTAACATTGCTTCCCTTTTATTTTTTTTCTTTATTTTGTTTTCACTTTCTCTACCTTTATTCTTGATGTTTCTTCCTTCTTTTCTTTTTATCCTCACCTTCTATTTATAATTTATTGATTTTCTCAAGTTCTATCTCTCTTCATGTGAGCTTGATCCTCAGATATTTCTTGGATCGACATTGGTATCAAAGTAATTTTAACTCCATCATTTGTAAAAGATATTTGATTAGATTAACCATCATGGATGATCCCCTTATCAAACTGCCAAGGTCTAACCAACAAGATATCTATAAAACATTATCTCATAGCTACCTATGGAAATAAAGATGAGAGTTGCTTATTTACTTCCCTTTCCCCATTATCACATATCCAAGATAACTTGTATGGTCTAGGGTGGGGGTGGTAGACAACCCAAGTTTCTCCACCATTCTTGCACTTGCAATGTTAGTGCAACTTCCACTATCCATTATTGAGGAACAAATTCGTCCTTCAACCATGCACCTAGTGTGAAAGACAATTTGTCTTGCTCAACCTCTCTAATGACTTGACTTCCTAATGATCTTCCATGCAAAGTCTTCCCTCGGTTCTAAACACTTCTTTTTAATCTCTTTTCCTCTTCACTAGTTTCATCTTCACTAGCACTAGTGTATTCTCCATTTTCTTTTACTAACATTGCCCTTTTGTCTGGGCATTGGGAAGCTATGTGTCCCTTTCCAGCACACTTGAAACATTTGATGTCTCTAGTGGAAGTAGAGGGATTCTTATTTGGTGTTTTGGAAGGAGGTGGGTTAAAAGCAACCCTAGAACCCTTAGGTTTTCCTTCTCTTGGCCTTTTTCTGTAACATTCGGTACTTAGGGATTTCGTTAATTAGCGTAAGACTTTGGTAGCTAATTATGTGTTAAATAAGTAGAGGAAATGGTTTAGGATGTAAAGAAACAAGACTTAGAACATAAACCAAAATCTTGAAATTTCAGTATTTTCGCTCAAGCGAGAATATCTCGCTTGAGCGAATTATGCAGCAGAATGTGGAAAAATGAGTTTCTGCATATCTCGCTTGAGCGAACGCAACTCGCTTAAGCGAGAAACAAGGGACTTTTGGGAGGCACTCCGGACAATTTTCGCTTAAGCGAGAAGAGCTCGCTTGGGTGAGAATCGTCCAGAGAAGAGGGTATTTTCTGGATCATTCTCGCTTGAGCGAGATAGTTTCGCTTGAGCGAGAATGTGAAGGAAAAGCATGCAACCGACACGCTCGCTCAAGCGAGAATATCTCGCTTGACCGAGAATTCACTTAAAGGCACTAGATCCTTAATTTAGAATTAGAACTTCATTTTCTTTCTCATTCTTCTTGAGTCTAGAGAGAGACTATGGGTTTTAGAGAGAGGAAGCCTTAATTGAAGCTTGAAGAGGGGATTTGGATTAAAGACACTGTCAGTGATCCACCACTATCTGTTCTCTTCCTTCAATTTCCAGTAAAGTGAGTACAATCACTCCTTAGTGTTTTCTGTATGTGCCTTGAATATGCTCCCTAATCCTACCCTCCCTTTCTCTATTAGGTTTATTATTAGGAATTACAATTGTTACTAATTTAATGATGGGTTATTAGAAATTGAGACTTAGAATTGATTATTAGAAGTAGTGTTGTTTGTATAGCAATAGGTTCGAAACTACCGAAAGTGCGTACTTTAAATATGTATGAATTCGAATTTGTGATATTATATTGTGAATTATTGGTAAATTATCATGTTTATGTTAATTGGAACTCTTTAAGCCGGTTTTCGCCCGTGTTGTTGAGATTATTAACCGGCATCGGCCGTGAGTTAAAACAATCTAATTAAGTTTAAAACACGACTCGACCAGTATGGGTGGGATTCGTCCCCGGGAAAGATATTTCCTGTAGTCTGAGCTCAGTTCTAACTCCAAAAAGAGATAAGAACATATTGCTAGGCACAACATTGAGTGCATCATGCTTGCATATCAGTTTATTTGAGTATTGTCTTATGTATTATGGTAATTTGTTATTTGACATTGATTAAGTTCCCTGCATTCATGCATGTGATGTATTCACTGAGATTTTTATCTCACCACGTGTTATGTGGATTAGTAGTGAGCACCGGGTACCACCCCGTTCGGATTTCAGGTGGGAAACTGAAGTGCGTCAGGATGGACTTTAGCCATTGTTTGTTTATTTGGGATGTTTTATGTACATATGTGTATATATGTATATAGGTGGTAGTAGAATTTAATGTATTCAGATGGTGTTACTAGTGTCTTAATGTACAAGATAGTTAATGTTTCGTGTATATATTATATATATATATATTGTCTTTGACTAGAATCAGGTGTTAATCATTTTAGAATTAATCGAAATTGTTGAATTATCATTGGATTCTTTGTAATTCGTGAACATGTCGATAACCGAATCGTTCACGTTTTAATTCTAAGTTAGGAATTTGGTTTCCAATGGGCTAAATTCTGATTTGAAATTTAAGGCGTTACATTTTGGTATCAGAACAGTTCAATCCAATTGGACTGTGAAATTAGGATATTTTTGTAGTTTGTTAATGATCCCTTATGCATTATTTTGTGAATTGAGAGACTGATCACCTGATATTTGCTTCTTAAGATATTTAGAGAATCATCGCAGGCGGCAGAAGAGGTCGTCCAAGGGTCAATCCTCCTTCTTTTCCTTCTGCATCTTCTCAGGGTCCTACTTCGGATCCGGTAGCTTCAGCCCTTCAGGCACTCACTCAAATTATGGGGGAACAGATAAATTCTAATCGAGCTCAAGCAGAAGCGGCACACGGGAGCAAGCTGCCACCAATGCAGCAGTGCTCCAAGAGATGACTAGGAGGTCGACGGAGCCACCACCACCCTCTATAGTGGATCCATTTGCTCTTGGGTTATCTGAGTTTCGGAAAGCACAATCCTCCATAGTTCAATGGAATTATGATCCTGACGTTGCAGCAAAATGGCTCCAGGACGTGAATCGGATATTTGAGATGTGATGAAGTGTGCAGACGAGGCTAAGGTGATTTTGTGGTTTACATGTTGAGAGGGGAAGCTGAGGAATGGTGGAAAACTGCTAAAGTTCGGGCTGCGGAGGCAGAGGCTCCAATGAGTGGGATGTGTCCAGAACCTGTTCTTGGGAAAATTACTTTCAGCACCATTACGACGTTAAAGGATGCAAAATTGTCTAGCAAATTAAGGCAAGGAGATTTGTCGATAGGTCATATGTGGCCAAGTTTGAAGAATTAGCAAAATACTCAAGATATCTACAAGCCGTTGACAGATGAGGAATGGAGGTGTACTCAATTTGAAGGAGGGCTGCACCTGAATTGTGGACCGGGGTAGGGACTTGGAGATCAAGGATTTTTCCACTTTGGTTAGTAAGGTATATTGCAGAGAAGAATTATAAAGGAAACTACACCAACACCTGTTGCCATCAGAAAACAAGGGAAAGAGGAGGAAGCTTGAAGTGCCCATCCAGGGCAAGGGCCCCAAGCCTAAGTGGTAAGGCAACCAGTCTTGGCCACTCAGCAGGCCAACGCCAAGGCGGGTACCTACATGCCCAAGTTCGGGAGAAGAAGCATTAGGAGAAGTGCCTACAGGAAGAATGTGTGTTACTTCTGCAAACAACCTGGTCATGTCAAGAGAGAGTGTCCAAAGAGAAGAACCCCCAGAAACCTCAATCCACTGGAAGAGTTTTTACCACGGTGGGAAGTGGCAGCTTCTGCAGACAATCTGTTTGCGAGGTATGTGCACCTTAGGAGAGCGGACTTTAATTGTATTGTTTGATTCAGGGCAACCCATTCCTTCATTTCTTTTGATTGAATAAAACCCGTTGAAATTGCCTGTTGATTCCCTACCTTATGTTCTTAGTGTAATTACACCTATCAAGGAAGCTATTTCTACTTCTCTTGTATGTCCTCAATGCCCTATTGTTTATAAAGGGAGAGTTTCCAAGGTTGACCTAATTTGTTTACCATTGAAGAGTATGGACATTATTTTAGGATGATCTGGTTATCTTCCAACCAGGTTATGCTTGACTGTTTCAACAAGAAGGTTGTGTTTCCACCTCTTCCTCCTCCTCCGAGGGTGAAACCATTCGTACTCTTGTCCAGTCTCACCCAAGTATCCCAATGCCTCAGTGATGGGTAGTAGTTGTTTCATTTTGTTACTTTCCTCAACTCTAGAGTCCAAAGTAGATTTGAACAGTGTGGCCACGGTTCGGGAGTTTCAAGATGTTTTTTCTAGTGAAGTCACAACTTTACCTTCGCACCGAGAAATAGAATTCACCATAGACTTGATAGGCTCAGGACCCATTTCTAAGGCACCTTATAGAATGTCTCCACTAGAACTTAGTGAACTTAAAACTCAATTAGAAGATCTCATAGCTAAAGGGTTTATTAGGCCTAGTGTGTCACCTGGGGGCTTCAGTATTTGGTGAAAAAGAAAAATGGGAGCATGAGATTGTGTGTAGATTATAGACAATTGTATAAGGTCACCATCAAGAATAGGTATCCCCTACCCAGAATAGATGATCTTTTAGACCAACTCAGGGGCGCCTCAGTGTTTTCTAAGATAGATTTGAGATCAGGATACCACCAAATTAAAATTAGAAAGGAAGATATCCCTAAAACAACTTTTAGGACTAGGTATGGGCACTACGAGTATCTGGTAATTCCATTTGGTGTTACTAATGCTCCTTCTATATTCATGGACTACATGAATCAGATTTTCCGCCCCTTTTTAGAACAGTTTGTTGTTATGTTCATCGACGACATCCTGATCTATTCCCGTAGTCTAGAGGAACATGAACGTCTTAGGATTGTTTTAGGGGTTCTGAGAGAAAAGAGATGTTTGCTAATCCTGAAAAATGTGAGTTTTGGAGGGACAGGGTCCATTTCTTAGGGCATGTGATTACTAGAGAGGAGTATCAGTTGATCCTAGCAAGGTAGAAGCCGTTCTTGAATGGGAAAGACCTAAAACCGTTACGGAAATCAGGAGTTTCCTAGGACTGACCGGCTACCCTGGATATCATTAATGGATTCTCCCGGCTCTAGCCCTTGCCTCTCACAACATGACTCGAAGGGTCAAGCCTTTGTGTGGACAAAAAGTGTGAGCAGAGCTTCTGGAGCTCAAATATAAGTTAACTACCCTCCGGTATTAGCGTTGCGGATTTGTCAAAATCCTTTGAGGTGTACAATGATGCCTCGGGAAAGTGTTAGGGTGTGTTTTAATGCAGGAAAGGAGAGTGGTAGCTTGTGCTTCTAGGCAGTTGAGGGCCTCATGAGGAAAATTATCCTACTCACGATTTAGAATTAGCAGCTGGGTGGTGTTTGCCCTCAAAATTTGGAGGCATTACCTGTTTGGTGTGAGATTTGAGGTCTTTACTGATCATAAGAGTTTGAAATCTCTTTGATAAAAAAGAACTCATATGAGGCAAAGAAGATGGATGAAGTTTCTTAAGGACTATGATTTGTGAGTTGAAGTATCACCCGGGTAAGCCAATTGTAGTGGCTGATGCTCTCAGTAGAAAATCTCTTCATGTGTCATCCCTAATGGCACATGAGATGAGCCTTATGGAAGATTTTAGAAATTTGAATCTCAATGTGGAGTTTTGGTGAAGGTAGCATTAAGTTGTGTAGATTGGAAATCACTAATGAGTTTCAAGCTCTGATCAGGGAAGCTCAGGATTCAGACCCGGATCTTCATGGCAGAAAAGGGGAATTAGGGTTTTCTGAGTCAGAGGATAGGATGGTTCTCTTCCAAGGAAGATTCTGTGTCCCATAAGGGGGGTAGTTTGAGGCAGATGATCTTAGAGGAGGCCCACAGGGGAAGTTTTCTATACATCCTGGCACTACCAAGATGTATCAGGACTTGAAGAGGATGTTTTGGTGGGATTGTATGAAGAAGGAGATAGCTGAGTATGTCTCCAAGTGTCTAACCTATCAACAAGTTAAAATAGAACATCAGAAACCATCAGGAACACTCATGCCTTTAGAAATCCCTGAGTGGAAGTGGGAAAGTATAGAGATGGATTTCGTGGTAGGATTACCTCGAGTCTAGGCTGGTTTTGATGCCATCTGGGTCATTGTGGACCGACTTAACTAAATCATCCCATTTTCTCCCAATTAAGAATACTTATTCCTTGAATAAGTTAGCAAATTTGTATGTTATGGAGATTGTTAAACTCCATGGCATTCCCTCTAGCATCATATCTGATAGGGACCCTAGATTCACCTTTAGGTTCTGGAATGCACTTCACCGGTCTTTCGGGACTAAACTTAGGTTTAGCATCGCATACCACCCTCAGACTGATGGTCAGTTTGAGAGAACTATTCAAACCTTAGAGGATATGCTTAGAGCTTGTGTGTTAGAGGAATCAGGTAGTTGGAATAGGTACTTACCCCTTGTAGAGTTTGCTTATAATAACAGTTTTGATAGCAGTATAGGCATGGCACCATATGAGGCCCTGTATGGTAGGAAGTGTAGATCTCCTCTCTGTTGGTTCGAGAATGGTGAGAAAGCCCTGTTAGGTCCGGAGTTAGTGCAAGAAACCGCTGAGAAAATTAAAATCATTAGGGAAAAGTTTGCAACTGCCCAAAGCCGTCAAAAGATCTATGCTGATAATAGAAGGAAGAACTTAGAGTTCGAGGAAGGGAATCATGTCTTTTTAAAAACAAAAACACCTGTAACTGGTATTGGAAGATTGATCAAAACCAAAAGCTGAATCCTAGATACATTGGTCCATTTCAAATCCTGCAGAGGGTTAGCCCTCTGGCCTATAGGATTGCCCTTCCACCCCACATATCCAAAATCCATAATGTCTTATATGTATCTCAGTTAAGGAAGTATATTCATGATCCTTCACATGTTTTAAATCCTGAATCAGTACAATTGAGGGAAGGCCTCACAAATCCATCAAAGCCTGCATAGATTGTGGAAGAAGTGCCAGAGCCTTGAGGAACAAGACCATTCCTTTGGTTAAGGTAGTATGGGAAGATCAGTCACCTGAGGAAGCAACCTGGGAGAACGAAGATGTTCTTCGTTCTCAATTTCCAAAACTGTTCAGTTAAAGTATAGTAGTTTACCCTTCTCTTAACCAATTTTGGGACAAAATTATCTAAGGGGGGTAGAAATGTAACATCCGGTACTTAGGGATTTCATTATTAGGGTAAGACTTTGATAGCTAATTATGTGTTAAATAAGTAGAGGAAATGGTTTAGGAAGTAAAGAAACAAGACTTAGAACATAAACCAAAATCTTAAAATTTTAGTATTTTCGCTCAAGCAAGAATATCTCGCTTGAGCGAATTATGCAGCAGAATATGGAAAAAATGTGTTTCTGCATATCTCGTTTGAGCGAACGCAGCTCGCTTAAGCGAGAAACATGGGGACTTTTCGAAAGCTCTCTGGACAATTTTCGCTTAAGAGAGAAGAGCTCGCTTGTGCGAGAATCGTCCAGAGAGAGGGTATTTTCTGGATCATTCTCGCTTGAGTGAGACAGTTTCGCTTGAGCGAGAATGTGAAGGAAAAGCATGTAACCGACACGCTCGCTCAAGCGAGAATATCTTGCTTGAGCGAGAATTCACTTAAAGGCACTAGATCCTTAATTTAGAATCAGGACTTCATTTTCTTTCTCATTCTTCTTGAGTCTAGAGAGAGAGACCCTGGGTTTTAGAGAGAGGAAGCCTTAACTGAAGCTTGAAGAGGGGATTTGGAGTAAGGAATCGTCAAGTGATCCACCACTATCCGTTCTTCTTCCTTCAATTTCCAAGTATAAGTGAGTACAACTCACTCCTTAGTGTTTTCTTGTATGTGCCTTGAATATGCTCCGTAATCCTTACCCTCCCTTTCTCTATTAGGGTTTATTATTAGGAATTACATTGTTACTAATTTGATGCTGGGTTATAGAAATTGAGACTTAGAATTGAATTAGAAGTTGTGTATATAGAATAGGTTCGAAACTATCGAAAGTGCGTTCTTTGAATATGTATGAATTTTGAATTTTGATATTGTATTGTGAATTATTGGTAAATTATCATGTTTATGTTAATTGGAACTCTTTAAGCCAGTTTCGACCATGAGATTAATTAAGCCGGCATCGGCCGTGAGTTAAAACAATCTAATTAAGTTTAAAACACGACTTCGGTCCAGTATGGGTGGGATTCGTCCCCAAGAAAGATATTTCCTGTAGTCTGAGCTCAGTTCTAATTCCAGGAAGAGATAAGAACATACCTACTGGGCACAACAGTGAGTGCATCATGCTTGCATATAAGTTTATTTGAGTATTGTCTTATGTATTATGTGTAATGTGTTATTTGACATTGATATATGTTCCCTGCATTCATGCATGTGATTGTATTCACTGAGATTTTTATCTCACCACGTGTTATGTGGATTATTAGTTGAGCAGGTACCTGTAGGAACACAGGGAAACACTAGAAGGGGGGGTTGAATAGTGTTTTCTGAATATTTTAGAAAGCTTTTCGCAAACAGGTGTTAAAAACACGATTTCAGACAGGCTCTTAAAGGACTGTCTGAAGTTTTCAGACGGTCTAAAAATACTGATTTAAAACAATGTTTTGTGCCTTTATAACATATCAGATTAATTACTCTAACCCCTTGATTAGTATAAAAAGAATTGACAAGAGATAAGGGTAAGAAACTTAGCCAAGGAATTTATCCTGGTTCACTCACTACCACTGTGAGCTACGTCCAGTCCCAATGCCAACTAGCACTTGGATTTTCTTTTAATCTTTCAAGATTACAAGTATTCTTTTACAGTCAAGCCTCTTCAGGCTCTACACCCAAGTATTCTTTTATCAACCAAGCCTCTCCAGGCTCTATAACCAAGTATTCTTTTATCAACCAAGCCTCTCCAGGCTCTATAACCAAGTATTCTTTTATCAACCAAGCCTCTCCAGGCTCTATAACCAAGTATTCTTTTATCAACCAAGCCTCTCCAGGATCTAAACAAGGTTTACAAAGAAAGGGGTTTAAGCTTTTAAACTATACAAGTTTGAAGCTCAAACCAATACAATGTACAATAAAATCTGAGGGTTTGCTCAGGATATACAACTGTGTACAGCGAATTTTTTTATCAGAGAGTTGTTACAGAGTAAAAACTTGCAGCGTGATGTTTCACTGGGCTTTCTTGTATACTTAATTTTTCCTTTTCGCTTCTCTCTCTTTTCATTGTATACTGGTTTTCATGGAGGGGTATTTATACCCAAATTTTAATCCGTTGAAATACCACCGTTTAGAGATAGCATTAAATGCTATTTAATCCGTTGTGAGACATGCTTCTGAGAGCTCTGATGTTTCTGACACGGTACAAGGTTTCTCTTGCCATAAGGCTGCTACAAATGTTGCTGCAGAGGCTGCGTTGCAGAGATTTCCTCAGTGGTGTATGAAATTCAAAATCACCAGGAAAGGTCTCTGTGTTCCTTGCTATAAACGTGTTTGAAAAGGTACGTGCAGCAGAGGTTCAGAAAGTCTTCACAAACTTCAGCAGAGGGTGCCACGTCATAAGTGAGACTTCAGACAGCACTGATACTTCAGACGGGTTGAACTACTTCAGACAGCTTCAACTCTTCAGACGAGTTCTGCTTCTTCAGACAGCTTCAACACTTAGTCTTTTTATGTAGGCTCATAGTGACTCTTGCTGAAATCATAGATAAAACATTAAAGCATGTGTGTATTTATGATAAGTAATTTAAGTCAAATTTGTCAACCGTTAAAACTTTTGGAATCTAGTTGTCTTAAAACATCATAAACAACCTTATGATATTTTTGAGACTCAACATTCTCCCCCTTTTTAATGATGACAAATTTGGTTAAATATACAAATCTGTAATCAGTTTTTAAGAATAAGAAGGCTCCCCCTGAGATAGAAGTATCCTTTAACAGGATCTGTTTAAGGTATATTTCACTCATTTGTTCAGATTTCTCAGAAAAACATTTGTACTCCTCCTGAGTCCTGTAGTCACTTCAGATTCAGATTTTGTTAGATTTTAATACTCCCCCTTTTGTCATCAATCAAAAGGGATTATCAGAGCAAAACAGTAACAGAGCAATAAATTCAGATAAAACATATATCATAGTATTAACAATGAACTCACAAAAATATGAGATAAGCCACTGATTGTATTTAGGGGAATGTTCAGATAAAGAAACAAACAATCAGACACTTGTCATAAACATGAAAATAAGCAAAAGACAATGGCTAAAATTAACAATTTAATCTTTCTTCTTCAGCAAGGCCTCAGTCAGAAAGGAAATCAAGTCGTCCTTGGCCTTGTTTATTGCGGCTTCCACTGAGGTTTTCAAGTCTTACTGACCAGATCTGATAAGCTGCTGTTCTTGAAGAATCTGTTCTTGTTGAGCAATCAGATGCTTAGTCTTCTGCTTTTGATCAGCACACTTCTTTTCAAGTTTCTGCACTTTGGACTTCAGCTTCAGATTTTCCTCAGCCAAGTCTTGCTCAGATTCATAGAAGATGAGCTGGATGTAGGGGCAAACAGATCTAAGAACTCCAAATCCTGGCTGCAATCTGTAGTCAGATGGGCTGAACACAGGGCAAAAAAAGGTGCCAATAGGATTCAGCAGAACCCAATCTTCATTGAAAGAGTCAGCAGGTGGGGGAAAGTGATCTCTCATATAGTGATATTTGACAGTGGTTGGCTTTCCAAGTCCAACACCAGAATCAGCATCAGGACCAGTTGATCCAGAAGAAGATCCAACATCTTCTCTGATCTTCCAGTAAGAGGACCACATCCAATCTTGAAGTAGATGATCCAGGCCTCCTCCTTGATTTGTGATGAATTCTGGTAAAGATTCCCACTCTTATGGACTCATCACTTCAGACAGAGGTGAGTTTTTCTTTGAATAGATTTTAGCTCCTTTGAATGTCTCTTCCTGTAAGGGATACCTAGGAACTATTCTATCAGGTTTCACCAAGATTTTAGTGGTTGGCCTGATTGAACAAGTTCTAGGTGGCCTGTAGCCTCTCATCCCAACTCCCTTGTGCAGATCCCTCTGAAACAACTTAGATTCAGTGTTCAGCTGCCTCACAAAGCTCCATTCATTATTAGCCAGCCTCAGGGAATCATTTGAGAATGGATTGATGGGAGCCCAAATATGTGCAGGAGGGACACCCTTCCTGATCTTGTCTAATCCACCTGAAAGAGCACTGTATTGATTCCTTACGTCAGCAACAATTTTCCTTATTAAGCCAGGATGCAAGGATACAACAGGTGCTGATCTGAAATACTGTAGCTCTTCAGATAGGGTGCTAAACTTGGGCAGTGAGCAGGGATCAAAAGAAAGGAGAGATAACTGTAGAGCATCAGCAAGCACTTGCTCTTTTTCAACAGAGAGCTCTTCTTCCAGAGAAGGTGTAGGAGGTGGAGGTGATGAAGGTAAGAGTGGTATTAGAGCAAGGTCATGGGTTTGTGGGGAAGGTAATGTAGGCTCAGAGAGTTGATTCTCTGAAGGTTGTGGTGAGGTAGGTTCAGAGGGTTTGGAAGGTTCAGAGGGTTGGTTTTCTGTTTGTGGAGGTGGTGATGGTTGTGATAGAGGTGAAGATGGTTGGTTTGCAGGTGATAGGGGTTTTGGTGAAGGTTGTGGTGAAGGTTGTGATGAAGATTGTGAGGGTTGATGAGGTGTTTGTTTTTCTGGTGAGGAGGGTGGTGAAGGAGTTACATTATCAAATCTCACCTTAATTCTCTTGTAGGGAGGCTTGGTTACCTCAGATTCTTTTGCCTTTGCTTCTTCCTTCTCCCTTTGTGCTTGTTTTTCTTCCCTTTTCCTTTTAAAATATTGTTGAGCTTTAACAAAATTTTGATACTTCTCAGCTTCATCTTCTGCTATCAGCTGAGAGGCAATACTTCTAGTCACCCTAGGTTCAGGTGCAGTCTGAAGTAGCTTGCTTTTGGTTCTCCTTCTTTGAGGTGCACTTGACCTCTTCCTTTTCTTTGCTCCCTCAGCTATGGTTGCTTGCCTATCATCTTCAGCATAGGCCAATTGTGAAGCAATAGCAATAGCTCTATCAGTCTTCTCTTGTTCTGCTTTCTTCTCCAGCTCCTCCTGCTCCAAAGCAGTAGCCAATGCTGCCACCTGAATGAGTTCAGGATCAGATGGGCATGCAGCCAATTGCTCAGCTACAACTACATCAGCTTCATCTGCCTCTTGAGCCTGTCCTTCCATTTCAGAAGTAGGCTGTGGAGTCTGTACAGGTTCAGACAACTGACCCACAATTTCAGATGGCCTTTGTGATGCCTTCTGAACAGGTTCAGACACCTGACTCTGCACAGATGCAGATGCTACCTTAGCAGCACTCCTTACAGGTAGCTTCTTCAATTTTTCTTGAGGAGAGGGTTTTGATGGCTTGAACTCATGCCTCCTTATGTCTCCTCTGAGTTCATTCTCAAGAACCTCCATTGTTGTCTTCCTTCTTGCAGCTTTCTCAAGAAGAAGGCTCTCCTTCATGGACGGAGAGGGAGGTCTTGGAGTCAGCTTCACTCCCATGCTCTTGAGGTTTGATTCACCAAACACAGGTTGTGAAAGGCGATAAAAAAGCCTCTCAATGGGAACTTTGAAATGCAGCAAGATTTTGGTGATGATGGTATTGTGAGGGAAGCTCCCAGCAGAGTCTCTGAGACGCTTCTGCATGTGGTACATTATGATGTTGGGGAGGTTCACCTTCTTCTTCTGCAGTAGGTGAATCAGACAAAATCTTTCCAACTCAGAAACATGGTTTCTGCTTCCATTCTTAGGGATTATAAAGCACCCTAAGATGGCATGCAAAACCCTAGCCTTGTCTGACATATGCTTTGCATCCAAGCTTACTGGTTCAGAGGTGCCATACAGAAACTCTGTGAACTGCTTTTGTCCTCCATTTCTTGCTTCCCAGCCAGGAGTGAATACAGCTCCTTCAGTTCTGACCTCACAGATGTGAGCAAGGATATTTTCATCAACGAAGACAGGAACACCACGTACTGTGGCCTTGATGCTAGTGAAGATACCCTGAGGATTGGGTATTCCTCTGGCAGTAGCCCAGAAATCCAGCACACTTTGCTCATGCCACTGTGTCAAGTTGTGATTGAAATACGGAGTCCACCCAGCTGCATCGAACTCAGCAAACAAGTCCATTCCCAGAGATTGAAGATCCTCCATAACTACACCCTTAGTCTTCACGATGTTGCTTCCAGCAGATTTCTTAGGGGCCATTGGAGAGTTTTCTGAAGAACTTGAGAGAGAAAAAGAATTGCTTGTAGAAGAAGGATCTCAAGAGATGACTACTGAATAGTGAACGGTGAAATTCTGTGACCCACTAGCTTCCGTATTTATAGATCCATAAAGCAATGATGGCATGTACTGGGTGCGCAGACATAGGAAAACGTGCGAAGTGGAAGAGACAAAATAAATGGAATTAAACCGTCTCATAAAGCCACGTCATTTGTTTACTTCAGACAAGTGACAGATTTCAGAAACCCATATGAATTTCAGACAACCCAAAATTTCAGACAAGTTACTTGTTTCAGACAGGCTGAAATTTCAGATACATCATTTTTGACAGATCAGATCACACACATTCAAAATGCATGTATGTTCAGATTATTTCTAATGAACTTAAATCTATCTTCAGTCAGAGGTTTTGTGAATATATCAGCCCATTGATGCTCTGTATCAATAAACTGAATATCAAAAAAACCTTTCTGAACATAGTCTCTAATGAAATGATGTTTTATTTCTATATGTTTAGCCCTAGAATGTTGAATGAGATTTTTAGACAAATTAATAGCAGTTGTATTATCACACAAAACAGGTATAGCAAATATAGTAATGTTAAAATCTTCTAACTGATACTTCACCCATAACAGTTGTGAGCAACAATTGGCTGCTGAGATGTATTCTGCTTCAGCTGTTGATAAGGCAATTGTGCTTTGCCTTTTGCTTGACCAACTAATCATATTTTCTCCAAAGAAATGACATCCACCACTAGTGCTTTTTCTTTCAATTCTGTCTCCAGCAAAATCAGCATCACAGTAACCTATTAACCTGCAATCCTTACTTTTCTTATAGCACAGACCAAGATTAGTAGTACCTTTAAGATATCTGAAAATTCTATTTACAGCTTTGTAGTGAGTGTTCCTTGGATCAGATTGAAATCTAGCACACAGACATACACTGAACATTATGTCAGGTCTGTTTGCTGTTAGATATAGTAATGATCCAATCATTCCTCTATACAAAGTTTGATTCACTGGTTCTTCCTTCTCATCTTTATTTAAAGATGCAGAGGGATGCATTGGAGTTGACATGGGTTTGCAATCATGTAAGTTAAACTTCTTAAGCATTTCCTTTGTATATTTTTCTTGATGGATCCATATACAGTCAGAATCTTGCTTAATCTGAAGTCCTAAGAAAAATTTTAGTTCACCCATTAAACTCATTTCAAATTCTGATTGCATTAACTCTGAAAACTCCTTGCATAATGAAGAGTTAGTTGAACCAAAGATAATGTCATCAACATATATCTGAACAAGTATAAGATCTTTGTTAGACTATTTTCTAAAAAGAGTTGTGTCCACTTTTCCTCTTTCAAAACCATTTGAGATTAGAAAACTGCTCAATCTGTCATACCAAGCTCTTGGGGCTTGTTTCAGACCATAGAGAGCCTTTTTGAGTTTGAAAACATGTTCAGGAAAAGCAATATCTTCAAAACCAGGGGGTTGTCTAACAAAGACTTCTTCTTCAATGAGACCATTGAGGAAGGCACTTTTAACATCCATTTGATATAGCTTGATGCCATTATTTACAGCATAAGATAAAAGAATTCTAATTGCTTCTAACCTGGCCACTGGGGCAAAGGTTTCAGTGAAATCAATACCTTCTTGCTGGTTGTATCCTTGAGCAACTAATCTTGCCTTGTTTCTGACTACCTTGCCTTCTTCAGATAGCTTGTTTCTGAACACCCATTTGGTTCCAATAATAGTTTTCCCATGGGGTTTAGGAACAAGGGTCCAGACATCACTCCTAGCAAACTGATTCAGCTCTTCTTGCATGGCTAGGATCCACCCTTCATCATGCAGAGCTTCATCAATGTTCTTTGGCTCTATTTCAGATAAGAGAGCAAGAGAATTCAGAATCTTGAATTTTGATCTTGTCTTAACTCCTTCTGAAGTGCTGCCAATGATTTGCTCTTTAGGATGATGTGATTTGTATTTCCAATCAGGTTTCTGAGGAGGTATCACATCTGTTTGTTCTGTTTGAGACTCAACATTTGTCTGAAGAGGTTTAGTAACAGTAGGTACTTCAGACAGCTGCTCATCCTTCGAGTTGCTGTGGTCATTCAGCTCTATTCCTGCAAAGTCATCCTCTAGATCTGATAGTTCCCTATCAGTCTCTTTGTTATCATTGAATTTAACATGAATAGTTTCTTCAACAGTTAAAGTTCTAGAGTTATACACTCTATAGGCTTTTGATGTTTCAGAATATCCAATGAAAAATCCTTTATCAGACTTTGCATCAAATTTTCCAAGATCATCCTTGGTGTTGAGTATAAAACATTCACATCCAAAGGTGTGGAAATATGATATGTTGGGTTTTCTTCCTTTCCACAGTTCATAGGCAGTCTTTTTCAGAATTGGTCTTATCAATATTCTGTTTTGAAGGTAACATGTTGTGCTAACAGCTTCTGCCCAGAAGGTTCTTGGTAAGCTGCATGAGTTGAGCATGGTCCTTGCCATCTCTTGCAAACTTTTGTTCTTTCTCTCAACAACCTCATTCTGTTGAGGTGTTCTAGCCACAGAGAAATTGTGTGAGATCCCATTCTCATCACAGAACATTTGAAAGTTTGCATTCTCAAACTCTCCAGCATGATCACTTCTGATAACAGAAATACAGAATCCTTTCTCATTTTGTACCTTCTTGCAGAATACTGTGAAATTCCTAAAAGTCTCATCCTTGCTTCTTAGGAATAACACCCAAGTAAATCTAGAATAGTCATTAACAATGACCAAGCCATATTTCTTACCACTAAGACTTTCTGTTCTAATAGGACCAAACAAGTCAATGTGTAAAAGTTCTAGTGGTCTGCTAGTTGAAACAACATCTTTACTCTTAAAAGAGTGTCTTGTTTGTTTCCCTTTCAGACAGCTTTCACATAAAATGTCAGATTTGTATGAAAGCTTGGGCAATCCTTTAACAAGATTGTGTTTTTCTAATCTTGAGATTAATCTCAAGCTGGCATGCCCAAGTCTTTGATGCCAAATTTGTTTTTCATCTTCAACAGAAATGAAACACTTTACATTTTGACTTGCTAGATCCTCTAGATCAATTTTGTACACATTGCTGTGTCTCTTAGCAGTAAAGAGGATTTGCTTAGAGGAGTCTTTGACTATGCATCCTTCCTTAGTAAAGGATACCACATAACCATTGTCACATAATTGACTTACGCTCAGTAAGTTATGTTGTAGTCCCTCCACTAGAAGTACATTTTTAATAAGGGATGAAGGAGATATACCTACAGTCCCTATTCCAATGATCTTCCCTTGCTGATTTCCACCAAAGGTGACCATTCCACCAGCTCTAGGTCTAAGGTTTTGGAACAAAAACCTTTCTCCTGTCATGTGTCGCGAGCACCCACTGTCCAGGTACCATTTGTGGGGTCTCCTTTGTCCTGTTAAACACATCTGCAACAGGAATAATTAAGTTTTTAGGTACCCATATTCTTTTGGGTCCTTTCTTGTTAGCTTTGGGCCTTGTCTTTTTCCTGTGTTTGCACTGAGCCTCATTGTGTCCAGGCTTACCACAGTGAGAACACCCAGTAACCTTATTTTTAGAAAAATTTAAGATAGTAGGAGGTTCAGACAAGTTATGATCACAAAAGCCTAGTCCAATTTTGTCAAGGGAATGCCTTTGATTTCCAAGCATTACATTCAGATTTTTAGTTCCTTTGACAAATTTGGCTAGATCTTTTGTCAATTCCACAACCTGCTTCTGAAGTTTCTCATTTTCTTCAGACACAACTTGTGAACTGCAGTTTTTAGTCTCAAGAACTTTTTCTTTGAGCATAATATGTTCTATCTCAAGTGCCTCATATTTGTTACACATTTCTGTGTGGGCTTTGGATAGATTCTTATACTCTTGGAAAAGTTCTTGAGAACTTTCCACCAAATCATCATACATGTCTTGTAGAGTAAGAGGAAATACCTCAGCTTCAGAGCTGTCTGAGGATGGTAGACTAGCCATGAGACACATATTTGCCTCTTCTGAAGTGTCTTCTTCTTCTTCTGAGGTTGATTCATCAAGGTCTTCCCATGTTGCCATGAGACTTTTCTTCTTTTTGAAAAACTTCTTCTTGAAGTTGTTTTTCTTCAGTCTTGGACAATCAGCCTTCATGTGCCCTGGTTGCTTACATTCAAAGCAAGAAATTTTATCAGGGTTAGACTCTTTACCTGTCTTACCTGATTTGGATGATGACGGTTGGTTCTTTCTGAACTTTCCTCTGTTCTGCAACATTCTCTTGATCTTTCTGCTTAAAAGAGCAAGATCATTTTCATCTTCTGAGCTGTCTTCAGAATCTTCATATGCTTCTGAAGTGTCCTCAGCTTGCATAGCCTTCATGCTGCCATGCCTAGACTGTTTGACCTTGGAGTTTAGAGCCAGAGACTTCTTCTTGTTGTCATCTTCTCCAAGCTCAAGTTCATGGACTTTGAGAGATCCCAACTGTTCTTCCATTCTCAGAGAGTTCAAATCTCTTGCCTCTTGAATGGCAGTGACTTTGGCTCTCCAGGACTTAGGTAGACTTCTTAGAATCTTTCTGTTGTTGTCTCCAGATTCATAGGTTCTTCCTAAGGACCTGAGTCCATTGGTTATGGTCTGAAACCTCCCAAACATTTGGTCAATAGTTTCAGTTTCTTCCATCTTAAACATCTCATACTGATGTATAAGCATGCTGATTTTGGATTGCTTGACAGTTTCAGTCCCTTCATGGGCTGCTGCAAGAGTATCCCAAATCTCCTTGGCAGAAGTGCATCCATGGACCTTCTCATATTCTGATTTATTCAAGGAACATATCAGATAGAGTTTGGCTTTAGCGTTCATCTGGACTCTAGTCTTCTGCTCCAGGGTCCATTCAGTCTTAGGTATAGGCAAACCATTTTGCATAGGCACATAATCTCCATCAGTGACCACCTCCCAAACATCAATGTTGTTGCTCTCAATGAACAACTTCATACGATCTCTCCAGTAGTGGTAATCCACTCCATTGAATGTTGGGGGTCTTGTGATAGAGGCTCCTTCTGTGATGTATTGCCTGTTGTTGTTAGAAGCTCCCATTTGGATCTTTCAGTCCTCAGACACTTGTTAGGTGCTTCAACCCTGAGTAGAGCTCTGGTACCAACTGTAGGAACACAGGGAAACACTAGAAGGGGGGTTGAATAGTGTTTCTGAATATTTTAGAAAACGTTTCGCAAACAGGTGTTAAAAACACGATTTCAGACAGGCTCTTAAAGGACTGTCTGAAGTTTTCAGACGGTCTAAAAATACTGATTTAAAACAATGTTTTGTGCCTTTATAACATATCAGATTAATTACTCTAACCCCTTGATTAGTATAAAAAGAATTGACAAGAGATAAGGGTAAGAAAACTTAGCCAAGGAATTTATCCTGGTTCACTCACTACCACTGTGATCCTTAATTTAGAATCAGGACTTCATTTTCTTTCTCATTCTTCTTGAGTCTAGAGAGAGAGACCCTGGGTTTTAGAGAGAGGAAGCCTTAACTGAAGCTTGAAGAGGGGATTTGGAGTAAGGAATCGTCAAGTGATCCACCACTATCCGTTCTTCTTCCTTCAATTTCCAAGTATAAGTGAGTACAACTCACTCCTTAGTGTTTTCTTGTATGTGCCTTGAATATGCTCCGTAATCCTTACCCTCCCTTTCTCTATTAGGGTTTATTATTAGGAATTACAATTGTTACTAATTTGATGCTGGGTTATAGAAATTGAGACTTAGAATTGAATTAGAAGTTGTGTAATATAGAATAGGTTCGAAACTATCGAAAGTGCGTTCTTTGAATATGTATGAATTTTGAATTTTGATATTGTATTGTGAATTATTGGTAAATTATCATGTTTATGTTAATTGGAACTCTTTAAGCCGGTTTCGACCATGAGATTAATTAAGCCGGCATCGGCCGTGAGTTAAAACAATCTAATTAAGTTTAAAACACGACTTCGGTCCAGTATGGGTGGGATTCGTCCCCAAGAAAGATATTTCCTGTAGTCTGAGCTCAGTTCTAATTCCAGGAAGAGATAAGAACATACCTACTGGGCACAACAGTGAGTGCATCATGCTTGCATATAAGTTTATTTGAGTATTGTCTTATGTATTATGTGTAATGTGTTATTTGACATTGATATATGTTCCCTGCATTCATGCATGTGATTGTATTCACTGAGATTTTTATCTCACCACGTGTTATGTGGATTATTAGTTGAGCAGGTACCTGTAGGAACACAGGGAAACACTAGAAGGGGGGTTGAATAGTGTTTCTGAATATTTTAGAAAGCTTTTCGCAAACAGGTGTTAAAAACACGATTTCAGACAGGCTCTTAAAGGACTGTCTGAAGTTTTCAGACGGTCTAAAAATACTGATTTAAAACAATGTTTTGTGCCTTTATAACATATCAGATTAATTACTCTAACCCCTTGATTAGTATAAAAAGAATTGACAAGAGATAAGGGTAAGAAAACTTAGCCAAGGAATTTATCCTGGTTCACTCACTACCACTGTGAGCTACGTCCAGTCCCAATGCCAACTAGCACTTGGATTTTCTTTTAATCTTTCAAGATTACAAGTATTCTTTTACAGTCAAGCCTCTTCAGGCTCTACACCCAAGTATTCTTTTATCAACCAAGCCTCTCCAGGCTCTATAACCAAGTATTCTTTTATCAACCAAGCCTCTCCAGGCTCTATAACCAAGTATTCTTTTATCAACCAAGCCTCTCCAGGCTCTATAACCAAGTATTCTTTTATCAACCAAGCCTCTCCAGGCTCTAAACAAGGTTTACAAAGAAAGGGGTTTAAGCTTTTAAACTATACAAGTTTGAAGCTCAAACCAATACAATGTACAATAAAATCTGAGGGTTGCTCAGGATATACAACTGTGTACAGCGAATTTTTTTATCAGAGAGTTGTTACAGAGTAAAAACTTGCAGCGTGATGTTTCACTGGGCTTTCTTGTATACTTAATTTTTCCTTTTCGCTTCTCTCTCTTTTCATTGTATACTGGTTTTCATGGAGGGGTATTTATACCCAAATTTTAATCCGTTGAAATACCACCGTTTAGAGATAGCATTAAATGCTATTTAATCCGTTGTGAGACATGCTTCTGAGAGCTCTGATGTTTCTGACACGGTACAAGGTTTCTCTTGCCATAAGGCTGCTACAAATGTTGCTGCAGAGGCTGCGTTGCAGAGATTTCCTCAGTGGTGTATGAAATTCAAAATCACCAGGAAAGGTCTCTGTGTTCCTTGCTATAAACGTGTTTGAAAAGGTACGTGCAGCAGAGGTTCAGAAAAGTCTTCACAAACTTCAGCAGAGGGTGCCACGTCATAAGTGAGACTTCAGACAGCACTGATACTTCAGACGGGTTGAACTACTTCAGACAGCTTCAACTCTTCAGACGAGTTCTGCTTCTTCAGACAGCTTCAACACTTAGTCTTTTTATGTAGGCTCATAGTGACTCTTGCTGAAATCATAGATAAAACATTAAAGCATGTGTGTATTTATGATAAGTAATTTAAGTCAAATTTGTCAACCGTTAAAACTTTTGGAATCTAGTTGTCTTAAAACATCATAAACAACCTTATGATATTTTTGAGACTCAATAGTACCACCCCGTTCAGATTCTCAGATGGGAAACTGAAGTGCTTCAGGATGGACTTTAGCCGTTTTTTTTGTTTATTTGGGATGCTTTTATGTACATATGTGTATATATATATATGGTAGTTGAATTCTGATGTATTCAGATGGTGTTACTAGTGTCTTAATGTATAGGATAATTAATGTTTCGTGTATATATTTATATATATTGTCTTTTGACTAGAATCAGGTGTTTATCATTTAGAATTATTCGCTGAATTGTTGAATTATCGTTGGATTCTTTGCACTTTCGTGAATATGTCGATAACCGAATCGTCACGTTTTAAATTCTAAGTTAGGATTTTGGTTTCCAACGGGCTAAATTCTGATATAGAAATTTAAGGCGTTACATTTTCCCTCATCTCTCTTTAGGGTTTCCTTGTTTCTAGTTGTATAACTAGAGTTACCTCTTTTATAACTACCCTTTCTTTTTAGTTGAGTTTCAATTTTAATGGCTTGGTGTACCAAGTCCTCCATTTCAACATAAGGGTGCAACTCCACTATGTCCCTTATGTCAAAATTAAGTCCATTGATAAACCTTGCCATAGTTGCTTCACTATCCTCAACTATGTTTACTCTTATTAAAGCAAGTTCCATTTATTTAAAATATTCATCCACACTCTTAGAACCTTTCTTAAGTGTTTGGAGTTTAGTGTGCAACTCCCTAGTGTAATGTTGAGGTATGAACCTCTTTCTCATGATGGCCTTCATTTCCTCCCAAGAGGAAACCAAATGAGCATTGCACCTCCTCCTATCAGCTTGAAGCTGATGCCACCAAACCAAAGCATAATTTTTGAATTGAAGAAAGGCTATCTTAACTTTCTCTTCTTCCCTATACCTATGGCAACTGAAGATTTGCTCAATTTTAAGTTCCCATTCTAGGTATATTGTTCTACATTATTCCTTCCATTGAAGGTTGAGACTTCTATTTTGACTCCCTTGAACCCTTGTTTCCTTTGAGGTTCCTCTTCCCTCATATGCTCTCTGCTATGCCTCCTATGGGTATCCTCAAAGTATTCTTCTCTATTCCTCCTAGGCTCTTCCTCATAGTACTCTTCTCTATACCTCCTAGCTTCCTCACGCCTCCTAGGCCTCCTATGTTCCCTACGCTCTCCTTCCCTTCTCCTAAGGGTATGACTTGAATGTCTCTCTCCCTCACTACTCTCTGGGTGGTATCTATCTTCACTTCTAACATCATTATATCTACTCTCACTTCCTCCTTCTCGAGAAGAGTGTCTTCTCTCCCTCATAGTCCCATTTAACTCTTGCCTAAGGTCATTTATTTTATTCCTCATTATTCTTGTCATATCTTGAATTGCATGTTGCAACTCGTCCCTATACCTTAGAGTTCTAGGTTAAGGAGGTGGAGAGTTCCTACTGCCCATTGTTTTTTTAAGTTTTTTATTTTTAAAAGGTCCTTTCCACTCAATCTAAGTGTTTACACTCAAGAGAATGTATTCACTCGTGTATGTCACTCTTTTTAGGCTTTTTCTATAATGAAAACACTCTTGCCTCTTCTACTCAAGTAAGGTTGGATTGATCTTGCAAAGACCAATAATGAGACTTAATCTTAACACTTCCCAAATAGAAGTGCACGAGCAAAAGAAAATAGCTACTGAAAGGACTAGGAATTGCCTAAGACAAAACAAGGAATTGATATTGACAAACATGAAAAGCAAGCACTCAAGAAAAGCTTTTACACAAGAATAGAATACAATCAAGACAAAACAAAATAAATTACAAAGAGAATTGTTTTTGGTCAATTTTTGAAAAAGAGTTGCCAAATAGTCGTTTTTGGGAAAAAAACAGCTATTACAACTAAAAAATAATGTATACAAAGAAATGAAGTGAAAAACTACAGTATAATGTCAACTGTATTGTTGGGCTTTCTTTTTATTGTTTTTCTCTTTTTTTTTGAATTTTTTTACTTTTTGGGTGTCTTTTTGTCTTTTTCTGTTGTTGACTTTTGCACCCTTTTTGCTTTTTGCACATCTTTTTGTATTTTTTTTGGCAATATAATTTTTTTTAATTCTTTTTGCTTCTTTTCTTTTTCTTTTCTTTTTTCCCCAACATTAAATTACAGAAATTTGTACAAAATTACAAAAATTAGAAATCTACCTAAAATATATTTTTCAAGAATTTTGAATTACAACTGGTCCAAAACGGTACCAAACAAAAAACAGAAAGGCTGAATTCTAAAAATTGTAAATTAAAACAGAATGACAACCTGATTAAAAAAATTCCAAAAAAAATTGCTTAGCACTTCCTTGTTGATCATACAAACACAAAACGGTGTTTGAAACGTGCTTGGTTCAATTTTAAGATGGGAATTAAATATTGAAGGAAAATCAACAATTGGAATGTTGTTGATTTTCTTCCTGTATGAACCAAAAAGTAGCCTAACGGTCAGCATTTTGCACAATCAAACAGGGAAAGTCCAAGGTAGAGATAACAGTCAATTCAAATATGCAATCAGAATGCCAAACAGACAAACAGAACAAGAGTAGAAAATTGAACAAGACAGTGCCAGAAAAATGCGCTAAATGGCAAAATATAAGAAGAAAAATGCGCAAAATTAAATGACAAGAAAGTAAATGGGGACTCTGAAATGAAAAGGATGGGGAGGACAGAAAGTAAATGGCAGAATGTAAATCGCAAAAAGTAGAGGGGATGGCAGAAATTAAAAGGACGGTGAGGATAGAAAGCAAGTGGCAGAAATGTAGAGGGGATTGCAAAAGTTAAAGGGATGGGGAGGACTGAAAGTAAATGGCAGAAAGTAAATGGCGGAATGTACATGGCAAAAAGTAGAGGGGATGGCAAAAATTAAAAGGATGGGGAGAAGCTGAAATTAAATGGCGGAAAATTAAAAGCGGAAAGTAAAGAGATGAATATATGAACAAGTGATATGGGGGATGAAAAATTAATTGGTGGAATGGGGAGAAAATGTAGGTGAATGATCTTTGGAAAATGAAGAACAACAATGCCTCCACTTACCACACTCCACCTCAAACAACAGTTAAGACACACAAGCAGTTCAAGAACAAGTATGAACAACCATGGAAAATTTGAGCAAGCAATTAATCAAACACCTAGAGGGGGTATTGCGCGACCCAAAACATCCCCTATTCTAGCTTCAATCAAACAAACAGACAATAAACAGAAGCTGCAGTGCAACAGAAGAGCACCTCGGGCTCAGAACAGTTCAGAAGTCCAATAGTTACAAGAAAATTGAGCTTGAATACCGGGAAAAAAATAAGAAAAATAACCGAAAATTCTGCACCTCTTGGGTGAAAACCTGCAGCCACAAAGTGAAGAAGATGACTCCAATCAGCTCCAAAATCAAGTATCTCTGATTACCAATTGATAGCAGCAATTTTCCCGGATCTAGTTTTGGAGCCAGGCAATGTAAACAAGCATAAAAAATCGGTCAAGATGCCTAAAATAGGTGCAGTAGGCCGCGACCTAAATGGGTATGAGCAAAGGGAAATTGAAAGAGAAAATGGAAGAGAAAGGGATGAAATGGACGCCACTAAAGTAGGCAACCCCCACAGAAGATAAGTCCCAGTGCTAGACGCCACTGATTTAGGAGAATCAGATAACTCTATGGTTGATTTGAGCAAGAACCACCAAGCCTTCTCTACTCACACTTGAGGAGGAAATTGGGCAGAATGCCTATACTAATTGATCAATGTTGTGAAATACAAGAGAGGGCCTCCCTATTTATAGGGGAAGGGGGCGGCCAGAAGGGGAATGAAAATGGGAAAAATAAGAGATGACTCAAATACTTCTCCTAATGGGATTTGAACCATGATCCCAAGGCTAAGTAGCTAAGCTAACTCCTAAGCCATTAAACCCACTAATTAGTGTCTCTTTTCATGAAAAGAAGAGTAAAAATTACATGTATGTCCTAGTTACAATTAAAACTCTAATTATGCTAATTAAATCCTAATTAAGATGAGTCTCCTTGTTGACTTGTGTAACGCCCGCGTTTTACCGTTTTTGCCGTTTTTGCTGTTTTGAGTGTTTTATTGGATTTTGAGTGATTAAAATTATTTTTAATCATCAAAATTCATATTTTTGGATTCAGAATTTAATTTCCTATTTTTAGGAATTTTTTTGGAATTTTTGGGTTTTTTGTGAAAAATGACCTTTTTGCCCCTCCTGTCCCTTGAACTGGGCCCGAATACTCTTGATCCGGGCCAGAAAAATTGCACAAGCCTTCCTTTCTCTCCTTAAAGACCGTGCAACCAGCCTTGATGCATGGGAGACACTTGTCTTCCCATCTCTTCCATTCCACCAATAGCTTAAAAAGGTGAATATGCCATATAAAAAGCTTTTCTCTCCTTTTTTATTCATTTTGTTGCATGCAAACAAGGAGAACTTCATTTTCTCTCATCTTCTTCTTCCTTGGCCGTGGCACTCTCACCCTTTCTCTCCCAAAATCTTCATTCTCTCCATAAACACCAACCAAGTTTAGGTTCCATTTTTGAACCTAAGCTTAAAAATACTTGCTTTCTAGCCTTAAAACACTTGTTGGAGACCAAAAGGAGGACCTTTGAGGGGCTGTCTTTGGCTGTTCTTGGAGTTGTTTTCTGCACTTTTTCTTGGAGAAATTCTTAGGTAAAGGGGGGGAGAACTTGAACTCTAGTAGGCTTTGTAACTAGAGTCAAGGATTTACCCTTGAATCCTTGCTTTTCTAACCTTGTTTTTACTTGAAAAATCATCTTTTTGGAACTTCTTTTGAATGTATATTTTCGGATCTGTTGAGCTGGGTTGTGATTGATGTTTGCATGTTTGTTTTGATGCTTGAAATGTGTTTAATTGATGGGATTTGGATGCATGCAAGCCAAGCTAAAATTTTTGCAAAATTTCTCCCTTTTTCCTTGATGCTTTCGGCCAAGAGAGTAAAAATGGGGCTGCATGTATTCTAAAATTGTTTTGATGATTGTAATGTGTTTAGATGATGATTTGATGAACATGCATGTGGTTGGATGGATTTACACAATTGTTTGATGATTGATATTGTGAAAGATTGGTGTTTTGAGCTTGAAATTGGAGACTATGAACTCAAAATGCATGTGGATGATCTTGGGTGATTTTTTTTGTGATATTTGGCATTTAGATTGTTTATTGATGAATGTGTGAAGTTTTGGTGAAGATTGGATGTTGTGAAAAATTTGAAGTTTTGGATGAACATTCAATGTTGTTCTTGATGTTCATGAGTGTTCTTGATGAAACTCATCAAGAATGTCCTTTTGATCCTAAAAAGATCAAAAGGATGTTTAAAACATGTTTTTGGGCTAAATTGGCTCAAAAGGACTAAAGAATAAATTTGTAACAAAAAGGACTAAATTGCAAATAAGATAAGTTTTTAAATTAAGTAATTAAATTCGGATTTTTATTTTAACTAAAATAAAAATCTATTTAAAAGTCACATTTTTTATTTATTATGAATAAAAATGGGCTCTCATGAGTCCAATAACCTTTAGGCTTTTGTTTAGTCCCAAAGCCTTCAAAAAGAAAGTCAAAACTCCATTTAAAAGACAACTAAAAATAATTCATGGGCTTAGGCTTAGATTAGGGTTGAACTTCAACACCAATCTAAGTTGTGAAAAATTAAATTTTAGGATTAATTAGTAGGCTTAACTAATTTAATCACCTATGTTGATTAGCCTAAATTACTTAGGTTAATTAATAATTAATTAAGTCTAAAGATAATTAATATTAATATAAGTGTTAATTAAGTAATTAATCTCTAAGACGGTCAAAAACTAATTAATTACAATTTAACCTTAATCAAACATAATTAAAAACCCTAACCCAAGATTAAGGAAGAGATTAAGGGATAATTAGAAATTTATTAGGATCTTAAGTAAGGATTAAGACTTAATTAAAGAAGGATAAGATTAATTGAAATTCGATTAATGAAGACTAGTTATGATTAAAGGTTAAGCCTAATCTTAATTAGTCATACAAATAGAATTAGGATTAGTAATGCCTTTCATAAGACATATCCATAAGCCTTAGTAAATTGTAGGACTTAAGTGAACATGATTATCAATAAAGCTAGCACAAGCCACCTTAAAAGATTATAACCAACACTTTCTCTCTACATAAAACTTGAGAAGCTTGGCAAGAGAGTGTGATTTGGTTTTCCTCAAAAGAAAGACCTTGAATCTACAAGGTTGCACCACGATAAAGTGGTGACGTAAAAAGATTCAATGGGCTTGTCTGAAGGACGTAATATTGTAAGTGTTTGCGGTGTGACATACATCATGTGCATCAATAATGATTAAGGTTCAAAAGCCTTACGACCTATATGGCAATACCACTCTAGTACAGTGTGAAACTGGATGGGACGGGTGCACTGGGTTTTGCAAAGAACACCAGCGGTCCAGTAAAGGAGACCAGCCCTGAGGATAAGTCAGGTCCCGGAATGGCATAAGTGGCGTAGGCTCGCCCCCTACTGTCGTGCAAACGGGGTACAGGCTTGACTATCCTGTCGCTCTCAAGTTTTCATAATCAGCGAGTTTGTCTGGAAGTCGGAAAATCGTCTTGGCCAGAGATTGAGCAATGCTCTTCGTACTATTTGCTAGTACAGACTATACTCCTGATATATTGTACATATATGGTCGAGCAGTTGCTATGTGCTCTGCTTTTGGTGCTGTTTTCCCGGGCCCTCATGCATTAGATACATATAGCATGGTAGCATCAGCTGCATATTTGTGATTGAGATTATGTGGATGCTTGTGAATATTTTATTGACGCTCTAGTTACTATATTCTACTTGATATGAGTTCATATGATGTTCTCACCCTTCCTTTTCTGCTTCTGTTATTCCCTGTCGTCGTACTTCTTCGCCACGTCGACAGTTGGTATTGGAGAGATTCAGGATGTCCACTGTGAGGATCACGTTGAGGTGGGAGCCACGAGGCCAGTGGCGAATTACCGACGTCCCTAGGCGATGTGTTTTCACGGGGGAGGTGCGCGTCACCATTTCTCATCCCAGCCTTCCCCTGGTACCGGAGATAGATTTCACAGTGCCGGTGATCCTTGAGTTTGAGACTCCACCCAGACTCCGTCGCTACACTACTTTTCTCAACCGTCGTCATCGCCCCTCTCCATCAGCATCGTCACAGTCCTCACGGATGGCGACCATGGGCGAGCCAGATTCCCCTCGTTACTCTCCCGGTCCAGAGGTGTCACCTCCACAGCCCGTATATTTTGACGCATTTGGCCGTTCCCGTCCGAGTGAGCCAGACATGATCGTGATCGATGACACTACATCTGAGGAGGAGGACCCAGAGGAAGACCTGAAGGATGACTCTGAGGATGAGGAGCCGGAAGAGGATTCTTCCAGTGACGACCCCTCAGAAGACTTTGGGATGATCAACCTCGGGGGTACTGGAGGGAGGAGTTGTGGATGGATTCCTGCTGAGACGGATGATGACGAGTAGGATAGCGTAACTGGGGGTAGTCACGAGTCTAGTTAGTAGCAGCTCTGATTTAGTGGCCTTTTGTTTTGTTTCGTTTTGGCTGAGGTCTTATTTATTATAGTCTACTACTAGAACTCTTGTTTTGTATGGTGGTATTGTTTACTCCGGGATTACTTTGACACTATGGTTCTGTATATATGTTATGATGTTTCCTTCCCATGATCCCCTTTATATCTGCGTGTATGTTGTGTATGTATGCGGAATGATTGAATCGTCTAGATGTTTTTAGAAAATGAATTTCAGACTTAAGAAAAGGACGTTTTCATGAATACTTAAAATGGAATTAGAATGCGATTAGTTGTTGATGACTAAGTTTCTTATTAAAAACTCTTTCAAAAAAAAATATTCCCGTATTTTCTAAGTATATTTAAAAAAATGAGAGTCATCGGTTACGTTCGTAATGTGATACTCTTAGCGGTATAACTAAGGGTGTCACAACTTGGGTCTTGTGGTCAATGGTTAATGAGTGATTATGGATGGGTTGACCAAGGTGTGGTTGACCGATGCTTGATCCTAGCTCTCAGCTGTCAGCTCAGAATTCTACTGACAGGCGCCATCACTTTGTTGCATTTGCTCTTCAATCTCCACCATACAATGAATGAAAATGATAAGGAATTACAATAGAAACTATTAAATGGGAACACATATAGTACACTTATTATTATTATATATTTTACTTTTTATTTAATATTTATTTTTTCCATTAATTATTATATTTAATTAGGATGATTTAATACAAAAGACCATTATTAAACAATTATCATAAGGTATTAATTAGTTACTAAAATTCTTTTATGATATGATTGTAAGAAATGTTTTATCTTCTTATTATCAAATCTTTTTAATTAAGAGTTAATTTTGGTTCATTTTAAAATATTAATAAATAATTAAACAAATTTAGATGTTACTTCTTTCATTCCTTTATCTCCCACTTTAAGGTTTAATTAGACCCCATGCAAGAAATTCTCTATTTAGCGACGACCACGACATTGTCGCTATTTGCGTCGGTTAGGCCGACGCAACGGCCTACGCTAAAGACATCACCATTGAAAAAAATATTTTTTAATTTTTTAAGTAGCGACGGCCTGCTTAGTAACATTAGCGACGACTCTGGCCGACGCTAAAGGTATAATAATTTTTTTAAAAAAATATTTTTATTTAGCATCGCCAGGCCGTCGCTAAAGGAATTTTTTTTAGCGTCGACCTTCGTAATGTTAGTGTGTCGGCCTGGCCGTCACTAATTTTTTGTTATTTTTCACTATATATATAATATTTTGCGCTATATATTCCAAGAAACAAACTTGGCGTAACGGTAATGCTCCTTCTTTGTATTGTGAAGGATGTGGGTTCGATTCTCATAATTGATTAATCTAGGAAGGAAGAATTATTTTTGAAGCAATATTTAGCTACCGCCCATGGTCGTCATTACATAGCGACGTCGCTATTTAGTGACGACCATGGGTGTCGCTAGCTAGCCATGGCAGTCACTACGGCCAGGCCGTCAGTACATAGCGTCGGCCATAAAATATCGTCGCTACTGCATTAACGACAAGACTTTTAACGACGACTGGTTGGTCATCGCTAAGCTGTTGCTAATTATGAAATAGAGACGATTTTTGCCCTATAGCGACGGCCAAAAGCCATCGCTAAAAACCTATTTTCTTGTAGTGTAAGAAATAGAATTAATATTCTCATTTTTATTATTTAAAATTATTATCTAATTTTTTGTTGTACCATTTATCTCTCTTATTAGTTAATTTCTTTCTCAAGTGAGTAAAGTAACTAAGAATCAAGTGAATGTAATTAAGGGTATAAATGACAAAAAATAATTAATGTTGTCTTGAAATTTTAAATGATTTATAATTAGGAAACAAAAATTTCTAAAATATGCAATAGATAAAAAGGTAAAAAAGGAGTACCTTAATAACAATTTAGAAAAATACAAGCTCTAAATATCTAAAATATAAAAAAATTACATTAAAAATTTGGTAGTCTACTAGGCCAATAGGAGAGTAAAACATCAAATTAATCGTTGAAAGATATAAGGTCCTTCAAGTTGATTCCTAAAAGAAGAAAATATCAGAATTAATTCAATTTAGATCATTTGTTACCATTCTTTACTTAACCTTAACAACAATGATGATGTAGCATATTAATAAATGCAATAAGACACGATGTGTCATTAACTGTGTCAAATAATGATCTTTTAGTAACATATATTCAAATTAAAGTATTTCAAATTTCTTCCCCATAAAAAAAACTATTTTTCCCTGTTTTCCCCTGAAGGACTAAATTAAAATAACAAATGTTTCCCTCGATTCTCAATATCCACAATTGAGCTATCAAGCCTTTATCCCTAATTTTTCTTCTGGTTGAGAAGGATAGGAACGTGTGGTGGGTGGGAGATAATAATGGGTGAGGCAGGTGAGAATGCTCATCTGTGACAACATAGGAAACCATCAAGTGGTAGTAGTCGATGTGCTTCTGACTCTTCAATTGAAAATGATTTTGATTTGAAGGGTAATGACAGTCACATCCGCTATTGTGGAGAAAAGGTCGTGTTGCGGACTTCTAAAACTCCAAGGAACCCATGAAGACCCTTCTATAGATGCTCTCTATTAAAGGTAATAATTGTTATTTTAATTTTTTGGTTTGTAAGATTATATTCATTGGTAATTTAAATTTTTCTTGTTTTGTAGGATCATGAGTTCAATTGTAAATTTTTCTGTGGGCTTAATAATAGGATCATATAGACCTCAACCCTTGTGGAAATTTGGGTGCACCACAATGCATAGAACCCTTTCTCTGTCACACCAACACTTTGACGGCTGTTATGGATCAATTCTTAATATGCCCTGGTAAGACACGCCCTGACGAAGCACGCCCGATGTTCCAGAATGGACACTTGACACCCCTATTGTGACGCGTTGTGCAACGACCTTACTTGGTCTCCAAGGATGTTTTAAAGACTGCCAGCGCCAGCTCATAGCATGCATTGCACTCTGACTGACACAACGCAGCAGGAGACAACGAGCAGGTGTGGAAGGGCGACCAGCAGCAGAAGACTGCACATTGCAGTAGGAAACACTATAGCCTAGCAGGCACAACTAGCTTCTTTCACCAAAAAGGAGAGACACCTTCCTCTGCTCCAAACACAACTCAATAGACAGATGCATCAAAAGGGAAAAGAACCATTGAAGGCTTCAGCAAAAGACAGAAGGCCTGTTTTCTTTGTTGATTGTATTTGATTATTAGAACAAAGGGATTCAACGTAAGGCTTGGGCCCCAAGTCTGGTTAGCCTATATAAAAGGCACCAGGGGGCAGCCAAGGGAGGTGGATCCAGGGATAGAAGTCTCCCCCTCTCTGTAACCCTATTTTATGAAATATGAATGAAATCTTTTCCACCATGTAACCATGCTTCACCAAGACTTTGAACCCATTTAATCTCAATCTCCTATTTCCCATTTTTGTTATGAAACATTTGGCGACTCCACTGGGGAAACGTGGTTGCGAAGATGGATGTGTCAAAGAAAAGAGGCAAAATCTGAGGCAAAAAAAAAAACCGCTCGAATAGCAAAGCGAGGAGCAAACAAAGGCACACCCCTCAGTCTAGAGGGAACTTAGCCCAAAAAAGATACGCCCCCGGCGGCGGAAGATATAAGAACCTCCTACTGGGGAGAAATATGTCGAAGCACGTAAGTCTCCACCAAAGCAGACACACGAGCGGACGAATAAAAAAGGGGGGGAGAACACGAAGGTACAAGGGAATGCTCCATAGGGAAGCTCAATGTATGAACTTATAGAGTGCATAACTCATTCCATCAGAAGAACGCGGGTGCACTAAGACACCCTGCAACAGGAAAACACCTAGATTACGCTCGGATTTCAATACTTAAGACAGGGAACCATAGCTAAAAAAAGGGGGGGACACGTACCTAGGAAGTTATATCCTCCATAAATGAAGGAGGCATTGGAGTATACCATGAAGGAACGCTCAATAACAGCGAATACCATGAAGGCGGATAATACGCTACGAGGAGAGCATTTGGAAGACACCCTCCCTACTGGGGGCAGAGGACATAAACGATGCACAAAGAGGATGAGAGAGAGGAGCGAATTTGAAGATGACTCCCCATAACTTCAGATTCAAGGAGTCAGTGCAGCGAACAACGCGCCACACGCTAGGGATGTAGGCATAATAGAGGAACATAGATTCAAGGCACTAACGCTTGTAAAGAGATAGGCGTTTCAGCGGAATGAGATGGAAATCAACCCAGGAGGCAGAGTTGGAAGCAACCTTGGAAAAAGGAGATCCCGGAAAGCGCCCAGCAGACCATATGGGAGACGCAAGATGTCGTCAAGACAGGTAAGACACAACCAGTAGCTTGACACCCCATGTGTTAGGGGAAGCACAACGCTCATACAATAAGCGCGCCCATTCCAGCTACGACCATGATACATGCACCATCAAAACACATCTGCACGTAGCATCATTTCAAAAAAAAAAAAAAAGAGGAGAAAAGGAGAGAAAGACGCCCTACGCTGCAGATACCATGGAAGTAAGGTCATGTCCACAACCTCACAAAGCTCAAGGGACGTCCAATCATCCAACGATTGAGAATCGCTAAATACTACAAAGGACATCAAGACTTAAAGCATAAGACGCCAAGGCATCCACAAAAAGGAGCAATCATCCCAGAAAAAACAATAAGCTGAAGCCTTCAAACCATGCCTCATGGGAAGAAAAGAGAAGCTATGAAGCCATTTGACTCTGCTGGCAAGCAAAGAAGGAAAGAACGCCTTACGCTGAAGGAACAACTAATTTAGCGAAGCGCTTGAAGCAAAAGACGCCTGGGCGCAGTGTAACGCCTGGGTAAAGCACAACAAGATGTCCACACGGAGCTAGGACATATCAACCCTCAGAGCGTATAAATTCAACGGAGTGACTCACGTGATGACACGCTGGAAGCAGCATAATGCTGAAACAAGGTGAGTTGAACAAGCGTAATACACGCCCTATACGAAGTATCTCATGCAAATAAAGGTTGAAAGCGACCACTCCAGGTTGGAAATCTAAACTCAAAATATGATGAAATCATTCTTAATGCTTGAGTGCCATATATAGAACCTCATTGCATATTTAAATAATGCTACATGATAAGTCAACATGATACATCATCGACGCATCATGCATATTGCATAAAGAAAGAAAATGATAGGCAATGATAATTTCAAACAAATACTTTGCATCTGTAAACAAATGAATTGATACATCAAATCCACATATTCATTTGAGTAGAACTAACTATGCACCCTTGAAAAATGATACGCTCAAAACTTAACGAAAGAAGAAAAGCTACACACCCAAACGAACGACAAATCATTCCCAACAGTAAAATATATGTATGAAAAGTTAAGGAGAAATTCTGATATACATTCAAAACAAAAAGGGAAAAGCAAGAAGGAAACAAAATTTCAAAAAATGTCGCGGACCCAAGCAAAAGACTTGGGAAAGGATTGCGGGCGTCCTTTCCTCAAAAGTGCTTGAGAGTCTAGCATGCCTAGCTACATTGCGGTTTAAGTTAAAAACCTCGAGAGGGAATTGCGGGCGTACCCTCTCCAAAGGCACTTAAGATCTTGCACGCCTAGCTACATTGTGGATTTAAGCGAATAACTTGGGGGAGGTTTGTAGGCGTACTCTCCTCAAGAACGCTTAAAATCTAGCACGCCTAGCCATAAAGCGGGTTTAAGTGAAAAACTTGGGAGGAGATAAAGGCGTACCCTCCTCAAGGACACTTAACAACCTAGCACGCCGAAAGGATATACTTATATATTTATAAAGATTAACAAAAGCATATGGCAAAAAGCGCCTTGAAAGCAATACAATGCAAGAAAGCATATTAATGATGAAAAGGACTAAGCCCTCCTTAAGACATATTTGAAGCATAAAACGATCTATAACTCCACCAAGATATTCTTAATACTTTGATTAAACGCATATACACAAGTCATGAAGCATACTATAATGAAAGACTTGCATTCATATGTATCAAAAGGAAATATCATGTTTTGCGCTGATCAGGCATTTTTCAATTTTGCTAATTAATGATTGATGATTTTAACTA
The DNA here is from genome assembly GCA_026901365.1 of Sesbania bispinosa. NCBI lineage: Eukaryota > Viridiplantae > Streptophyta > Magnoliopsida > Fabales > Fabaceae > Sesbania > Sesbania bispinosa. Next base: position 961,791 of record QLOH01000351.1, on the reverse strand, counting down.
CGAAGAGATATTTCTCTCGATCAGTTTTAGCCTTTTAACAGCTTCAACTATCCTGCTCAAATGAAGCAGAAGAAACTATAATGTCGCCCTCCTCAAGGGTGTATGAGCAGAAACGCCTCAAAAGGCCGCAACGCGAGTTTAAAAGCGTACTAGAGCACATGATGAATTTATGTACTGGGCAAAGAAATACACAGCTCTCACAACAAAAGGTAATAAATCACATTTCCTATAAGCATTATACAAAGCCTGCTTCATTTTGAAAAGTATCTCCTGAAGGCGCCTTTAAAAGTCATGCTCATTTAGAAGGTACATTTCATCATTATACTGATCTTAATAAGGAATTTGATAACAAACGATTACACTCTAGGAATAATTAGGAAGCACATTTGATCTTACTTGTAAAAATAATACTTGAGATATTTACTTCATATTATCGCCCTCTAACGTTTAAAGTGTTACAAGCACCAAAATGATCAATGGTGTTCATAGGTAAAAACTCAAGTTTGACTATTGACTCATACTTGAGTGCTTAACATCATTTGTTAAGAATAAATTCAGAAGCAGGATACAGATAGCAAACTAATATGCTGAAAAAGGGATGGCGAACATGAAGCCTTTGCACCTAAAGAGAAGCAGCCGCCTCCCAAGGGCAAGGGGGCAAATGCCATGACCCCAGTCAGAAAAGCCGCCTGAGAAGGCTGAAAGGAAAACCCCAACGGAGAGAGGATAAAAGAAGCAAAAAGAAGAAAATGAATGCGCAAGAGAGGGAGATAAGGCACGCACCTTCATGGATAAAACAAAGTCAAGACTAAAAGCTGAAGCATGATGAAGACGCCTCCCCAGTAAATGCAGCCTAATTGAGCGCTACTACAATGCAGTGAAAATCATGTGTGCACATCACAATACTGCGCACTGCATGTGCAAGGGGGCAAATGTTATGGATCAATTCTTAATATGCCCTGGCAAAACACGCCCTGACGAAGCACACCCGATGTTCCAAAATGGACACTTGACTCCCCTGTTGTGACGCGTTGTGCAACGACCTTACTTGGTCTCCAAGGATGTTTTAAAGACTGCCAGCGACAGCTCATAGCATGCATTGCACTATGACTGACACAGCGCAGAAAGAGACAGCGAGCAGGTGTGGCAGGGCGACCAACAGCAAAAGGCTGCACAACGCAACAGGAAACACTATAGCACACCAGGCACAGCTAGCCTCTTTCACCAAAAAGGAGAGACACCTTCCTCTGCTCCAAACACAGCTTAATAGACACATGCACCAAAAGGGAAAAGAGTCGTTGAAGGCTTCAACAAAATACAGAAGGCGTGTTTTATTTGTTGATTGTATTTGATTATTAGAACAAAGGGATTCAACGTAAGGCTTGGGCCCCAAGTCTGGTTAGCCTATATAAAAGGCACCGGGGGTAGCCAAGGGAGGTGGATCCAGGGACAGAAGTCTCCCCTATTTGTAACCCCTTTTTATGAAATATGAATGAAATCTTTTCCACCATGTAACCATGCTTCACCAAGACTTTGAACCCATTTAATCTCAATCTCCTATTTCCCATTTTTGATCCAAAACAACTACTATGAAAGCTCATCGACATTTTGTCATTGGCAACATTTCCAAGAAAGTTTAGAGGTTAGTACCTGTCTGAGTGAGACCTTTCTCTCTCAAGCGAAATTCTTCCAGAGAGCACTCCCTTCTCTGGATGAATTTCGCTTGAGCGAGACCTTTCTCGCTCGAGCAAAATTCTTCCAGAGGGCCTTTCCCTTGCTCCCCTGTTTCTCGCTTATTATCTTTTATAAATTGATTTAATTTCTTGCGATGTTATACTCATCATCATCACCCACTGGGTCACCGAGTTTACATTATTTCAAACTTGACATCAATTTAGGTTTTCTGTAACATCTCAAAATTTAAGAATTTAGAATTATAATGTTTATAGTTTATTTAAAGGACAATATGTTAGACAAGCGGCCTCAAGTAACTTAAGAGTGGGGGGGTGAATTAAGTTAATCCAAATTATCTCTTTTTCGTTCACTTACTTCTTTTATCTTTTACTATACTTACAACAATTCTTTTATGATGAAATATGATTGCAAACTCCTAATTTCTCAATATATAATAAATTAGCCATCACAACAAATAAGTAAAAGTTAAGGGAAGAAGAAATGCAAACTCAATTTATACTGGTTCGGCCAACCCTTGCCTACGTCCAGTCCTCAAGTCACCCACTTGATATTTCCACTAGTAAAATCCTTTACAAAAGATGAACACTCACACACCTCGGAACCCTTTCCCTTGTGTTGAGTTTCACCCACAATCTACGAGAGGCACCCTCTCTTAACCACACAGTATGAGAATAATTGTTTGTACCAGATGAACTCTCTTTTAGAGTAGATGGTACAACTTGAAGATCCTATAAGAATTCTTAATGATTTTGCAAGTGTTTGGCCAAAATGATTTTTAAAAAGATTCTTAACATTTTTATTGCATTTTTATATTCTGCTCATTTTTCAAAATGGAGACACATATTTATAGTATAACAAATGAAGCTTTGTGTCTCTTGATGAGGAATTGTGACTTTTCACGTTTTTCTGAAAATCCTCGCTGGTAATCGATTACAAGTAAGTGGTAATCGATTACACCATTTAAAATTCAAACGGTTTATGAAACGTTGTGTCTGAAATTTGAAATTTGTATTTTTTGCATACTGGTAATCGATTACCAGAACCAAAATTTCGTTCCAGAAATTGAATGCTTGCTGGTAATCGATTACAAATCAACTGGTAATCGATTACCAGTTCAAAATATTTATTTTGAACTTAATTTTGGTTCATAAAACATTTTTGCATAAACTTTATTTTAAAGGCCAAATTACTTGGAAAGTCTAGAATTCTTTTAACATTGATACTAACTAGACTAATACTTATCTAACATCACTTGTAGTCTTTGATCTTTGCATCAAACTTGCTTCTTGCTCTTTCTTTGCCAATTCCTTTTAGTCAATCTTGTAATCTCATTTTCCTTCTATTGGCACCATCAAAACCTGCATATAATATATCTACAAGTATATGCATCTACAATCTCCCCCTTTTTGGTGATGAGAACCATCTTTAAGGGAAGAAAGAAAAAATAATTTCAAGTATACATATATCGATCACTTTCCCTTTAAGTATACATATATCGATCACTTTTTCTTTAGTCTCTCCCTTAGTATTTGTCTTTTTAGAAACAATGCTATATTTTGGGGACAAAACAATATTTATTTTGGGAACAAAACAATATTAACAATATTTGGGGACAAAATACTTTTCTTTTCCTTTCCTTTGCTCTCCCCAAATAAACTTTTTTAAAATTTCATAGCATAGAGTTCTTTCCTTTCCCTTTCTGTCCCTCTTTGGCATCATAAAAAATAATCAAAGAGCATAAAATACTGAACAAGATATATCCACACGTAGTAAAGTATTAGCCAAACAGAGTATTAAACAAGTAGAAAAAACAGATTGGCCTGGTAATCGATTACGACTCTTTGTAATCGATTACACTATTTCCAGTGATAAGATAACCTTCTCTGGTAATCGATTACGAATACCTTGGTAATCGATTACATGTGCAAAATTTTACAGACCTAAAATTTTTAGGAGTTTAATTTAGAGAATTCTAATATTCCTAACTCTCTTCTAATTTATTTCCAAATACCCATTTTGTTCCTATAATTGAATGATCACTTGGTCTATCAACTAGTTTTTATACATGATTTCTTTCAAATTGATTTAACTCTTCTTGCATAGCAATAATCCATTGTTCATCTTTTAAGGCTTTGTCAATATTTTTAACTTCAATTTTAGAAACAAAAACCATATTATTTCATATATCTTTAAGAGAGAGTCTAGTTGTTACCCCTTTTGAAAAATCTCCAATGATGTTGTCAAGAGGATGATCTCTTAAAGTTCTCCACTCTCTTGGAAGATCCATGTTGGTTTGATTTTCTTTAATTTTAGAATCTTTTATGTTTACTTCTTCCTTATCCATGTGGATTTCTTCATGTATTGTGAGTATCTTCTTTGTTGTTGTCTCCATAAGTGACATGTCCACTGTTTTTGGGAGTAATGTCAATAAGCTTTGAAGTATCTCCCTTCATGTGCTTGGAGCATCCACTATCAAGATACCATTGTGAGTGTCTTGCCATCAAGCACACCTACAACACAATTCTTAACTTTTGGTACCCATATCATCATGCGTCCTTGATGATCACATTTTTATTCACACTTTGCATAATTAATCTTAGATTTTTTGGGCTCTAATTGTGATTAAATCCACTGTTTTTATTGGAATTTACCAAATTGGGCTTATTTGGGCTTTAACTGTAAATGTTGTTTAAATTCGGATTTTTAAGCCTACTGACCTACCTGTCTTGTTTTGATATCTGGAGTTACAGGTGTCCGATTTGAGTGATTCTAGTGGCATTGAAAAGCTAACTTCCGGGGATTTAATTTGATATGCTATATGACCATATTCCCATGAAGAAATTAGGAGCAGTTGTTGTTTCAAAATCGCCTACTGTTGCTGTCTGTAACAAGTCCGAATTTGATTAATTTTGTAATTAGTTTGTGGGCCTGTTTTAATTAATTTCGGCCCAATTAAGGCCTAATCAGTTTGTTAATGATTTAGGCTCTATAAATAGGTGTGTTGCTGAGTGGTTTAAACACTTTTCATTCATTTTTCAGATTTTAGAAAAAAGACTCTTCACTTTCCCTCTCTTTTTCTCTCTTCCTCCAATTTCGGTTTTGGCTCTTCTTCTTCCTCTTCTTCAATTTTCGAATTTCTCCTCCATGGAAATGGAAGGATAAGCTTCAAGGATTGTTTCTCTACTAAATTCACAAAGGAAATTGAGGTTCTAATTTCGTTTTTCATCTCTTGATTTCTTGGACAGATTCATGAATTTTCCTTCTCCTAGTTTCTTGATGTTTAGGTTTGAATTTGAAATTGAGTTGCATGCTTTATGGAATTCGAATTCTAATCTGAATCTAACTCACATTTTAGGTTGCTTAATCTGAAATGAATTTTAGGTTTGCTTAATTCCAAGGATTAGAAATTAGGATTCATGCTAGTTTGCTTAATTCTAGTATGAAAATTAATGAGGATGCTTAATCCGAATTTGATTCTGTCAAGGATTTGAGGAATTTTGTATGAACCAATGATAGATCCAATTTGTGAATGAGGTAGAGAACCAATCCGTTTTTTCTTGAATTACTTTCTGTAAATTTAAATTCAGTTTGAAAGTTTAGAAAATAGAATGAACAACAATTGAAATCCCCTTGTGTGTGTGTGTTGTTTTGAATTTGAAATTCTGAGTTTGTAATTGGATTCTTTGGGAAACGACTTTGGGTTAACCAACCCTCACTGCACTTTAATTCTTTCTATTTGATTGAGTACGGCCTCGATCTGTCCTTGAATGTTAGTTTTGGGGAGGGTGCTTTTTGGAACCCAAACCATATATCCATTTTGAACACCATTCTTTCTTATATTACAAGTAGATGCACTATGTCCCTTTCTACCACAATAGTTACATTTAATAAATGGGCTAGTAGACATGTTATATGAGATAAAGAAATTTTTGTAAAGCTTTTGTTGCTTTGAAGGATCATATCCTAATCCTGCTTTCTCAAAAACACACCTTTGATTTCTTAATATAACATCTAAATTGTGTTTTGCCAAAAGTGAATTTTGCAAGTGTATTATTTAACTTATTAATTTCTTCTTTGTATTTGTGGCAAGATATGCATGAGTGAGTTTCTTTATCAATTTCTAACTTATTAGTAGAACTTTGATTTTCATTATTAGAATTTATTAATTTAAATTCAGATACCACTTGTTAGACAAGCGGCCTCAAGTAACTTAAGAGGGGGGGGTGAATTAAGTTTATCCAAATTATCTCTTTTTCGTTCACTTACTTCTTTTATCTTTTACTATATTACAACAACTCTTTTATGATGAAATATGAATGCAAACTCCTAATTTCTTAATATATAATAAATTAGCAATCACAACAAATAAGTAAAAGATAAGGGAAGAAGAAATGCAAACTCAATTTATACTGGTTCGGCCAACCCTTGCCTACGTCCAGTCCTCAAGTCACCCACTTGAGATTTCCACTATTTGTAAAATCCTTTACAAAAGATGAACACTCATACACCTTGGAACCCTTTCCCTTGTGTTGAGTTTCACCCACAATCTACGAGAGGCACCCTCTCTTAACCACACAGTATGAGAATAATTGTTTGTACAAGATGAACTCTCTTTTAGAATTGATGATACAACTTGAAGATCCTATAAGAATTCTTAATGATTTTGCAAGTGTTTGGCCAAAATGATTTTTAAAAAGATTCTTCACATTTTTATTGCATTTTTATATTCTGCTCATTTTTCAAAATGGAGACACATATTTATAGTAGAACAAATGAAGCTTTGTGTCTCTTGATGAGGAATTGTGACTTTTCACCTTTTTCTGAAAATCCTCGCTGGTAATCGATTACAAGTAAGTGGTAATCGATTACACCATTTAAAATTCAAACGGTTTATGAAACGTTGTGTCTGAAATTTTAAATTTGTATTTTCTGCATACTGGTAATCGATTACAACATATGGTAATCGATTACCAGAACCAATATTTCGTTCCAGAAATTGAATGCTTGCTGGTAATCGATTACAATCCAACTGGTAATCGATTACCAGTTTAAAATATTTATTTTGAACTTAATTTTGGTTCATAAAACATTTTTGCATAAACTTTATTTTAAAGGCCAAATTACTTGCAAAGTCTAGAATTCTTTTAACATTGATACTAACTAGACTAATACTTATCCTACATCACTTGTAGTCTTTGATCTTTGCATCAAACTTGCTCCTTGCTCTTTCTTTGCCAATTCCTTTTAGTCAATCTTGTAATCTCATTTTCTTTCTATTGGCATCATCAAAACCTGCATATAATATATCTGCAAGTATATGCATCTACACAGTAGTTGTAAAAAATTATATAACAATATAAATAATAAGAAAGATATATGTTTTAGCATTTTAATTTAAGATACGAATTTAAATTAGGAATGATGAAAACACAAAGAGTTGAGATGAGAGAAGTTCGTTGGATGTCTTTAGAAGGGGGTTGAATAGAGACTTTGAAAAATTGATTCCTGAAAAACTTAAGGTCAAGTTGAGCTTAGCTCTTAAGCTTAGTAGCTTGGAATCTCATATTAACTTAGAGAACACAAATTAGAAAAGCTCAGGTTATATTTAAATAGGAGACGTAAAGATAAGCTTGAAAATTTAGTTGTAATTATTATTATGATCTGTTACGTAAGTTATGTGAGTCAAGCTGAGCTTCAGATATTTGTAAATGCAATTGTAAGTAGGCAAGATAGAGAGAAGAGATGCACAGAGATTTATCCTGGTTCACCCACTCCTTGGGCTTCGTCCAGTCCCCACAACCTTGTGAGATTTCCACTATGACAACCTTGTCAACTACAAGTATTCTTTCCTGCCTTTTTAAGCTCACACTCACACCAAGCTTAGGCACCTCCTAGCCTGATTGAACTCCAAGTATTCTTTATGTGCCTCTTCAGGCTTCACCCTAAGCTCAGGTACTTTCTGACTTAGGTGAGATACAAGTAATCTTTACCTTACCTCTTCAGGCTCTACTCTTGCTCACACTCAGTCTAGGCACACCCTAACTGAGTTTAGACTGTTACCACAATAAGGATAACGTTGAGATGAGATTGTTCTAGCTTAGACTATGTTCACAGTACGGATACACAGTGAGCTCAACTAGGTATCACTCTCTAAGAGTTACAAACAAAAAATTGATGAGAGAGATGATTAATGATACGAACTTAAGATTGACTCAAGTAGATAGATGAGATTGACTTGAGATTGACTTGAGCTTATCTTGAGACAGATTACTGGTAAAGAATATTCAGTATTGTCTCCTTTTTTTTTTTGCAAACTTGAGATTCACGTTTTATATCAAAGGGAACTAGCCGTTAGAGAAGAGAGAGACTGCTTGATACTTTTCTGACATGAGTGCAGACCTTTCTGGCACGGACTCAGTAATGAAAGTGTACTTGCGTTAACTTGCCCTAGTTGCTAGGTCTCATGTATGAGTCTGAATCTTAGTCTGAGTCTTGCTTGATAAGCTCAACGCTACTTGCTCATATGAGTCTCAGTCTTTGCTATGCATCTAAGTTTGAGTCTCAGTTTTAAGTCTCCATATTTCTTCAATCCTTTAAACCTTTGCAGTCAAGTTGTCTTTATGTTTGATCTTGTCTCAATGTGTGCATTTTGCTGCTCTTAGTCTTACGGTTTTTGTTCACATTGTGACATTGTATTTCTTGAATCTTAAGTGTTCATCCTTTTGATGCGGCTTAGTTCAGCATCTCAGCTTGTTTTATTTCATTAGAGACTTATCCTGCACATAAGAGTCTAAAGACTGCAAACACTTGAGCACACAATTAATAAAACATAACCTCTTAGATATGCTTCTATGCTTTCACACTTTTGTTAGTTTGATCTCATTAAAACCCTTAAGCAGTGAGTTTGTCTAAACAATCTCCCTCTTTTTGATGATGGCAAACCACAAAAGTTTGTAAGCAAAAAGTTCTCTAAGTTTGAAAATTGAATCTTAACTACCCCTGAGTCTTAATTCCCCCCGAGTCTTAACTCTATCATGGAACTTAAGACTTTGCATTAAGGTTCATAAGTTAAGATTTTATATTTGCTTTGTGCTTTAATTTTAATGTTTCAGACTTAACCATAGATGAAAATAACAATTTGTGCAAAGCATAGGATTAATTTTGTGCAAAATAGAAGATCATCAAGATCTTCAAATTTATTAATCAATATGAAATTGAGATTACATCCATTTTAACAAAACATAGTGAAGATCTTCAAGATATTCAAATTCATTAATCAATATGAAGCTGAGATTACATCCATTGAAACAAAACATAGTTAAGATTCAAGCAAACACAGCGAAGCAAACTCAAGCTCCTAAACTTTGCTAAGTTCCCTAAAATCTCTAAGCTACTCCCCCTTTTGCCATTACCAAACACGTGATTATATAGTAGGGGATGAAGTAGAGCTAGAGGGAGACTCAGTGGGCCTAGGCACGAATTGAGGCACAACAGGAGGAGGAGGCAAGTTGAACAAATTTTGATGAATCTAATGATGATATTCATTTGAAGCACCACTTGCTTTAAGGATCATGTCCATTCCTTCAAAGATTGAGTCTTGCCCGCGCTTATGCCTTTTTAGCTCCTTAATTATCTTGCTTTGAAATGCTTGCTGACTTGTGCCAAGCTCAGTTTGTTGCTGCTGTTGCTCCTTGTGTAGAGTGTTGAGAAAAGTGTTAATAGAATCAGAGAGATGAGTTAGCGTGGACTGTGCAGCTCATGGTGGAGGTGCAGACCAGTCAAATCTTGGAGAAGATGGAAGAGGGAATCAACAAAGAACTTTCCAGGGGTAGGTAATGAAGTTTGATGAGCGGGAGAGTAAACTGGAGTCTTGCATTTTTCTTGAGTCTCAGGTTCCTGATTCCCGTGTCCAAGTGAGACTTGATCTCTTGGCTCAATCTCAGTCTCAGCAGGGGTGGCTTCTCTGGATAGTTCTTTTTCCAGACTAGTTAAGATTTCAACCACGATCTTTGTGATTGGTGATGGCTCAGGAGGAGGTGATGGACGCGGTTAGACAGGTGGAGTTGAGATCACTGGTTCTTCTTGAGGAGTCTGAGCTTGATCATCTATGTTGAGCTCAGTCTCAATAGGTTCTGGTTCGTGTGGAACCAGGGCAACAAAACCTTTTTCTTTCTTCTCCTTCTTCTTCTTTTCCTTCTTTTTCTTAGCTTCAGTTGCTACCTGATGAGACCATTCTCCCAGGTCCTTTCGAGGCCTCTTTTTCTTCTTGTCTTTCTTCTTCTTTTCAGTCATTGTCTCAAGACATGACATTTTTTATGAGGGGGAAGCTTGAGCAATGGGAGGAATCTATCCCTTCACAGGTGAGTCACGAGATGGCATTGAAAAGGTAAGGGGTGGAATAGACTTACCTTCAAGCTTTAAAGCTTGAACGTTGGACTTGCCAAAATAGGTCAGCTTCTCCTTGGACTTTTCAGCAGAGGAGAGATCCACCTTGAAATGCTTAAGAATCCTTGTGATGATCATAGCAAAGGGGAAAGATGCATTCATCTTTTCATTGTTGAATGCTTGCTCCATGTGCTTGAGGATGAGATAGGGTAGATTCAAGGCAATTCCATGCTTTAGATGGTACATTACCATCACGTCAGTAGCGTACATCTTGTCAAACGTTTCAGCTCTTAGGATGATTGTCTTAGCCACAAGTTGAAAAATGAAACGGCCAAAAGGGATCAGAATAGAGGATGAAAGGATGATCTCTGCTTGGCTAAACAGAGACGCTCCTACATTCTCAGGAGGGATGTCAATCAGCTTCACCCATTGTTCTTCATTGTAAATTCGGTTGCCTGCAACAGGTGCTTGAATGATTCCTCCAAGAACTTCCTTTGTTAAGTCCATGTGAACGCCTTTCAGACTTGCCATGACATGAGGGAGACCTTCAGACGCACCCTTGATACTTGTGCATGATGCGTAAAAGGCTCTGGTAAGCTTGGTGTACATTGGTTCAGACATGCTCAAGTATCCCTCCTACCCTTGCTTCCTTAAATAAAGGATGACATCCCAATTCATCTGCTTCAACTCCCTGGGAAGGATGACTCTCCCAGTTACAACCTTCCGTTCAGCAAAGCACCCAGTGAACTTAGATTCAACTAGCTCGTTTTCAAATAAGTTAGATTGGAACGAGAGCTTCTTGATTTTGCTTCCTTCTCCAAACTTATCCTTTCCCTTGGCAGAAGGAGAGACGATAGTGAGATCCATATGAGCTGGGGCTCAGGGTTTCTTGGGTGCAGAGGTATGCAACACATTTGAAGTTATTCTTCTAGATTTTCTGGGTGGAGATTTGTGCTTGAAGGAAGGTGAGGATTTGGTTCTGAGGGATGATAGTGATTTGGTTTTGGAGGAAGGTTGAGACTCAGCCTGAGTATACTCTGAATCAGTGCTTGGCTGAGGGGTAGGTGAACGCGTAAGCCTCTCTTGGCTTGAAGTAATGTCGTTTTGAGATGAGATGGATTTAGAAGACATATTGAGTTCGGGTGAAGAGGACGAAAATGAGAAGTGAGATGAAGAGAGTTTGATGGCAGGGATTTTGATACGCATTAGTAGATGAGAGCTTGACAGATTTTACCTTTTATAGAAAGGATGAGAGATGAGAGGTAGGAGAGAATCAGCCTGAGAAGTTATGAGGCAGTTGGGTGGTTGTGAATTGTTAATATATAACGGCTAGTGGGGCGCCTTTTGAGGCTAACCGTTGAGCACAACTAGCCGTTAGAGTTAGTCGCTCAAGACGGTTATTATTTCTTTTAACCGTTATTTTTATTTGCTTGGACTCAATCTGAGTCTCAACTTAGGCTTAGTCTTAAGCTGAGTCTCAGGTTTGAACCCAGTCTCATCTATGAGTGCAGTCTCAGTTTTAATTAGACTAACTTTCGTATATATTTGTTATTTTTCAAAAATATGATTTATTCATGAGAATGCATATTTAGGAGATTTAAAATAAAATTGAACCTATCCTCTACAATTGGTTTTGTGAAAATATCAGCAAGTTGATTCTTAGTCTCAACAAAGATAAGCTCAACATTACCCTTTTGAACATGATCTCTAATGAAATGATGTTTGATATCAATGTGTTTTGATCTTGAGTGATGAATAGGATTTTTAGCTAGATTTATGGCACTAGTGTTATCACATAATATTGGGATCTTAGAGTACCTTAGTGCATAATCCAGCATCTGAGACTTGATCTATAGTACTTGAGTACAACATGCTGCAGCTGAGACATACTCAGCTTCAGATGTAGATAGAACTATGGTATTATGCTTCTTGCATGACCATGAGGCAAGACATTTTCCAAGGAACTGGCAGGTTCCACTTGTACTTTTCCTGTCTATCTTGTCTCAAGCAAAGTCAGCATTACTATAGCCTGTGAGATCAAACCTAGTCCCTTTCTCATACCAAAGACCAAGCTTAGTTGAGCCAATTAGATATCTGAAAATTCTTATTATAGTTGAGAGGTGAGATTCTTTAGGATTAGATTGATATCTAGCACAGATGCCAACAACATATTTTATATCAGGTCAACTAGCAGTTAGGTATATAAGAGATCCAATCATACCTCTGTAGAGCTTATCTAAGACGGGCTTACCATTTTCATCCTTATTAATCTGAGTTGATGGATGCATGGGAGTTTTCATAGGCTTAGCATCATTCATCTTAAACTTCTTTAACAAGTCTTTGGCATATTTTTCTTGATATATGAAAATCCCTTTAGACTGTTGTTTGATTTGTAAGCCTAGAAAGAATCTCAGCTCACCCATCATGCTCATCTCAAACTCACCCTGCATGAGACTTGAGAATTCTTGACAAAGAGATTCATTAGTTAACCCAAAAATAATATCACCTACGTATATTTGAACAATAACTAAATCTTTATTATACTCCCTTTTAAATAAGGTGGTGTCAATCTGACCTCGAGTGAACCCATTATTAACTAGGAATGATCTCAGTTTATCAAACTAAGCTCTAGGTGCTTGCTTAAGACCGTATAGAGCTTTTCTCAATCTTAGCACATGCTGAGGATATTCTGAATTCTCAAACCTGGGTGGTTGTCTCACAAAGACTTCTTCCTCAATCACACCATTTAAGAATGCACTCTTCACTTCCATTTGGTAGAGCTTGAAGTCTTTGTGAGCTGCAAACGCAAGAAGGATTCAGATTGCCTCAAGTCTTACTACAGGGGCAAACGTCTCATCATAATCAATCCCTTCTTGTTGGTTAAAGCCTTAAGCAACAAGCCTTGCCTTGTTCCTCATAACTTTGCCTTTCTCATTGAGCTTGTTACGGAACACCCATCTAGTGCCAATCACAGCTTGGTGAGAAGGTGAAGGGACTAAAGTCCAGACTTTGCTTTTCTCAAATTGGTTGAGTTCTTCTTCCATTTCATTTACCCAAGACTTGTCTTAAAGAGCTTCTTGGATGTCCTTGGGTTCTATTTCAGACAAGAGAGCCATCATGTTTTCAGCACTTCTGATTGAGGATCTAGTTCGGACTCTGTCTGAGGTTTCTCCAATTATTTGGTCTCTGGGATGAGATCGAACCAATCTCGAGCTCCTGGGCAACTCAGATGCATGTTGATGTTGAGTCTTAGGTATACCTTGTATCACTTGCTCAGTCTCAATCTGACCTATGTCTTTCTTTTTAGTTTGAGAGTTTTCGTCAGTCTCAGTCTGAGGTTGTCTGATGTTATCAGTCTGAGGTGTTCTCCTGAGCTGAGTATGAGGTGATCTGATGTCCTTCTGGTCCAAGGTGAGTCTTTCCTTGTCTTAAGTACTTGAGATCCTCATATCATCCATCATCTCTTCTATTTCTTCCTCCAGACTCTTTTGTGAGATTCCCTGTATCTCACTGAACACTACATGCATAAACTCTTCAGTAGTCTTAGTTCTTAAATTAAAAACATGGTAAGCTTTGGAATAGGGATGGAAATTGAGCCCAAGCCCTATGGGTACCCGCAAAAATTACCCGCAATGGGCAGGGTAAAAACCCGCAATGCGGGTATGGGCGCGGGTACGGGCAAAAGCCCGCATTTTTTCATGGGGACGGGCACGGGTACGGGCACTTTGATGCCCAGCCCGCCCCATACCCGCACTCATATATATAATTATTTAATAAAAAAACCATATATAATTATATATAGGTATATATTAATTTTATTAAAATATCTAATATATTTACACATATTTTTAAAATTAATATATATAATATATTACAAATTAAAAAATATTTTTATAACTATCTATTTGTGTTTTTTTTTTTACTTTATAATATATGACTAATTAGTCTTTACCAAAAATATATGACTAATTAGTGTTAATAATAATTTTTTATAGATCTTGAAGAATTCTAACACATGATATCCAAGTTATAAAATAGTGTGACGTGAAAGTATATTGTAATATTTAATAAAAATTTTGAACTTTAGATCATTTGTTATGTTTTAGAACATTGACATATTGTGTTTCAATATAATTAAATTGTTGTATCACTGATATTTAAAAATTATGTTTGGACGATCTTCGAGTAACTTTTTCAATTGAGATATAGTTTTCTTAAATTAATATTTTTTTAATAAGTTGTTAATTTTTTACTTAATAAAAGTGCTGGTAACGGGCGCGGGTACGGGCATATAGGTGCCCAGCGGGTACGGGGACGGGCACTAAAGTTACTGCCCATGCGCGTACGGGCTTTTTTTGAAAAGGCGGGTACGGGGATGGGCACTATGGTACCCTGCCCATAGGGTACCCATTGCCATCCCTACTTTGGAAGTAAGTTAATAACCAAGAAAAATTCCTTTGTCTGACTTTGTATCAAATTTTCGCAAGGAATCTTTTATGTTTAGGATATAACAATCACATCCAAACATATGAAAGTAAGAAATAGAGGGCTTTCTCCCTTTCCATAGCTCATATGGAGTTTTATTAAGGATCTTTCTTATGGTGACTCTGTTGATGATATATCAAGAGGTATTTACAGCCTCTGTCCAAAAGTATTTCTCAACTCCAGAATCACATAATAAAGTCCTTGCCATTTCTTGGAGTGTTCTATTCTTTCTTTCAACTACACCATTTTGTTGGGGTGTTCTTGGACAACAGAAGTTGTGAGTTATGCCATGTTTGTCAAAGAATTCTTTGAATTTGGCATTCTCAAATTCTCCCTCATGGTCACTTCTTACTATACCTATTCCATATCCTTTCTCAGATTGGACCATTTTGCAAAATATTTTGAAGCTTTCATAAGATTCATCCTTCTAAGATAGGAAGAGAACCCAGGTGAATCTGGAGAAATCATCCACTATTACAAAATCATATTTTTTACCACTCAGACTGACTGTCTTAATAGGTCAAAATAGGTCTATGTGAAGCATCTCCAAAGGCCTGATGGTACTTACATGAGTCTTATGGTTTGAAGTTGGTCTTAGTATGTTTGCTTTTTATGCATGACTCAGACCATGTCTTTGTCAAACCTGATCTTAGGTAGACCCCTGACAAGAGATTGGCTTGCAAGCTGACTTATGGTTCTCATGTTAACATGTCCAACCCTTTTTTGCCAAAGCCATTTTACATTATCATGAGACACAAGACAAGTGAGACTGAATAAAGATTTTTATTTCGTTTTCCAGAAAAGATTAGTTTCCCAGTCTTAGAGTCTATGATCTCACAAAATATGGGTTGAAAATTAACATGATAACCATTATCAAAAAATTGGCTTATACTAAGAAGATTGTGCTTCAAACCCTCAAAAAAATATACATTCTTAATTTGAGTTGAGTTTGTCTTACCAATCTTACCTATCCCCTTGAACTGAGCTTTACTATTGTCTGCAAAAGAGACAACTCTAGATGCTTTCTCTTCAAGTGTTAGCAACTTGCTCTTGTCTCATGTCATGTGCCTTGAGCACCCACTGTCCAGCACCCACAGAGTCTTGGCTCTTGCTGCTGCCAAGCACATCTGTGTCATAGTGAGATTTGATTTTAGGTACCCACTTGTATCTGGGTCCTACATGATTAGATACCTTCCTTCTGACTGCTACTTGTTTCATGTAGCAATTTGAGGTCTTTGCTGGAACAAAGAAACTTTTATACCAAACTTTATTTGTAGGCTTATCATATCCTAACCCAGCCTTATCAAAAATTCCTTTCTGAGATCCAATGAGTCTCTCCAGGTTTTTTGTACCTTCAACAAATTTGGCTAGGTCATCTATGAGAATCCTGTTTTGACGTTTAAGTTTTTTATTTTCTTCAAAAAGATTTTTTCGAGTCCAGCTCAGCTTGAGTTTGAGTATGAGCTTTGATACGTTTAGACAGCTTCATGTGAGACAACATGAGACTAACATTCTTATGATTCAAATCCACATTTTCTTTTTCAAGAAACTTCAATTTTTCTAAGGTTGTGTTTAACTCAGATTTAATAATGAGCTTTTTGAAGCAAGAAGATTTGAATCATAGAGGACATTTTCAAAAGCTGACTTAAGCTCATTAAATGAGAGATCAGAGTTAGACTCATATACCTCTTCGTCTGACGAGTCATCATCATCCATCAAGCACAGATTGGCTGATTCCTCATCTTGACTCTCTTCTTCCTTTGAGTCGTCCCAAGTGGCCATCATTGCCTTCTTTCTGGGACTCTTTTTGGCTCCTTTTCTCAATTGAGGGCAGTCAACTTTGAAGTGTCCTGGCTTGTTGCATTCAAAGCAAATGACTTATCCTTTCTTGTCAGTCTTGAGCTCAACTTTTCTAAATGGAAGTCTTCTTCTTCCATTTCATCTAGATTTCCACATTTGTCTTATCCTTCGTGAGATAAAGGCAATTCCATCATCCATCTCAGTCTCACCATCATCATCTTCACATTCCTCACTTTCTGTGTCATGAGAAGAGTTTAGTGAAACTTGATGAGCAGAGCTTACCTTCTTTACCTTTTTCGTTGCTCGGGGAAGCTTTTAATGCAATGGATTTGGGTCTTCTAATAAGATCCTCGTCTATTAGCTCTTGCTCATGAACTTTGAGTGAGCAAAGCAATTCATCTAATTTGAGCGTGCTCAGATCCTTGGCTTCTCGCATTGCTGTTACCTTGGGCCTCCAAGGCTTTGGCAAGCTTCTGAGTATTTTCCTTACCATATCTTGATTTGAGTATGTCCTTCCTAATGACTTAAGATCATTAGTGATAATGGTGAAGCGTCTCACAATGTCCTCAATTCCTTTGTCTTCATTCATTTTAAATAGTTCATATTGTCTTACTAAGATGTTGATCTTAGCTCCTTTGACTTGATTTGTCCCATCATGTTCAGTCTCAAGAGCCTCCCATATTTCTTTTGCTAAGGCACAACCAGCCACTTTGTCATATTCGCTTCGACTTAGTGCATATGTGAGTAAGTACTTGGCTCTTAAGTTGAGAATGTATCTGCTCTTCTCAGCTTCAGTCCATGTTTCCCTAGGCTTAGCTGCTCTCAAACCAAGTTCATCATTAATATAAGGCATATAGGGACCAACCTCAATGATCTCCCAGAGATCTGCGTGCTGAGACTCAATGAAGAGTAGCATCATTTCCTTCTAGTAGTAATAGTCTGATCCATCAAAGGCAGGTAGCCTGTTGGTGAATGCTCCTTCAGGAATGAAGATACTTGTGTTTGGTCCAGCCATGGATCTTTTCCACTTCACACTTAATAGCAGGATAGTTGTAAGACCTAGAATTGAGCAAAACCAACTGATCAGAATCACAATTAAGCAATTAATTGCGAAATATAGATGCTGGAACAGCAGCTATATTCACGCAAGAAAGTGAAGGAAAATGATAGAAAATGAAAGAAAAAGTGGAGAGGAAGAAATGAGAAGGACGCCACTGAAGCAAGAATCCTCCTGCAGCAGATAAGTCCAATGCCAGACGCCACTAATTCAGGAGAATTAGATAAGTCTCAGTATGGTTTGAGCAACAACCACCAAGCCTCACTCAACTCACAATGGGAGGAGAAAATTTGGCATAATGCCTTTACTTCAAAATTCAATGTGTGTAATACAAGAGAAGAAGACTCCTTTATATAGGAGTTGAAGGGGGGGAGGGGGAGGCTACTACATGGAATAAAGGGGAAAAATAAAAGATGGGTGCAAACCATCCTAAGGGGGATTTGAACCCAAGCCCCTAAAGGTTTATGGCTAAGCTAAGCCTTAAGCCAATAAACCTCCTAATTAGCGCCCCTTTTACATAGGAAAATAAAAGATGAGTAAATTTCCTATCCTAGGTGGGATTAGAACCCATGACTTCCTAAACCTCATAGTAAGGCAACCTACTAACCAATAAAACCATACATGTAGCGCCCCTAATTAAGGAAAAATGACAAACATGTCCTAATTACAACACAAATCCTAATTACATCATAAATCCTAATTATTTTGATTCCTAATTAAGTTAAGTCTTGCATGTTGACTTTGACTTCTTGGTCAATGATCAAGGTTTGATCAAGGGTTGACTCTAATGAAGGAAGACTCATGCTTGGTTCAGCCCCAAGCACTTCAAGCAGCTCCAAGTTGATCCTAGCCATCAGCTGTCAGTTCAGAGGTCCTACTGACAGGTTGTCACCATCCCCTCCCCCTTAAGAAGGATTTGTCCTCAAATCTGAAAATTGAGAAAAATATAAGGGGTAGAAGAGAAATAAAGGGATGGATGACAAAGAAGAGAAGGTGGGTACTTGCCTTTAGGACTAGTGAAACCTTGCTAGGACCTCAACCATGGACATCCTTGCGCACCCTAGCCAACAAAGAAGAAGACTCATTATTCCCAAGCATGTATTCTCTAATGCTCATAAGAATAGTACTCGGGTATCATGTAGGGAGTTTTGGTGAAAGAAAGAGTGGTGGAAGAAAGAAGGAAAGTGGAAGAAGAAGAAGAAATATGAGAAAAGGTTAGAGGAAACTCCCTTGTAGTGTTGCTATGCCCTCCTTGCTTAATCAGCAGCTCCCTTTCTTGATCTCCTTCAAAACAATTAAGATCAGCAGTTTTGAATTGATGAAGTAATAACATGACTTCCCTTTTATTTTTTTGTTTCTCTTTGGTTTTCACCTTTTCTATCATCACTGTTGATGTTTCTTCTTTCTTTTTCTTTCTATCCTCACCTTCTATCTTAAGTCTCTTAATTTTCTCAAGTTCTATCTCTCTCTTCATGTGAGCTTGATCCTCACATATTTCTTGGATTGACATTGGCATCAAAGTAATTTTAGCTCCATCATGTTTAAAAGATATTTGATTAGAGTATCCATCATGGATGGCTCTCTTATCAAACTGCCAAGGCCTACCCAACAATATATGTGTGGCATCCATAGGTACAACATCGCAAAGAACATTATCATCATAATCACCTATGGAAATAAAGATGAGAGTTTGTTTATTTACTTCCCTTTCCCCATCATCACATATCCAAGATAACTTGTATGGTCTGGGGTGGGGAGTGGTAGATAAACCAAGTTTTTCCATCATTCTTGCACTTGCAATGTTAGTGCAACTTCCACTATCAATAATTAGGGAGCAAATCCGTCCCTCTACCATGCATCTAGTGTGGAAGACAGTTTGCCTTTGTTCATCTTCTCTTATTATTTGATTTCCTAAGGACCTTCTCACCATGCAAAGTTTACCCTCGGCCCTATATACTTCTTTCTTAATTTCATTCTCTTCTTCACTAGTCTCTTTTTCCTCATCCTCACTTTGTTCATTCTCACTTGCACTAGTGTACTCTCCATTCTCTTTAACCAACATTGCCCTCCTATTTGGGCATTGGGAAGCTATGTGTCCCTTTCCATCACACTTGAAACATTTGATGTTTCTTGTGGAAGTAGAGGGCTCTTCCTTTTTAGTAGAAGGAGTGGGGTTAGAAGTAACCCTAGGACCCTTAGGTTCCTCCTTCTCTTGGCTCTTTCCCTCATCTTTCTTTAGGGTTTCTTTGTTCCTAGTTGTAAAACTAGTGTTTCCTCTTTTATAGCTACCCTTTCTTTTTAGTTGAGTTTCAATTTTAATAGCTTGGTGTACCAAGTCCTCCATTTCTACATAAGGATGCAATTCCATTATATCCCTTATGTCGAAATTAAGTCCATTGATAAACCTAGCCATAGTTGTTTCACTATCCTCAACTATGTTGGCCCTAATTAAAGCAAGTTCCATTTCCTTAAAGTACTCATCTGCACTCTTAGAACCTTGCTTAAGAGTTTGGAGTTTGATGTGCAACTCCCTAGTGTAATGTTGAGGTATGAACCTCTTTCTCATGATGGACTTCATTTCCTCCCAAGAGGAAACCAAAGGAGCATTGCACCTTCTTCTTTCAGCCTGAAGCTGATGCCACCAAACAAAGGCGTAGTTCTTGAATTCTAGAGAGGCAATCTTAACCTTTTCCTCTTCCCTATACCTATGGCAACTAAAGATTTGTTCAATTTTAAGTTCCCATTCTAGGTATTGTTCTACATCATTTCTACCATTAAAGGTTGGGACTTCTATTTTTACCCCTCTAAAACCTTGTTCCCTTCTAGGCTCTTCTTCTCTCCTATGCTCTCTTCTATGCCTCCTAGGATTCTCTTCATAATACTCCTCTCTCTCCCTCCTAGGGATTTCCTCATAGTAGTCTTCTCTAAGCCCTCTAGGTTCCTCACGCCTCCTAGGCCTTCTATGCTCTCTTTCCCTTTCCCTTCTCCTATAGGTATGGCTAGAGTGTCTCTCTCCCTCACTACTCTCAGCATGGTACCTATCTTCACTTCTAACCACGCTATATCTATCCTCACTTCCTCCTTCTCGAGAAGAATGTCTTCTCTCCCTCCTATTCCCACTTAGTTCTTTCCTAAGTTCACTCATCTCATGCCTCATCATTCTGGCCATGTCTTGAATTGCATGTTGCAACTCGACCCTATACCTCAAAGTTCGAGGTGAAGGAGGGTGGTGAGTTCCTACTACCCATTGTTAAGTTTTTGATTTTTAAGAATTTGGACCTTTCCACTCACTAAGTGTTTACACTCAAGAGAATGTATTCACTCGTGTATGTCACTCTTTTTGGGCTTTTTCTATAATGAAAACTCTCTTGCCTCTTCTACTCGGTTGGAGGTTGATTAGAAGTCGCAAAGACCAACGTGAGTCTAAGTCTGAACCCTTACCCAAAATAGAAGCGCACTAACAAAGAAAAATACCTACTAGAAGAAGATTGGAAAAAATCCTAAGACAAAACAAAGGAATTGATATGACAAACAAGAAAGCTGGCACTCAAACAAGCTTATACACAAGAGCAGACGGCAAACAAGACAAGACGGAAGAAATTGCAAAGAGAATTGTTTTTTCGTGATTTTTGAAAAAGAGTTGCCAAAATTTTTCGTTTTCAAGAAAACAACAAATGCAACTCAATTACGGTATACAGGGAAATGAAACAGAAAAATTACAGTAAAAATGTCACTGTATTGTTGGGATACTTCTTTGTTTTTTTTTCTATTTTTTTGAATTTTTTTGAATTTTTGACTCATTTTGGTTGTCTTTTGACTTTTTCTTCCTTGTTGTTGACTTTTGCACCCTTTTTTTTGCTTTTTACACCTCTTTTTCTATTTTGGCACGTACATACTTTTGTATTTTTCTTGCCTTTTCTTCTTTTTTTGTCTTTTTCCCCAACAAAAAATTATAGAAATTTGTACACAATGAAAAGAAAATTAACTGTACCTACAATAATATTTTTGGAATTTTCTGACAGTAAACTGGTCCAAGTGGCCCAGAAAAGCAAAAATAATGAATAAACTGATTTCTAAAAACTGTAAAAATGAGATGGCAACTTGATTTCAAAAATGGCCAAAAAAGTTGCTTAGCACTTCCTAGTTGATATACAAAACTGGTATGGTCACAGAAACGCGTTTGGTTCAATTTTAAGATTGGAATTAAAATTTGAAGGAAAATCAACAATTAGAATTTGTTGATCTTCTTCCATTACTATGAACCAAAAAAGATCCTATAGGTGAGCGTTTTGCACAATCAAACAGGGAAAGTCCAAGGTAGAGATAGCAGTCAATCCAAATTTGCAATCAAAATGTCAATCAAACAGACATAACAAGAGTAGGAAATTGAACAACACAAGAGCCCAAAATGCGCATAAAATGGCAAAATAAGAAGGAAAAATTGCGCAAAATAAATGGCAAGAAATTAAAGGGGGAAACTGAAATTAAAAGGATGGGGAGGACAGAAATGTAAATGGCAGAAAGTAGAAGGGGATGGCAGAAAGTAAAAGGATGGGGGAGAGCAGAAATGTAAAGGGGGAAGCGGAAATTAAAAGGATGGGGAGGACTGAAAGTAAATGACTGAAAGTAAAGGGGGAAGCGGAAATTAAAAGGATGGGGGAGAGCATAAATGTAAGTGGCAGAAAGTAAAAGGGAGAGCAGAAATTAAAAGGATGGGGAGAAGCGGGAAATTAAATGGCGGAAAATTAAAGGCGGAAAGTAAAGAGATGAATATGGGGGTATGAACAATTAATGGTGAAGGGGGAGAAATGTAGGTGAACGATCTTTGGAAAAATGAAGACAACAATGCCTCCTCTTACCACACTTCACCACCAAACAAGCAGTTATATCAAGCAATATGCAAGAATTACTCAAGAACAAGTATGAGCAATTAAAGAGGCATTTAAACAAACACCTAGGGGGTGGGAATTAACGGCCCAAAACAGCCCCCTAAACTAGCAAGAAATCAAGCAATTCAATCAAGACAGACAAGTGCCTGATAGCAGCAGAAAGGCACCTCGGGCCCGGGAAACAATCCAAGTCAAATTACAATTGAAAAGAGGGATGGAATTACACTAAAATGATGATGAAATTCTACACAAAATAGGTGCATTTTTGTGCGCCCAAACAGCCCAATTCAGCTCCAAAATTGCTCAAATTCAACAAGCTTTGATGACCAATTGATAGCAGGATAGTTGTAGGACCTAGAATTGAGCAAAACCAACCGATCAGAATCACAATTAAGCATTTAATTGAGAAATATAGGTGCTGGAACAGCAGCTATATTCATGCAAGAGAGTGAAGGAAAATGATAGAAATGAAAGAAAAAGTGGAGAGGAAGAAATGAGAAGGACGCCACTGAAGCAAGAATCCTCCTGCAGCAGATAAGTCCAATGTCAGATGCCACTAATTCAGGAGAATTAGATAAGTCCCCACAACCTTGTGAGATTTCCACTATGACAACCTTGTCAATTACAAGTATTCTTTCCTTCCTTTTTAAGCTCACACTCACACCAAGCTTAGGCACCTCCTAACCTGATTGAGCTCCAAGTATCTTTATGTGCCTCTTCAGGCTTCACCCTAAGCTCAGGTACTTTCTGACTTAGGTGAGATACAAGTATTCTTTACCTTGCCTCTTCAGGCTCTACTCTTGCTCACACTCAGTCTAGGCTATACCCTAACTGAGTTGATACTATTACCACAATAAGGATAAAGTTGAGATGAGACTTTTCTAGCTTAGACTACGTACACGGTACGGATACACAGTGAGCTCAGCTAGGTATCACTCTTTAAAGGTTACAAATAAAGAATTGATGTGAGAGGTTATTAATGATACAGACTTAAGATTGACTCAAGTAGATGACATTGAGTTGAGTTAGCTTGAGACTGATTGGTCAGGAATATTCGGTATTGTCTCCTTTTTTTTGCAGACTTGAGATTCACCTTTTATATCCAAGGGAGTTAACCGTTAACTAGCCGTTGGAGAAGAGAGAGACTGCTCGATACTTTTCTGACACGAGTGCAAACCTTTCTGGAACAGGATTAGTAATGATAGTGTACTTGCGTTGACTTGCCCTAGTCCGAGTCTTCCTTGATAAGCTCAGTCTTACTTGCTCATCTGAGTCTCAGTCTTTGCTATGTGTCCGAGTCTGAGTCTGATTCTTAAGTCTTCATATTTTTTCAATCCTTTAGACCATTGTAGTCAAGCTGTCTTCGTCTTTGATCTTGTCTCAATGTGTGAATTTTGCTGCTCTTAGTCTTACGGTTTTTGTTCACATTGTGACATTTTTTTCCTGAATCGTAAGTGTCATCCTTTTGATGCGGCTTAGTTCAACATCTCAGCTTGCTTTATTTCATTAGAGGACTTATCCTGCACATATGAGTCTAAGACTGCAAACACTTGAGCATAGAGTTAGTAAAACATAAACCTCTTAGATATGTATTATGCTTTCATACTTTTGTTTGTTTGATCTTATTTAAAACCCTTAAGGAGTGAGTTTGCCTTAACAATGAGAAGGTAACAGTAGTTTTAGGATAATGTATAATTATAATAATTGAGTTTTTAATTGAGGAATGTGATCTTCTATCAATTATAATATTTGAATTTGAATATAGATGGGTTAAGGATCCTATAATTAAGGAAATATAATAATTAGTGATTAGCCACATCTATAAGATAATATCTCACATTTGACACATAAATAAATATAAGAAATAAGTAACATTATAATAAGAATGTTCTACCTAATAGGATATGTGTTGTATGATAATATAACACAAATATATTTTATTTATGCTAGTAAGTATTTTAGTTTCAAGGATAGATTATATCTATTTTTCTTATGAATCTTGATTTATAATCATAGTTAAGATATGTTTTTCGTCCCTGTAGTTTTGGTCAACTTTGGTCCTCCCATACTTTTAAAACACCTTAATTGTAGTCCCTAACGTTTACTAGCTTTATTAAATTGTTGACCCATTTAAAAGATTTTCATATTACTCTTTAGTGTTGAGTCTCATTTAATCAATATGGATTTTGAGTTCATTTTTTAAGCAATTGAGTTCAGTAGCAATGTAACAAAATTAATTAGCGTCAGGGACCATGGTTAAGATATTTTTAAAAAGTATAGGGATATAAAACAACGGTTTTAAAGTCAGGGACGAAGACTAAAGTTAACAAAAAATACAAGGACGAAAATCATATTTTACCCTTTCTAATAATATCATAAGCATTATCTATGTGGGACTTGCACTTTGTTTTAGACTTATATGCTCTGTTGTAGCATCACTTTTTTCTATGCTTAATAGTGAAAACTCTATTTTTTTATAAAAATATACTATACAAAAAAAGGAAATGTAAGGGAAAACCCTAGCCGTAGAAGCAGAAAAGAGAGAAGTGACACCACACCAGTGTTCTTCCCCCCTTGGGGGGCCTCTGTAACATCCATAAACTGGAACCTAGGAAACCTAAGAGAAGCCTTAGGTGGTGACCTAGCCAAGAGAGGGAAGTTAGAAGTAGGGTGAGAATTCGGAGGTTAAGTGTGATTTCAGACAAGAAATTAGGGAAATCCATTGGAACCATGTGTTTAAAAGAGCTTAGAAGAAGGACCAAGAGTTAAGCCAATCAACTGTAGGTCGAACCTAGAAGGAATCACATGATTCAGAGAGAATATAGTGGTTAAAGTTAAAGAAATGATTTAGTTAAAGAAGAATTAAGTTGAAAGGAAGGGTCAAGAGAAAGAGTTAAAGAGAAAAGCAACACCCTAGATCTTAGCCATTAAGTGTGGAAGAATAAGCTTTATGGTCAAGGGAATTGATTTATCAAAAATTAGAGTGGGGAAGGGTTTGGGATGAGAGAACTAAGTTAGAAAAAGGTTTTGGAGGAGAGGAATTAGGTTTGAGAAGGAGAGATTTGAATTGGAATCAAGAGGGGCAAAAACCAAGGTTATTGCTTGATTTCGGGTTTTTAAGCCTAATGACCTTTAGTGCACTAAATTGCAAATATCTAGAGTACAGATGTCCAATTGAGTGATTCCACTTGGATTAGAAGATAAGATCTGAGGCTTCAGTTTGATATGCTATACGATAGTATTCCGAGCTCGTTTGCACCCCGAACAGACGCAATTCTTGCCCAAGAGAAAGTTATCAAGGAATGCAGAGGAATTCCAATCTATTTCATGCGCTCCAGTTGCGCTGAGCGCAGGGGACGCATTTGGTTCTTTAAAAACACAGAATTAGGGTTCTTTTCCTCATTCCTTTCCGTTTTTTTACTTAATTCTAGAGAGAGGAGGAGAGGTTTCTAGGGAGGAGGAACTCCTTGGAAGCTTAGAGGGAAGAGGATCAAAGCTTAGGATCTTCAACCCTATCCATCTCCAACCTTCTTCCCTTCTCTTAGAGCTTCTATTGAGGTGAGTGTGATTCTCACTTGTTTGTTCTTGTTTGCTATTCTAGGTATGATCCCTCTTTCGAGTTCCCTAGCTATTATTGTTGATTTTAATCATGATTGATGAATGTGGAATGTATTATTGCATTATAATGATTTCATGAGTTGAATGGTAAACCCCTAGGGTAGTAAATTTGAGAATAATTGTGTTACATGAATTATAGTCTCTCATAAAGATTAATCATGGGCCTTTGGCCATCATTGAATGAATTTCATGTATCTTCGGATCATCCACAACGTTTTATAGTCTCACATAAAGATTAATCAGGGGCCTTTGGCCTTCACAGTCATGCATCATGAGTTTAAATATCACAGGGCTTTTGCATCACAGTGCCTTTGGGCTATCACAGTGTCATTGACTGTCACAGTTACAGGCCTTCAGGCAAGTATTTAAGAAAGACGAGGTAACCACATCGAACTCATGGCCAAGAGGGAGATGGGGTCCCCAACCAGAATGAAGTATGAATGAAAATAATTAAGACTTAATCATAGGTTTCCTTGGACGACGGTCCTTGGATTCTCAGGCCGAGCGCTCAACCACAGTCACAATCACGTTACAAAGAAAAGACCTCGGGTGTCAGGTAAAAAACACCTCACAGTCATGCATTGCATCATAATCATAGTTTTAATGATGATGAATCATGTTTAATTGCCTCTATTTGTGATGCTATGATAAATATGTATCTCTGTGATGGTTTTTGGTTGTCTCCCCACACTGCACACTTGTCACGCTCACTGGGACGTAGTCTCATCCCACGATGTGGGAATTATATTTCAACTGTGCAGGTCGTTGTCAGATTCTTGGCATTGATGTATTATAGTTGATATATTTCAAATAAGTAGATGTTAAGACCTGTAATTGTAGATTAATAATGGATTGATGTATTATAGTTGAGACTTAGTTTGACCATGGAGGCTTAGATAGGATTAAAATTGTATTGTGCTTTTATCAACTGTATTGATGATTTTTCTGGTTTTCAGGTTAAGTTAGAAAATTTGTAAATGTCCAGTTTACAGGGGAGACTCTGCCGGATTTCCGGCATGAGTGTTTATATTCTCTTATCCTAAGTTGTAAGTTAGTTTCGTAGATTATGATTGATGTATTACATTCGTGGAAGCTTAAGCAAACGTTGGATTGCTTAAGCAGTTGTATGAATTGTTTGACGATACTTGAAATGGCACAAATAATTTCAGAAATTCGGAATAGTTTTCCAAGGGACATTATCCTTGAATTGAGAAATTAGGTCGATACATTTTGGTATCAGAGTAGTTCAATCCAATTGGACTATGTTAAGTTAGTTGCACGTGACTCACTATGATCCCACTGTACCCCGTAACCAGTATAGGGACTGATCACCCCTCTACTGGGTGTGTTGTACACGATATTATGGTTAGTGACATGAACATGATACCTTGTTAAGGGAATTGGGGGCACTTCCCTACCAAGGATAGAGCCACCCACTTGTAGAGAGAGAGAATGACATAGGTTCACTTCCAAGAATAAGACCTACACCTTAGGAACCTTATAGAATTTCACCCTTAATTCTCAGTGGTTATGAGTCACCCTTAGAAGAAAAAGTAAAGTAACAACTTTTGAGAGAGGTTTAGAAGGAACATGAGGAGTAGGCTCCCTAGTAAGGGAGGATAGTTTCGGTTGCTTGTGTTTTCACCTTGAGTGTGTGATTTGTTTGATTAATCTTGATTCTTGTTTCTGCTTGAATAATTGATTGATATGCATGTTTGTTTGCGTTGTTGGAATGTCTCGCATGTGGAGGTGATGGTAAATTTCTAGGATTTGGGTTTTCCATGACAGGTAGAGGTTAGAAGAGAAGTGTGGGACTCGTGGGAGGTTAGAGAAACCTAGTGCCATTATGAGAGGGAGTAACCCTAGTCCTTCAGTTAAGATGTTTACCATGGGGTAGGTGTACTCTTAAGGATAATTCGAGGAATTGAATTAGGGCCTTTAATCTCATATTCTTGCCTCATTTCCTTATTTCCCTACTGGTGTAGATGGTTGTTTCTATTTCGATCCTAATATCATAATTAGTTACCTAGTCATTCTATGGATCCAATTAGATATCTAATTAGGTGGTCAGTGATTTTAATTTGATGGTGATTAGATTATTTAAGTCTTATGATCGGTGATTTGGTTTTTATTATGAAAGAAGTAAGTGAAATCCTTTGTCCCCTAAGATATTAGACTAAAGCTCCTAGAGTCCCTAATGGGTCATTAGATGTAAGTTCGGTTCTCATAGTTACATGATAATCATCTAGTTATTTAGTGTATTAGTACAACATGAACTAAGGGAGGGTTTCCTAGTTAGGAACCAAGTTGGGATCCATTGTACCTCGTCAACCTATGACTCAAATTATCGATCAAGTGGTGGTTAGTAAACCCTTTCAAGGGATTATTTGGAAATTTTATCTCATGGGAGTAGTAGGTCTTGCATAGGAATTGAGGTTGTAACCTTCCCTTATCCCTTCAATTTGGTATGGGTGAGTTGGTAGCCTTAGATCAATTAATCTTCGAAATCAATTATTTTTGTGCTAGAGCTCGATAAAAGAATGCTAGGATGGATTTTTAAATGTTTTCTTTAGCTTTATTAGAATGGTCTAGTGATTTAAGAGCAATTAGAACCCATATCTCTAATATGAATGGGATTTGGTGTGAAGTCTATTAATCAGTTTGAGCATTCAAACTGACTCAAAGACTTAATATCTTTTAGTTTTAATGATTAACAATAAGAGTATAATAAGAACAAATAAGATTATATAAACAGATTCTACTGAGAAAGGGTATTGGGTTTGCTAAATTGTGTTTCAGGTTCAAATATTCATTAGAACAAGAAGAAGATTTGAATGAACAGAATCAGAATCAAAAGACAAGGATCAGAAGAACGCAAGCCGCCTGAAGTGCTGAAGCCGTCTGAAGTACGCAAGCCATCTGAAGACGTGAAGACCATCTGAAGACGTAAAGACTCTAAGAAAATGAAGAAAACATAAAGCAGTCTGAAGATTGAACTTATCTGAAGCAAAGAAGCTGTCTGAAGCAAAGAAGCTGTCTGAAGCAACGGAGCTGTTTGAAAGACTAGAAGCTATCTGAAGTGTCAATACTCGTCTGAAATATTGAAGCCGTCTGAGATCCGACGTGGTACACTCACTGAAGACAACAAAGATTTTTTTTGCTCTCTGAAGTATGCTGAAGAAAAGTCGTTCTCCAAAAACCGTAACACTTTCAAACCTTAAATTGGCAAAGTCACAGAAACCTTTCCTGGTACTTTTGAAGTTCATACACCACTGAGGAAATCTCTGCAACGCAGAAATTGCAGCAACAACGATGGCAGCTTTATAACAGCACCAACGTTGTACTTTGTCAGAATTGGTCAGAACACCCAGAAGCGTGTCTCACGACGGATTGAATAGCATTCAATGCTATCTCTAAACGGTGGTATCACAACGGAAATATCATCATCACCAATCCGAAAGAAAGCACAAGAAAAGCTCAGGAGGACTAAGCAGAAGCAACAAAGAGAAATGTTTTGAATGAAATATTTAATTCAAACACATTTTATCATCTGCAAGAAACAACCATTGAACAAGACACCTCACTCATAGAAGAAAGAAGAATGGTGTCAGGAAGCAAACAGAAAAGGAGCATATACAAAATAAGCAAGAGACAAATCCAACGGATACCTCCTCATATACACTCCTAAGAAAAGCAGAGGAAATCAGAAGTCAGCTGAAGAAAAGCAAAAGGATATCAAGAGAGAGAACATGCAAAATACTATCAAGAAAATCTCTCTAAAGATCTCATCTACAGAAGATGTCAGAACAGGGACTGTCTGAACACTTATTGCTTAAGAAGAAGCAATCGTTTGAGACACTATTACATAACGGCTATATGAGCCACATCATCAACATCTCAACGGTATTATGAATCATTTTCAACGGCTATATTCCAACAGGACATATAAAATAGCCTCAAGAAAGAATTTGAAGATGTTGAACTCATTCACTTGGTTCAATCAGTTGATCAAGATGTATCAGAAAAATCTTATAGGTTATTGACCATGCTTACTTGAATCAACCATGCTGCTGATCTATGATCAGTTAGTCAAAATTGTAGTTGTTCAGTTTAACAACCAACCAGGCTGGAGCTTAAAGTCAAGTATCTACCGAGCCAATTCTCAGAGGATGTTATTCCTCTTATCAGAGACAGGGATTGTACTTAAACTTATACACTTGTATACACTGTCTTAACCTTGTACTTAGAATTCATTCATTATACCCTGAGTAGTACTCAGTTGACCTCTAGTACAGGAAAAGATTAAGTTTAAGTTTCGTGGAAACTTAATCTTAGTTAATTTGTAAACACTTTATGTGTCAGAGAGCCTGGAGAGGCTTGGTGGAAGAAAGAATACTTAGTTGCAAAGCCTGGAGAGGCTAGACTGAAAAAGAATACTGCATATGTTGCCTGAAGAGGCAGTTGAAAACAAAGTAATACTTGTGATTAGCCTGAAGAGGCTGTGAATAATACTTATATCTGTGGATTCAGATAGTGGAAAATCCAGTGGTGGTTTGCCTCTGGGACTGGATGTAGCTCACGGGTTTGTGGGTGAACCAGGATAAATTCCTTGACTAAGTTTTTCTTACCCTTATCTCTTATCAATTCTTTTTATACTAATCAAGGGGTCAGAATAATTAATCTGATATTTTGTAAAGGGCACAAAACATCTTTTAAAATTAGTTTTTACCAGTCGTCTGAAAACTTCAGACAGCCCCTTAAAAGCCTGTCTGAAATCTCTATGCCTAAGTTCTCTTTTTCTTAATCTCTTTATTTCCAGTTTTCATATTTTAGTTGGAATTTGAAAAGTATTTTCTATAATAAACTTAACACAACTATTTCAATAAAATGATCTTTCATATGAACAAAACATGAGATATCTCTTATATCATTTGAAGCTTACAAAGAATGTTCCTTGAAGAACTTCTGAAATAAATTCTCAGAAGTGAGTCTGAAAGAGATCAGTTCAAAAATCAGGAACAGACTTCAGACAGACCTCTAGTCGTCTGAAGTATTTCAGAAACTGTGCTGAAAATACTCTTTGTAATAATCTTCAGAAGATACTTTGAGAAGTCTCTGTTTAAAACAATCTTAAGCTTTAGAAGAAACATTGTTTTTCTTATCTTCCACATGTTTCAACTATCTCTGATCTTAAGACTTATTTTTAACGGTGTCCATATTCATTTTTAAATTAAAGATTTCCAAAAACTATCAAAAAGTTTGAAAACACTATTCAACCCCCCTTCTAGTGTTTCCTGTGGTTCTAACATTTGGACCTTAGTGGTTAAGGGTAATCTAACCCCTTCGACTTGTTCTTGCTTAGGGAAGTTATTGGGAAATTACTCGTAACTTAGTCTGGTTAAAGGTGTAAATGAGTGGCATAGTTTCTTGAGGAAACATGGAACCCCAAATTTTTGGTGATTGTTGTTCAAAAGAACCGTTATGTAAACCTTTTCTAATCTAGATCTCCTGACAATATTTTCCCCCTAGAACCATGATTGATAAAAAATTTGTCATCCCCAAAATCATGATTCCTCCACTTATGTGCACGAGATGGAGTGATAGGTACAAGCAGGCCTACACACCATCATGTTTCTGTCAGATTAGATTGATGTTCTTCCGGATGAGTTACAGAAGCTTGTCCATTCCTTGGCATATATGTATCAGAGAAGCTCCACTACTATTTTGTTGTTACTATGATGTGTGTGTTCACTTGGTTGCAATCTATATTCTTTTCTCGAGATCTCTGTGTTATCCTATAAACTAGGGATAACATGATGTTGTTAGATGATTATGTTTCAGGCTAGCCAGCTCCTTGGGAACGCATGGTAGTTTCATATGGTAGACTTAAAACTAGAGGGTTGTTAGGAAGGGCCCGAGTCCTTAAGGGGGGTAGCCTGGTAGAGGAAGATATAAGTATCCACAGTAAACTTAAAAGACTAATCAGAAATACTTGGAGCACAACTAGGTTGATAGCAGCACCCAAATTTTAAGTTTTCCCCACACATTGTGTGACCTCTATATAGCCCTAGTAGTAGGGGATGTGTTAGGAATCAAGTTATAGAAGTTATAATCAAAGTTTTTGGACTTTCCTATGCTACGACCTTGTCGGTAGTGTGGGAAATTGCATATAAGATAGGTTAGAGTAGAGGCAACCACCATTTTCATACCTATTAGGAATCATGAGTAGAACGTTTCGACTCGATTAGGAAGGATGATAATACTGGGTAGTTAGACCCTCCGAGGGTGAGGGAAGCCAACTTGTGACCCCTAGGAGTCCATGTCAGAGTCGTGAGGAAGAGAAATGAAAGATTGACAGATTTCAACGTAAGCTAGGAATAGAACCAACAAGGAAGGTGTTGTCATCCCAGGAGTAGCCTATGGGGTGAGAGCCTAGGAGACAAGTTTAATAGTGAAATCGACCCTTCATCCCGTTTAGAGACCTTGAGGAATAGAAGTATTAGTTACTAGGCAATGGTTCAGGGAAAGATTCTAGTGCTCAAACATAGTTGGGGAAAGTGAAACACTTCAAAATAAGTACACAAGATAGAATTGAATGATGTTCGTAGAAGTTAGGCATGGATAGTTAGAGGATAGTAATATTAGAGACGTAACCTATTAGAGTAAACCCAATAAGATGAATTTGGAGGTACACTCACTTTTGATTTCCTTTTTGCTTCCTTGAGAAATAGAGTTATTGGTAATCAAGCGGAATTGGGGGCAGGATTCCAGTATACAAATAGTTAAGAATAGGAGGGTGACCTTGTGTTGAGGCAACTCAGAGCAAATTTTGATGATAAAATTTATTTAAGGGGGTGGTAGAATTGTAAAATCCCAGAAATTGGAACCTAGGAAACCTAAGAGAAGCCTTAGGTGGTGAACCTAGCCAAGAGAGGGAAGTTAGAAGCAGGGTGAGAATTCGGAGGTTAAGTGTGATTTCAAGACATGAATTAGGGAAATCCATTTGGAACCATGTGTTTTAAAAGAGCTTAGAAGAGGGACCAAGAGTTAAGCCAATCAACTGTAGGTCGAACCTAGAAGGAATCACACCTGAGTCAGAGAGAATTTAGTGGTTAAAGTTAAAGAAATGAGTTTAGTTTAAAGAAGAATTAAGTTGAAAGGAAGGTCAGGAGAAAGAGTTAAGGAGAAAAGCAACACCCTAGATCTTAGCCATTAAGTGTGGAAGAATAAGCTTTATGGTCAAGGGAATTGACTTATCAAAATTAGAGTGGGGGGAAGGGTTTGGATGATAAGAACTAAGTTAGAAGAAGGTTTTGGAGGAGAGGAATTAGGTTTGAGAATGAGAGATTTGAATTGGAATCAAAGAGGGCAAAAACCAAGGTTGTTGCTTGATTTCGGGTTTTAAGCCTAATGACCATAGTGCACTAAATTGCAAATATCTATAGTTACAGATGTCCAATTGAGGTGATTCCCACTGGATAGAAAGCTAAGATCCGCGACTTCAGTTTGTATATGCTATACGATAGTATTCCAAGCTCGTTTTGCACCCAAACAGACGCATCTTTCCTAGGCGAGAAGTTGTCAAGGAATATAGGAATTCCAATCTGGTCCTCCTGCGCTCCAGCTACGCTGAGCGCAGAAACAGAGGGGAATTGCGGAAACATGCGCTTCCAGCTGCGCTGAGCGCAGCATGAGCGCAGGGGACGCGTCTGGTTCTTTAAAAAAACACAGAATTAGGGTTCTTTTCGTCATTCCTTTCCGTTTTTACTTCATTCTAAGAGATGAGGAGAGGTTCTAGATAGAGGAAACTCCTTGGAAGCTTAGAGGAAGAGGATCAAAGCTTAGGGATCTCTAACCCTATCCATCTCCAACCTTCTTCCTTCTCTAGATCTTCTATTGAGGTAAAACCCTAGGTAGTGAATTTGAGAATATTGTTACTGAATTATAGTCTCACATAAAGATTAATCATGGGCCTTTGGCCATCATTGAATGAATTTCATGGATCTTTGGATCATCACAACATTTTATAGTCTCACATAAAGATTAATCAGGGGGCCTTTGGCCTTCACAGTCATGCATCATGAGTTTGAATATCACAAGGCTTTTGCCATCACAGTGCCTTCCGGGCTTATCACAGGGTCATTGACCGTCACAGTCACAAGGCCTTCGGGCAAGTTATTTAAGAAAAGACGGGGTAACCACATCGAACTCATAGCCAAGAGGGAGATGGGGTCCCCAACCAAGAATGAATTATGAATGAAAATAATTATGACTTAATCATAGGTTTCCCTGGATGACGGTCCTTGGATTCTCAGGCCGAGCGCTCAACCACAGTCACAGTCACGTTACAGAGAAAAGACCCCGGGTGTCGGGTAACAACACCTCACAGTCATGCATTGCATCAATAATCATAGTTTTAATGATGATGAATCATGTTTAATTGCTTCATAATCATAGTTTTATGGAATTGGAACTATCAAGTTCCTTTGAGGCTAGATCTTGAATTTGGTTTCTTTTGTATTGTTTCTTGTTTTTCTTCTTAAGCTGAAGTTAAATCATTTAGTTGGAATGTGCCTTTGCTGCTTCAAATTGAACACAAAGTCTGACTAGGAAAGGAAGGAATAATCACGTGCTTTCCTCTTGTTGTTACTTCTTATGATTTAAATGTTTGTTACTGGTGATTTTTATATACACTACTTGCTTTGGTTCATTGAACTTGAGACATTTCCTTTTATCTGTAACTTCTTTCTCATTTCCATTATTATAGAGAGTGAAAGTGAGAGAATACAACTCAGGATCTTTCTTTACATATTGGTATCAAATTTAATTTTAGTTCAGAAATATGCATTCTTTTGGTATTTTCTTCTATTAATTTAAAAAATTTACATGTTCCATACTGCACTATTTTTTAGATCTACAAATCTATATAGAAATTTAATTACTTTGTCGTTAGTGACTAAATTTAACTACCGTACTATGAGTACTGCATCAGGTACTTATATTAATTATAGAGTGTCACCTAATGCAAATTCATTATTTATGATATCTTTTCTATTGGTTTTCCTTGAAATTTATATTAATTAATTATTTTTTTATTAAAATAATAGAATTGAGCTAAGTGACCCTTAGAGTGGGCCAAGTAACCTAAAGAATGGATTGGCCAACTCTGTGGGCCAAGATGGTTAATTTAAAAAGTGGGTTAAAGTTTCAAAAATTAAGGCCCATGGGTTAGCCCTGGCCCACAGGGCCTGAGGGCTTTTTGGCCCTGGGGGCTTTTCTTTGTGTGGGCCTTTTGGCCCTGACCCACGTGGGTCAGGGCTGGGTGGGGTTGTGTGGGCCTTTTTGACAGCTCTGCTCCTAGGTGAGAGCTTCATTTTTTTTCTCCTCCTTCCTCCACTTCCACTTTTCTCCTTCCACCGCCATTTATTGGCTTCTCTCCACCATCATTACCTTTCATCTCTCTACCAGAACCTCTCTTTATGTGCCCTCATACACCTCAATGTTTCACCCCTTTCCCATCTTTTCCTCCCTCACAATCATTTTCGTCTCTCCTTCTACCTTCCCTTCTTTCCTTTTCACATTCTGCCCATTTCCCATTTTTCTCCAAGAGGCGTGATTAACCATGTTGGAGCTTTAGTTTGCATCTGTTAAAATGATTTCTCTGGTACTTATGGCAGATCCAGTTGAATAGAGGAAAAAAACTTAAAAGAAACAAAGTAAATTGTCGACAAACTACTACATGGGATGATCAATGTAGGAGTTTTTTTTGGGTTGTTGTTTTAGTGATTTTGTTTGGCTAGTCCTTTTGGTGATTTGGTTAAATTTGATTGCAAGCGAACGTGCTCTGTATTGTGAGATTATCTGTTTAGCACTACAATATCGTTTTGTTCATTTGTGTTCAAATGGTTGTAGATGTCGTATGGCTACTTGAGGCTTAATGAAATGTTCATTTTTTACCCAAAAGAAAAAAGAAAATGCTAATATTTTATATAAAGAGATTTACACAAGTTTAGTACAAAATTATGATATGGACTTTTGTAAAAAATTATGATCGTGAATTACTAAAACAAAAATCTAATGTGTTTTGATGGAAATCACATCATCCCAATTGTATACAACTTTTATAAAAACTCTTTTATGTAAAAGAAAATTTCTAAAAAAAAATTATAACTAGGTTTCCAAAAATATTGTTATATATAAGAAAGTGGTTTTATAAAAAGAAATATTAAAGGGATGTTTCTTTATTGTTTTAAAAATAACATTCAGTTTTTTAAAATTTTCAAACTAAATATCTTGGTTGATTACAATTTTTATATTAAGAAATTTTTGAAAATTATTTTTATTTGGTTGTTTTAGAAATGAGAAAAGGGAATAATTCTGACTCATTTTCCTTTTCTCTTTCTTTATTATGTTTTGAAAGGATGTGAAAGCAAGGAGGAGTGGTAGTTAAAAAAATTGTGTATAGGTGCACAAGTTAAAAAAAATCTTGTGATATATTAATAATTTATTCGAATATGAAGATTTGATGAAAGATATCTGGTTGTAGGTGGTAAGCTAACGTATTTAACTATTTTGCAACTGTCTCCTTGATCATTAATTAATTCTTTAACTACCTGAAGCAGTGAGAAAAATATTTCCTTTACTAACAAAGGGTTCGAACAACTAGATGGGAAGTAGCTACCTCCTAGCTGAATCGGTGACAAAATTTAGTGATGTAGGTCATAAGATGTGTTTCTGATGTAAATGCTAGGATGATCGAAAATGAAAAGAAAGAAACGAAATGCATGATTCAAGATGCGTTTCTGTTGGGAAGAACCAAAAGAATGAGGGTTTTTCTTTTCACTTGAGATACTTGATAACATGATTATATGAGTAGTTTTCACTTGATTTGAACATGAATCATAAGAATGCATTTGCTTAACATTAAACATGAACATGAACTATTATAGCAAATACCCTAACCGAGGGTTTCTTCCCAATGGGACCTAACGAAGAACAATCACTAAGACCATACTGTTGGACAAGGGCCTCTATGCTCAAGAGGGGGGGTGAATTGAGAGTTTAAAACTTTTTTACAAATCTTTACAAAAAGTTTTTATCGAGATTTATGAATTCGAATATATGAAGTAAGAGGAAGACAAGATGAAGAACAATGCAATATTGAATATTAAATGTGCAAGAAATAAGAGTTAGGGATAGAGAGAATCAAACAACACAGTTTATACTGGTTCAGCCACTAAACCTCCTTGTGGCCTACGTCCAGTCTTCAAGTTCTCGATCAATTCTTTATTAACATTCCAAGCTTTAACAGGCGCTTGTGACCTTTACAAAATAGAACACTTCTCACACCTTGGGATACCCCACCCAAGTGCTTAAGTCTCAACGCAAACTCTAGGGATGCCTCACCCTAGTATTTTCAATGAGGGATGCCTCACCCTCGCCAACTTCAATGAAAAAGATTGGAGAAGAGATTATGAAATTCCCAGAAGAGCAGATTATACAAATTGAAGTCCTATGATCAATGGGTTATCACAAAGATAGAGCAAAAACTCAAGTAGAAGCAAGATAATGAGAAAATGATATGATCAATGTGAGAAAAGAGATTTGCGGTTTTGCTTGATTCTTTTTCCAATGCAATCTGAATTCTCAAACACATATATTTATAGCCTTTATGAAGACATAGCCATTGAAGAGTGAAAATGTGTGTTTTTTAAGAGTTATTTTCGAGTTCTAATGAAATTGGTAGGTTTATAGCCGTTATTTACCGTTTTTTGACCGTTATCCAGCGACTGGTTTTCAGACACCAACTTTAAAGGGTCATAACTTCTTCGTTTCTTATCCGTTTAATACAAATGACCACTTGTTTGGAAGGTATTTAAGTCTACTTTTAAATAAAACAAGTTTCATTCCAAAATGTTGAGTATAATACCAGTTATTCTCAAATAGTGTACAAAGGTCATTTTCCGAAATACAAAAGCAGTGCTATTTTCAAAAATTTATAACCTTCTTATTTCTTGTCCATTTTTAACAAATGACCACTCATTAGAAAGATAATTATGTCTACTTTCAGATGAAACAAGTGTAAACTTAAAAGATAAGTATCCTTAAATATATGATCAAAATAGTGAGAAAAGGTCATTTTCCAAAACATAAAAAATGTTGCTTTTCATTGGCTGACTTAAAAAAATCATAACTTCTTCATTTAGTACTTAATTAAAATAAATAAATACTTCTTGAGAAGGGAATTGAGTCTAGTTTCATATAAAACAAGTTTCATCTCAAAACACAAAGTATTTTTTATGTTATGAGTTAAATAGTGAACACATGTCAACTTTCAAAACATAAAAAATGACATAAGTTAAGAGATACATATT
This sequence comes from Sesbania bispinosa, assembly GCA_026901365.1. NCBI lineage: Eukaryota > Viridiplantae > Streptophyta > Magnoliopsida > Fabales > Fabaceae > Sesbania > Sesbania bispinosa. The sequence goes on along the minus strand of QLOH01000351.1, from coordinate 923,488 downwards.
AAACAAATTTTAAGCAACATTGTAAAAATGTATATTTCTCATTTTAAGGAAATTTTAGAGAATGACTATATTTTCAATTATTGGCTATAAATGTTGTGTAAGAGTAAGATAAAAAATTGCTCTATCAAAAGATAACATATTGACCTTACACTTATTTGGCCTAAGTCTCATGTTCTTATTCTAGTGAAGCTTTCTTGGACTTGGCACAAGATACCGTTTGTCTTGAATCGCTTGTTTGGACTCATCAAAACTCTTCAAATCATTTGCATCCACACATACAACCATCCACAAGTAATAATCATACAAACTAGTCCATTCACAAGTAAGTTGAAAGGGATGGGAGAGATTAGGGTACATGAGAGGATTTAACACAAGAGAAGGTGAGGTGTGTGAGCTCTACTCACAAAGGAGTGACCAAGAATGAGGGATGGAAGAGTTGATGAGGGTGAGGTTGAGCCAAATATTTCTCCTAGTTGGAGCCCATTTCTCTCTACTCTATCTCTCTAGAAACATTAATGAGGGAAAATAAATGAGGTTGGGGTCTAGGGCTTTTGTTTTTAAATACTGATCACGCGCGTTCTCACTCAAGCGAGGATTTCTCGCGTGAGAGAAACGACAAAAAGGGTTCTCTTTTCGTGTTGTCGCTCAAGTGAGATGCTTCTCGCTTGAGCGAGAATACTCCAGAGAGTACCCCCTGTCTGGATGATTCTCGCTTAAGCGATATTCTTCTCGGTTAAGCAAAAATCTTACAGAGAGCACCCAATTCCTCCCCTGTTTCTCGTTTGAGCGAGAATACCAGAACTCAGTTTTAACCATTTTATTGATATTCTCACTCAAGCGAGCGCCTCTTGCTTGAGCGAGAACATCAGGATTTAGAATCCTAGTTTTTCACTTTAAAACCTTTATTTCTCAATTCCTTTCTTAATAACCTATTAGTTTACTACTTACCCTTTACAATTTGATCTTAATTCTTGGGATATTACATTCCCTACCGGAAAATATTGAACCATCTAGTGTGAGAGAGGCAATGAAACAAACTCATTGAAGACAAGCGCTATCAGAAGAACTTGATGCTCTCCTTCGTAATGGAACATGGTCCCTTGTTCCACCTCTTAAGAATCAAAATATCATTGGTTGTAAATGGAATTTTCGTATAAAGAGAAATCCCAATGGTTCTATAGCATGCTACAAAGCCTTCCTTGTTGCAAAAGGCTTTACACAGTGTCCAGAAATTGATTTTCAAGAAAATTTTGCTCCAGTAGTTCGACCACATACAATCAAAGTTATTCTCACTCTTCCTCTCGGAAAACTCTTGGCAATGCATCAACTAGATATAAATAATGCATTTCTTTAAGGATCTTTAACTGAGAAAGTGTTCATGACACAACCCCCAGGATTCAAGAATTCTCAACATCCAAAATATGTATGCCAACTTCACAAAGCCATCTACAGACTTTGTCAAGCACCTCATGTATGGCATGACACATTGAAGTCTTTCATCACCTCATATGGCTTCACTACTAGCAAAAGTGATCCATCACTCTTCATCTACACCTCTCGTATAGTAAAAGCCTATTTCCTTGTATATGTAGATGACCCCCTAATCACAGGTAATGATACTAGGTTTCGGAACTCTTTCATTGAGGCATTGCCCAATCGGTTCTCACTTGAGAATTTGGGCACACCACACTACTTCTTGGGTATTCAGCTCATTCCAACACCCTCTGGGCTCTTCCTCTCTCAACATAAATACATTCGAGATGTGCTCGAAAGGTTTGATATGGATGGTGCAAAACCAGCCCCAACCCCTCTGTCTTCTACTGCTACATTAACACTTCATGATGAAAGTCTTGCACAGATGCCACCTAATATCGGAGAATCATTGAAGCACCCCAATACTTAAATTTAACTCGATCGGATCTCTCCTTTTCCATTAACAAACTCTTTTAGTTCATGCACAAACCTCAACCCTGTTAGTATATGCACTAGAGACTTATATGTTTTATTTTGAACATTCATCACTTGTATCATATTATTTTATAAAGGCAATTCATTTTATTAATTTTTTTAGAATATAATAAATGCCCTTAGAATAGTAAGCCTAAACTTCATAAGAAATAAAGTAGATGACTTGATCGTGAGATCTTATGAAGAACTATTCTTAAAATAGTCCCTGGTCAAGCATCTTCCTAGGACAATTAGATGCATTTAGACTAGTATGTGAGTTTATTGATGATCACATCTCACGGATCATGGATATGAGATATCAAGTGCTCACATAAGTACATATTAAGAGTAATGGTGTACTGGACTGACCCACCTTAAGAAAGTTGCATGGTTTGTTACATAAGTGTCATAAACGTTTCTTATATTGATAAATATTGTATGAAGTCCTTTGACCTGAAATCACTAAGATTCCTACATAAGGAATTATATGTTTTAAATATCATCAAACGTTGCTTGTAACAAGGTGATCATAAAGTTGGTTTTTGGACATATAATAAATTATGTGGTGGAATGTGAGTGACCTAGATGGGATTTGTCCCTCCTATGTAACAGGAGTTATATCTGTAGGCCTCTTGATAAAGTTAGACTACAAAATGCATGGCCATGCTCAGGAGGATAAACATGAGATGTTTATTTTCTGTATAGTCTACTTGGGCATAAAGAAAAACATAAATTGAGCTATACAAGGATGACACATTCCATGCCCTTGTGTTCAATTAGATATTTGGACAAATGGACAAATCATATAAATTATTATCATAAAATAGGATACGTCAAATTGCTGACATTCTCAATATTTGGGTATTAGTGATGTATTGCTAGATACCGCTCACTATTTATGATATTAAATATAAAAGGGTTTTATTTTAAATATCATAACCAGATATCAAAAGTTCCTATTGGGTCACACACATACAACAAGCCGTTAGGAAAGTTAGTAATTCTAATCTGATTAGAATTATAACATAATGGGCCAGGCCCGTATGTGTTAGGGTTAATTGAGTGACGGTAAAACCCTAGCCACCACTCTATAAATATCGCACAATATGCATTACCCTAGACATACGAGTAGTCGCTCTTACTCTCTAAACGCTACTAGCAGAGTTGAGGAGGGTTTCCTTGTTCGGCTTTTGACGTGGACACCTCTAGAGACGTGGCTGCTATTGCCTTGTTCGCAATCCGAAAAAGGCATATCATTCTGTTTCATTCCTTTTATGCCTTAATTCGTGTTTTTTGCATTAACGATCATAACAAGGGGGAATCCATTTATTTCGCTGCACCCTGACCATATGCTTGATTCCCTTCAAACGCTTCACTTGCAGAACTTGAAACAGGTTCTTCGTTACTTAAAGCACACCATAAATTTTGGAATAAAGCTCCAACCGCCTACCTCATACAATCTTCTCACTTATGCAGATATTGACTGGGGTGGTAACTCTAATGATAGAACCTCTACCTCAGCCTACATGATTTTCATTAGTGGCAATCCTATCTCATGACTACCGAAGAAACAAAGAACAATAGAAAGACCTTCAACTGAGGCTGAATATCGAGCTGTTGTAACCTCTGAGATTATATGGCTCTCCAACCTTTTTTCTGAATTGTGTGTTCCCATTGTCCATCCACCTCAGCTATTGTGTGACAATATAGAAGCAACTTACTTATGCTCCAATCCTGTGTTGCATTTTCAGGTGAAACACATTTCTCTGGACTATCACTTTGTTCGGGAACAAGTTCAAGCTCGAAAATTACAGGTCTGTCATGTCTCCACTAAATATCAAGTGGCTGGAATTCTTACAAAGTCGCTACAATCCACGAGATTCCAAGATCTCAGAGTCAAGATGAAAGTTACAAATGTCAACTTCATGTTGAGGGGGCGTAATGGATAAACATGATTGGGCATCTATCTGTAACTATCAAATTAAATTGTTGTAATGGATAAACATGATTGGGCATCTATCTGTAACATGATTTGATCAATTCCCCCATGGTTGTTCCCCCTATAGTTGTCCTGTGACATGATCTTTTTTCGGGTGGATAAAGGTTTTAATTTCTAATCAATGTTCTGTCCAAAAACAATTATGATTTGGTTAAGACATGTTTTGCAAATTGGTTGAAAATTGCTCTGATAATTAGTTATTTGATATAAGACATTGCTTCAACTATGTAGAGGAAAAAAAGGTTCTAAAGTGGTTGGAACTTGGATTAGTTTGTTGGGTTTAAAGACATTGAATGTCTTTGATTATTTAGCTGTAAATTTTTTTGAATTTTGGTCCTCTTTTTTATTATGTGTAGTGTTTAGGGTGTTTGTTAAACAGTTTTCAAAACTAGCACGCTTTCCTAAGAGTTTATTATTTTTCTAAAAAAGTTGTATCTTTTCAGCATTTAATTTTTCAATTCTTTTTCCAGGCATGAAGTTTAAAAGACCCCCATTTTTTTTCTATTTAAATGCTTATCATAAGTCATCATTTACTCTTTATCTATTTTTATTGTTCTCTCTATCTTTCAATAACTTTCAATGGCATCTGGATCTTCTTCTTCTTCTTCTTTTTTCAGATGGTTCAACATGGAATATTTTCCTGGAAAGGTATCATATTATTATTTTTATACTTTTTATTCTATTGGCTCAATTTATGATTATGAATTCTTTCAGGACTTTGTGTAACATCCCGCAAATTAGGCTATTATAACTTATAAGATTTAAAGGGTAATCTGTGTATGTTTAGTTGAGAAACTGAAAGTAATAAGGATTAGGGAATAAAATCTAAGTTTGGTATTCTTAAAATAAGTAAATTCTAGGAGTTTAAGTCCCTGGTAATCGATTACCAAGAGTTGGTAATCGATTACCAGAGAGTCGTTTTGTTGGTAATCGCCTGTCAAGGATGTGGTAATCGATCACCTAAGAGCAGGATTTTTGGTAATCGATTACCAGGGTTTAGTAATCGATTATCAGAAATATGGGTTTCTAGTAATCGATTACCAGGAGTGGTAATCGATTACCAGATTACCAGAAAGGGCTCTTTAGTGTCTTTTAGCCTATGGTAATCGATTACAGTAAGTCTGTAATCGATTACCAGCACGTAAAATATAAATATCTGGTGCGAAAATTAAGTCAGATTTTCATTTTCTTCTTCACCTCTTTCATCTTAGAGAGAGAGTGCGAACCCTAGAGAGAGAAACTTCATATCGGAGCTTGAGAACGGATTCGAAGCAAGGAAACAACAAGGATTTCACCATCAAACATCCTTCTCCTCTTGAATTTCTAGGATTGGTGAGTACAACTCACTTTTAGAGTAGAAACTATTGTTCTCATTGCATGTTCCCACCCCCTTTCTCTTCCCCTTCTTGATGCTGGTTAAATGATGTTTGAATTGATAATTTCTTTTTGTTTGGCTTGATTATTGATAGTTTGAGCATATGAGTATAGAATCGAGCGTCGGAATCCTTAGTTTCGAAGTTATCAAAACTATCGAAACTATCGAAACCCCTCGATTGTAGCTCATATGAGTATTCTATCCGGTTATAATTCCTTGTTTGGTACTACTTATGGATTGAAATGGCTAGTTTGATGTTTGGATTGGAAATTAAGATGTATGTTGGTAGAAACAAACTTTCGAAACACTCGAGATTTACGAACTGTTGTTATGCTCAATGTATGAACCCAACTCCTTGATCTCCCTTTCCATTTAGTTGTTTTGAATGATTTAGTAACGTTTGTTTAAGATTGGTTGATTGGTAATAAGTTTTGCACTGAAAACCTTAGAATGTCATTTATTGATTCATTGAGATTATGTGCATTTGAGTAATATAAGCCGGTTTCGGCCGTGAGTTAATTAAGCCAACCTTTGCGCTGTGAGTTAAAAATCAAGTAAGTAAGTAAAACACGACTTCGGTCCAGTTTGGGTGGGATTCGTCCCCGGGAAAGCCGGTTCCCGTAGTCTGAGCTCAGGTCTAACTCTAGAAAGTGATAAGATCATGCCTGCTAGGCACAGCAGTGAGTGCATCATGAGCATCATAACTTGCATTACTCAACATTTCACATTAATCGAATTATGTGTTGTTCTTAGTTTGATATTGACTAATAGTAATCATGTGTTATGTATTTGGATTCATGAAAGTGTAAGATATGAAGTTTTGTTGAATCGTTAAGTTGTCATTGATATTTGCTCCCTGCATTCATGCATGTGGTTGTATTCACTGGGATTATTATCTCACCCCACGTTTCGGGGACATATTTTAGTGTGGCAGGTACCTCCGGTGAGGTTGAGGCAGTTCAGGTGAGGGTGGAGCTGAGTCTTAATTCAGCAGAGAGATTAGTTTAATAGGAGTAGTTCCTGGATTACTTATATTTGTATATTTGGGTATTCGCTGAAGTGTATTGATGTAAATTGTATAAGTGTAATTATTTCTGAGTTGGCCACTGAGGCCTAGTTGTACTCTTATGATATGTATGATATTGAGTTGTACTGGTTTTTGCTGATTTTCAGGTTAAGCTGACTTTGGTAATTGTCCGGTTTTTAGGGGAGACTCTGCCGGATTTTTGGTATGAGTTTATTGAATCACACTTATCTAAGTGTGAATCTTTCCCTGAACTTAAGTAGGTTTCATACTTATTTAAGGTCTTTAATGTTTGTCTTGTTTTGGCTTAAGCTAATCGTTGGAAAGTTTAAGCAAATGTATGACGATATCGAAAATTTAACGGAATGATTTCAAGGAATTCAGGAATAGTGTCTCCAACGGGCATTATTTCTGAAACCACAAATTAGGGCGTTACATTTTGGTATCAGAGCAGTTCAATCTAATTGGACTGTGGTTAGGTTAGCTGCCCGTGACTTACTATGATCTTCTAGTAGGTGTACTCATTCTAGGGACTGATCACCCCTATAGTGTGTGCATTGTACACGGAGATTATGGTTAGTTATATGAGTAGGTTACCTTGGTCAAGGAGTTAGAATACCCCCCTTAACAAGGGTAGAGCCACCCATCATGTATTAGAAAGAGAGTAACCTAAGTTTATTCCTAAGAACCGTATGCTCACCATAGAAGCTTTATAGAATGTGACCTTAGAGTTCTAGTGAACCTTAGGCACCTCTGAGGTGGTTAGTTAAGATAGATTCCTTCCTTGTGGAGTTTGGTTTGTTGTTTAATTTTTATGTGATCTTGATTGTGTGTAACTTGTATAATTTGAATGTTTTGTGCTTCTTGCTATTGATTTATAATGTTGTTTGGTTTGAATGGTTTTATGGCATGTTATATTAAAGTGTGTGTGCTTGCTAGGTAGTAGGCCACATAGTTAAAATTTCTTTTATGCAAACATTAGTTAAAGGTCACATTAGAGGGAATATGGAAATGTTAGTTCATATTGGGATAACTACCCTACTTAGAGTGAACCAGAGCTTGCTTAGGCACACATAGGGATTCCAACCACCGGGGAAGTGTGTAGAGAGTTATAATCTAAGTAGGCTTGAGACCTTACCTAAAAGCCAGCAAACTTTGCAGGGACATATAGACATTTGGACCTAAACTTAGAAGGGTTAGGAAATTGAGGTTCCTTTCGAGGTAACATAAGAATAGGTGTATTCCCTAGGCCACCTTGAGAGTAGTCAGGAGACTGTCTAGTGAGTGATGATTCCTTTAGCCACCTTACTCTTTGCCTTATCCATGGATTACATGGACAGGATCCTTACGCCTTACCAGACGGGTGGGTAGTCATGGCGGCTACCATCTCCTCACCCTTTCATCTCACATTTAGAGAACACCTAGCAGCCCTAGAGGCAGTGTATTGTGACCCTGGCATCCTAGAAACCCTTAGGAGAGAACACTATACCTATACCTTAAGACAACAACACCAATTGATAACCACTAGGAGTTGGGGACATGTTTAGGAGATGAACAAGTTAGAAATTCATGGTAAAGGTAGGGAGTTCTCTGTTATCGAATGTTATCACATTTCCAGGAGTTACAATTAGTAACATCCTTGCACCCTACCGATTGAGTAAGTTGTCACGAGAAAACAATACCTTTCAGTGTAGATATTCAAACTTATCCATGTATTCCAGGAGCGAAATTCTAAAATTTTAAACCTTATATCCTTATGTTGTAGTCATGACCATGTTTACATAGGTTCACACTCCAAATAGAAATAAGAAGTTCTTTTGACACCATAATAGTAATAACTCTAGAGCTTTTGAGAAAGGGAACCAAATTAGTTAAGTACCTAGATGTAGGATTAATGTCTCTAAGAGAGAAATTAAGATCTAGAACACTGAAAAATATTAGAAAGAGCCTGTAGCCTGAAGGGGGGTAGTCTTATAGGCAGGATATGTGAAGCCATAAAAGACACTCAATACCCGAGCACGACTAAGTTTACTCAACCTGAAAGTTAGACTTGATTATGTATAGTTAGATATGACCTGAGTGTTAAGAAGGATTGAGAGGTTGTTAGGCTCACTCACTAGGTTAAAATTTTAAGCCAGTGGAAGTCCTAACTCATAGGAGAACCAAAATGTGAATGACATTATGTCACTCTCCTTTTTCCCTGGAACTTAAAACCAAATTAAGTACAGCCTGACCGGTAAGGTGGGATAGAGGAAGATCCCATTATGGGACGATAGGAGACTAGGAGGGTTACCGTGTTCATACTGTAACCGGGAGGTATTATATATCTACGGTTGTGGCATGAATGTTGTTAAGATTCCTTTATTTTCTTAGAAGAATAAGTGATTTTCCACTCTTGGGAGAGGTGTTTGTCTACGTGATTATGTAAACTTAATTTCTCGAATACGACGTGAGTGTTGGATGATTTCGCCAACACAAACTTAGTGATTCGAGGGATTGAGTAATTATGTGTGCATGACTTAGTATTAGTAATATAGTAGAACTTAGAATATAAACATGAAAATCATTTGGAATTTTCTCAAACTTAGCTAGATCATTGAGAACATAAGATTTTAAAACCCACGAGTAGTAGATGGGTTTGGGTATGAAATTAGAATCCTTATTTAGTCATTGCATGGAATCTTTTCCTATTAATAGATTTTATCTAGTATGTTGTTTAACCAAGCCAGTCAAGTATACTCAAATAGAGTAGAAAGTTTCTTCATGTGTCTTTCGTGATGATACATGAAAGGAGTTTGTCGAAGAAGTTCAGGAACCTAAGTTTAGGTGTAGCATTGGAAGGGCATAGTGTCGGACTTCATTTAAATGTGATCACTAATGAGCTAAGAGCTCTAATCAGGGAGGCTCAGAGTTTGGACTCCAGCCTCCAAGAGAGAAGACCACAGTTAGGGTTTCTGAATCAGAAGATGGGATGATTCTCTTCCAAGAGAGAATCCGTGTCCCTAAGGGGGTAGCCTCAGGCAGCAGGTGTTAGAGTAAGCTAATAGAGGTAAGTTTTCTGCACATCTTGGCTCTACCAAGATGTATCAGGATTTGAAGAGAGATATAATAGATTATGTTTTTAAGTGTTTAGTGTATCTACAGGTTAATATAGAACATCAAAACCATTAGGAGCCCTTGTACCGTTAGAAATCTCTGAGTGGGAAAGTATAATTATGAACGTTATGGTAGGATTGCCTCGAGTCCAAGCTGGGTTTGATGCCATCTGTGCAATTGAGGACCGACTAACCAAGTCATCTCACCTCCTATTAGTTAGGAGTACCTTTTTCCCATAGCAAGCTAGCAGGTTTGTATGTTAGGGAGATTGTCAGACTCCATGGCATTCCCTCTAACACCATATTAGATAGGGACCCTAGGTTCACTTCTAGGTTCTGGAATGCACTTCACCAGGTTACGGGAACGACTTCCAGAACCTTTTAGTTGAGTTAATTTTCAGTTTTATTTTTCTTAAACAATTTTGAGGACAAAATTGCTTGGAGGGGGTAGAATGTAACATCCCGCATATTAGGCTATTATAACTTATAAGATTTAAAGGGTAATCTGTGTATGTTTAGTTGAGAAACTGAAAGTAATAAGGATTAGGGAATAAAATCTAAGTTTGGGATTCTTAAAATAAGTAAATTCTAGGAGTTTAAGTCCCTGGTAATCGATTACCAATAGTTGATAATCGATTACCAAAGAGTCGTTTTGTTGGTAATCACCTGTCAACAATGTGGTAATCGATTACCTGAGAGCAGGATTTTTGGTAATCGATTACCAGGGTTTAGTAATCGATTATCAGAAATCTGGGTTTCTAGTAATCGATTACCAGGAGTGGTAATCGATTACCAGATTACCAGAAAGGGCTCTTTAGTGTCTTTTAGCCTATGGTAATCGATTACAGTAAGTCTATAATCGATTACCAGCACGTAAAATATACATAGCTGGTGCGAAAATTAAGTTAGATTTTCATTTTCTTCTTCACCTCCTTCATCTTAGAGAGAGAGAGTGCGAACCCTAGAGAGAGAAACTTCATATCGGAGCTTGAGAACAGATTCGGAGCAAAGAAACAACAAGGATTTCACCCTCAAACATCCTTCTCCTCTTGAATTTCTAGGATTGGTGAGTACAACTCACTTTTAGAGTAGAAACTATTGGTCTCATTGCATGTTCCCACCCCTTTTCTCTTCCCTTTCTTAATGTTGGTTAAATGATGTTTGAATTGATAATTTCTTGTTGTTTGGCTTGATTATTGATAGTTTGAGCATATGAGTATAGAATCAAGCGTCGGAATCCTTAGTTTCGAAGTTATCAACACTATCGAAACCCCTCGATTGTAGCTCATATGAGTATTCTATGTGGTTATAATTCCTTGTATAGTACTACTTATGGATTGAAATGGCTAGTTTGATGTTTGGATTGGAAATTGAGATGTATGTTGGTAGAAACGAACTTTCGAAACACTCGAGATTTACGAACTATTATTATGCTCAATGTATGAACCCAACTCCTTGATCTCCCTTACCATTTAGTTGTTTTGAATGATTTAGTAACGTTTGTTTAAGATTGGTTGATTGGTAGTAAGTTTTGCACTGAAAACCTTAGAATGTCATTTATTGATTCATTGAGATTATGTGCATTTGAGTAATATAAGCCGGTTTCAGCCTTGAGTTAATTAAGCCAGCCTTTGCGCTGTGAGTTAAAAATCAAGTAAGTAAGTAAAACACGACTTCGGTCCAGTTTGGGTGGGATTCGTCCCCGGGAAAGCCGGTTCCCGTAGTCTGAGCTCAGGTCTAACTCTAGAAAGTGATAAGATCATGCCTGCTGGGCACAGCAGTGAGTGCATCATGAGCATCATAACTTGCATTACTCAACATTTCACATTAATCGAATTATGTGTTGTTTTTAGTTTGATATTGACTAATGGTAATCATGTGTTATCTATTTGGATTCATGAAAGTGTAAGATATGAAGTTTTGTTGAATCGTTAAGTTGTCATTGATATTTGCTCCCTGCATTCATGCATGTGGTTGTATTCACTGGGATTATTATCTCACCCCACGTTTCGGGGACATATTTTAGTGTGGCAGGTACCTCCGGTGAGGTTGAGGCAGTTCAGGTGAGGGTGGAGTTGAGTCTTAATTCAGCAGAAAGATTAGTTTAATAGGAGTAGTTCCTGGATTACTTATATTTGTATATTTGGGTATTCACTAAAGTGTATTGATGTAAATTGTATAAGTGTAATTATTTCTGAGTTGGCCACTGAGGCCTAGTTGTACTCTTATGATATGTATGATATTGAGTTGTATTGGTTTTTGCTGATTTTCAGGTTAAGCTGAATTTGGTAATTGTCCGGTTTTTAGGGGAGACTCTGCCGGATTTCCGGTATGAGTTCATTGAATCACACTTATCTAAGTGTGAGTCTTTCCCTGAACTTAAGTAGGTTTCTTACTTATTTAAGGTCTTTAATGTTTGTCTTGTTTTGGCTTAAGCTAATCGTTGGAAAGTTTAAGCAAATGTATGACGATATCGAAAATTTAACGGAATGATTTCAAGGAATTCAGGAATAGTGTCTCCAACGGGCATTATTTCTGAGACCAGAAATTAGGGCATTACACTTTGCTCAACTTCCTCTCCTTTTTTCAAGGGACCATTTTAACCATGTCTCAAGAGATGTCATATTCCGTGATCCTGTCAATAATTTAGTTCATGTTCAAGTAATGAAGAACGATGATCAACTGTATTTTTGTCATGGTTGGAATATACTAGAGAATGTTTATCCGGTTAAAGATGGTGCTTGGATGAAGTTCTATTTTTCTAATGAAAATGATTTTTTTGTTAGAATTTATGACCGAAATATGGTTGAGATAAATTATCCTGTTCCTGCTAACGTTTTTGCCCATGGTCTATGGTTTGTGCCTGACATTGTTGTTCCTCCTTCGAGAAGTTTTGCTGAAGTCCAGCACGTATTTGTGGACAAAGTTTTGACTGATAAGAATGTGTCTTCTCATTGTGTGGTTAGTACCTTAAATTCAAGTTTCTAATAATGTCATTATTAAATTTAAGTTAATTGATTTGTTTTATTTGATTTCTTATCAGGCTATGCCTGCTGTTTTATGTAAATGCATTCCATTGAATGCTACAAATATTGTTCTCAGAGATGAAAATCTTACTGATTTTGAATGTCGCTTTTGCTGGGCAAGAAGAAGACTACATGAGGGTTATATCTCCACTGGCTGGAAGGATTTTTGTAGTTTTAAAGGATTAAGGGGTGGATATGTTTTGTGTTTTTGTTTTAGTTGCCAAAACCCCAGGGTCTTCGAAGTTAGGATATTGTGAAGTTATTTAACAATGTCATTATTATTATTGATTTGTAATTATTGAATATATTAGGTTTGGTTATTATGTACCTCATTTGACAAAATTTTATTTGGTATGTATTTTCTTTGATATTTATTGATTATGTTCAAACTACTTTTTTTATTGAAGTATTTAAGGAAGTTCATTTCGTTTTAATGTTATTTACTCTTTTTCTATTATTGGTTAATTTTATGTGTTCAAAATAACATTTTTTGAGATGCAGAATGAAGAATCCTCTTATTCCTCATCGTTGTTGAAATACTATTGGTCTATTGTTGAATTGGATCCATGTTCGGTAAGTTTGACTTCACTACTTATTTCATCTGTTATTTATTAAATTTATTTATCAATATCACTTTTATAATTTCAGGATGTTGCTGCACTCCCGTAGATGTTTTCCAGAGATTGGTTTAACACATTTCCATGTGTTGTCCATCTCATTGATCTCTTTGGAAATGTATTTGAATTTGGAGTTTACAAAGCATATGATAATATTTTGTTTTATGGAGGAATTTCTAATATCTTGAGTATGTACAAGTTGTTAAATGGAGGGTGGTTAAAGATGTATTTCATACTGGATAAGAAGAGGGAATTTTTTGTTTCTGTTGAAGATAGAGATCTTAATCAAGTTAATTATGAAGGTCCTGTCCAATACCATAAGTTATTTTGCAGACTCTCAATGGACTTGAAGGTGTTTATTCTTTCATTGCCTTTTTTTTATTTAAATCAATTTATGAAACATGTCATTTTTTTAATTATATTTTTTTATGTTTGCAGGTTAATGGTGGACTTCAAAATTCATATCATGTGAAGTTTAGGAGATTTTATATTCCTTTTGATCCGAAATATGTATGTTTTCTTAGGAAGTGTTTATTTTAAATTTTTTCCTATTTTCTTTATTGTTATTCCTAATTCATCTTATTTTTTTTATTCAGGTTTATGCTCCTCTTCCTTTCGTTTTCTCACGTGATTTCTTTAATGAGGTTGAACAAATTGTGTTGTTCGTTGATGGAGATGGCAATCGCATTCCAATTTCTGTTAAATAGGATGATGGAAGACTCTACTTTACTCATGGATGGATGGATATTATGAAATTGTATTCTTTGAATGATGGAGGGTGGCTCAAAATTCATTTTATGCCATATTTTACAAACATTTTTTATTTTGAAGTTTTTGATAGGTTTATTATTCCGGTTGGTGTTAATCGTTAATATTTCACGTCATTTTTGTAATTAAAAAATTTGATTACAGACAATTCATTTTCCATATTTCTTGCTTTTTATTTTAATTTGAAGTTTCAGAAATAATATTCGAATATTATCATTTAGTACAAGTTATATACTTGCAGGAAGTATACTTATATTTTAGTAGTATCTTGATGAAAATCAATAATTGATAATTTTAATTAGAACATAATAATTTGGACAAAGTCTTTAATGGTTTTCCCTTAACTTTTGAAATTTCATAATAAGAAAAATTCAATGATGAATAAGTAAGAGTGATACTAAATTTTAATGTTACTATTGGTTTAGATTTTTTTTTTTAGATAAATGTGTTTTTTCTAAAAAATATATATGTAACACAAAAAAATTAAAAATTATGATCTATCTAATGAGAATATTAATTTTAGAAATGAAAATAATGTATTATTTTATTTTTTTAAAATAGTAAGAAAACATTTACTAAATCATTTTATATTTTCCAATCTTTAAGGTGTTTAATGATGATAAGTAATTTTTTTTTCAAACGGATTTTATCAGTTAAAAGAATCGATAAATAAGAAATTAAAATTATAGGAACAATAAATTCTGATTCTGATATTACCAAAAAATTCAATTTATTTATTTAAAAAAATTTAAAAAGCGAGGTCATGTTTTTTTTTAAAAAATTTGATTTGCATGTGACTATTTTTATGGTACCTGTTTACGTGTGTTATGCTCTGTTTTTGTAAAAAAATTTGAATATGAAGTGATTTCTGAAACGTGATACATTAATCTAATAGTAAGTAGCAAAAGATATTTATAATCTGGACTGAGAAGTCGTGTCTTTCCTTACTTGCAGATGTCTTTTCGTAATCCTGCTTTGAGACTCCACAATCCAGAAACTTTCCAACTTCAGAAGTGCGATATAAATAAGATGAAAGTCTTAACCCTCTCCACTGTAAGTACAAGAACTTGGTCTCTGAAAGTTAAGAGCGGGAAGGCATTTTTGTTGTGAAGTTTCCTTTGAAGCTCATTCAGAAAAGGGAGCCTGTCATCTCTGCACAATGAAGGTAGCAATGGGTCTCGATTCGAAGTTTCGTCTTTCTTCTTTCATTTTCCGTTCATTTAATCGAATCGGTAGTAATTTGTTTTCTGAAAGAGGCTTAATAAAAACATTTGTGCATGTTTTGAACAATGAATTATTCCTGTCGTTAACCATTTTTAAGATACTTCTCTGTTTTTTCAACTACATGTTCATTGTTGCAAAGAAAAATGTGGATATCGACCTGAATGCTATTTGAAGATCATTTTTTTTGTTATTTTTGGTGTCTACAGTTAAGAGAATGGATGACCTTACTATTGAGTATATCATTGCGAGGTGGGAAACATTTAAGGCAAAGTTGGGTCCCAACCAGGTATTGAGAAATATGTTTTCTTACTTTACTTTTACCTTTCTGATGGAATTGCATTTCGTTCTCTGTAGTTAAAAACATCGTAGAATATTAAATAAAAAAAAGGTGTTTATTTCTTATCTTTTTTTTGTACATAATAGTATGATCATTAACAGAGAATTCTATGTTCATTGGATTGATGATATTTTGAATCGGGAAGTAAGGTTTAGAGACACTGCTGGAAATGTTTTCATTTGTTGGGTTAGGAACAATCAGAATGTAGGATTCTTTACTGAAGGGGTGCGTCAAATGGTTCAATTCTATGGGTTGGAAAGAGCCCATTTTCTACACTTTAGGTACAATGGCAATAGGTCTTTTGATATCCAGATCATGGATGCTAACTCTGTGGAGATTCTATATCCTCCTCTGCAAAACGTTCCACCTGCTGTTGTGGTGCCTCCCCCTGTTAATGCTGCCCCAAATGAAGTGCATGCTGATAATGAGAATGCAGTACATGCTGAAGTTGTTGGATGGGAGGTGATAGCTACAGGACCCTTTGCTTCTGGGTCTAATCCACTGGTCTGTGATGTGTTTTATAAGCCTTTGTTGGTTTTTTCATATAGTCCTTTTCTGTTTCATTTTTTGATAAATAATCATGTTCTCTCCTTTGATTTTGCAGTACTTTCCTGCTCACATATGATTGAACCTGAACAACAATGGTTGGAACTTTTAACTGATGATGGGTTTCGTATGCATGCAAGTATATTGACGAGGCATAAAAGAACCAGAAATGAGCGTTATCTTGGAAGGGGTTGGTATCAGTTTTGCAGACAGTTGCACATTCAAGTGGGGGACGTTGTTCGTTTTCAATTTTTAGGAAACCGTTATGAACTTAGGGTGTCTGTTAATTGAGGAGTTGTTTTTGTTTTTTCTTAGTATTTATTTTGGGTGCTTCATAAGCACCAATTTTGTAAAACAATTTATGCAGTATTGGATAAATATATTTAGTCATTTAAATCGTTATATGTTCAACTTATATGATTAGTTGTCTTTAATTGACCAGGAAGCAATAATATATTGGTATTCTAAAGGTAAAAAAAAAAGATTAATAGATGCTATTAATTTTCCAAACACAGGTTTATGAAATACTATTGCAATGAGTTATTTTTTTCAATGTTTTTTGTTTAATGGTCAAATTTGATTAAAAGATTATTTTTCATATTTAAGTTTTTTGGGCCTTAATTGTTCTGTAGTTATTATTCAATTTGATAGTAATCAACATATTTTTTTAATGATTTCCTTATTTTTATTCTATTAGTATAATATTCAATTTGATAGTAATCAACATATTTAAGTTATTTTTATTTAATTTCCAATTTTCAAAAATTAACCTATTGGCTTTTTTAGTTTGGGGATGTTATATTATGGTGGTTGTATTATGGTGGTTGGTTGAAAGTATTTCTTAAGTCTTATTTTACAAACATTAACTACTTAAAGATTTAATTTTTAGTTGTCATTTCTGATAATTCTCTTTATTTTACATTTTAGATTTTAGTTTTTTTTATTAATCCATTGGAGTTTAAAGTTTAATGTTATAAACTTTTATTTGAGAAGAAATTTTTTTCAGTATATAGTATTAAGTTATTCAGATATGAATATGAACATTTTAAGATTTAAATATTATAATAAATTTATTTTTTGTAAAACTTTAAATTTTAGTTAATTATTATTTTCTTCTTCTCATCTAAAAATAGTTTTTGCTGATAGGTTTCAATATCTCCCTTGCTTCCAACCATTCCAGTTCTCTGTTTCCCACTTCAATAACCTTCTCTTCATTTTCTGAAATAAATTTTTTATATTTTTTTTAGAAATTTAATTTTTACTTTGTGACTTTTGGTTCTCTATTCCGTAGTTGTTGTTTCAGTTTCAAAGAGAACCTCGGTTATTTTTCTGCAACTTTCACCTTCATTCACCTCTCACTGAAGCGCTTTTCAGTAACGGGAGAGGAATAGAATATGGAGGTTAGTGTTGTTTTTTCTCAATGACTTTCTTATTTTTTTTTCTGAATTTTGTTTACCATTGAGGGGTTGTGTCATTTTCTTCGAGATTTTTTGAAAGGTTTTCTTCAATCGTTGTCTTTTCTTCAACCGTTTTGTTTTTTCTATTTAAGTTTAACATTTTCATGTTTTTATTTCATCATTCTGAAAGTTCTTCCTACTTTCATTTTTACCATATCTGTTTATTTCTTTGTTTAGGATTTATTTCAATAAATTTGTTAACTTTTTTTAATCATTGATCATGTATCAAAAGGGAGAATCAAGTAATGCTATGAAAAAGCGAAGGATTGAGATGAATGTCGATAATGATGATCCTCAAACATGGTACATGTCGTGGTGGCAATGGATAGAGTACGATCCTGAAATGGTAATCATTTATTTCTAAAATCATTGATGTTGAGTTTTTAATACATAAATAGCAGTATTTACCCATTGCATGTTCTTTCTATTGAGTTCTTAATATTTTTCTGCTTTGTAGGGTTTTGTCAGGGCTGCTTCCCAGTTTGCAAGGGATTTCTGGGAGATTGTTCCTAGGAGGGTGCAATTTGCGGACCCTGTTGGCAACAAAATAAATGTTGTAAGAAAGGATGAAGATAATGTAACACCCGCGTTTTTACTATTTTGCCGTATTGTGTGTTTTATTAAATTTTAAGTAATTAAAATTATTTTTAATCATCAAAATTTATATTTTTGAGTTTATGAATGAATTTCCTTTTTTTCTAGAATTTTTGGGAATTTTTGGGATTTTTCTGTGAAAAATGACCTTTTTGCCCTACTGTCCCTTGAATCGGGACCGAATACTCTTGATTCGGGCCAGAAAAATTGCACAGACCCTCCCTTGACTTCTCCTACAAGCCGTGCATGTGGAGAGCCATGCATGGAAGCCACTTGTAATTTTCTTTCTTTTTCTCCAAGCCATGTGTAAAAAGTAAGCTTTATGGCATTTATAACACCATAAACTCACTTTTCTCTTTCCTTCCCACACATGCAAAGCTAGTTATTTCTCTCATTTCTCTCTTCTCTTCTCCTATTGGCCATGAACTCCCTCTCCATTTTCTCTCAATCTCCATTTTTTCTTCCAACACATTCAAAGCCAAGGTTCCATCTTTGAACCAAAGCTTCAAACACCTAGCCTTCTAGCCTTGCAAAACTCTTGTTGGTGACCAAAGGAAGGATTTTTGGGGCTGTTTTGGGAGCTGTTTCAAAGGCTGTTGCTGCACCTTATTTTGAGGAAATTCCTTAGGTAAGGGGGGAGAACTTGAACTCTAGTAGGATTGGTGACTAGAGTCAAGGATTGTCCTTGATCCTTGTCTTTATTCTTGTTTTTCCCTTGAAAAAATGAGTTGTTGGAACCTATCTCTTGTGAGATATGGTTCAGCTATTTCACCATAGCCTTGCATAGTGATTTTGATTGGTTGATGATGCTTGAAAAATGCTTGGATGATGTTTTGAGTTACATGCAAACCATGCTTTTGCTTGAAAAAAAAACTCTCCATTTTTCTCCTATATGGTTCGGCTATTTTGATTTAATGGGGCTGCATGTTTCTAAAATTTTATTTGATGTTGGAAATGTGTCTTGATGATGGATTTATGAACATGCATGATATTTGTGGTTTATAATGCTTGTTGATGATTGTGTTGAATTTTGGTAAAGTTTGGATGTTGTTGGAAAATTGGTGTTTTGATGAACATTCAAGGTGTTCTTGGTGTTCTTGAGGTTGTTCTTGATGAAACTCATCAAGAATGCTTTTTGATCTTGAAAAGGTCAAGTGAAAATGAAAAATATGTTTTTGGGCCTAAATGGTCCAATAGGTTAAAACACTAAATTTACCAAAATGATTTTAATTTAATTAATTTTTGGAAAATATAAAAGGAACTAAATTCGGATTCCAAGTGTAGTCCAAATAAAAGTCAACACAAAAGTCAACATTTTGACTTGTCATGTGTAAAAATTGGCTCCTATGAGTCATCCAACCTTTGGGCCTTTGGTTCAGGCCCAAAACCTTCAAAAAAGAAAGAGAGTCAAAGACTCATTAAAAGTCAACCAAAAATAATTTATGGAATTGGGCTTAGATTAGAGTTGGACTTCAACTCTAATCCAAGTTATTAAAATTAAAATTTAGAAATTAATTAGTGAGCTTAACTAATTTAATTATCTAAGTTAATTAATCAAATCTACTTAAGATAATTAAGAAAAATTAATTAAAGCTAAAAGTTAATTAACCTTAATGAAGTATTAATTAAGTAATTAAGCTTTAATGATGATTAAGAACTGATTAATTATGATTAACCTTAATCAAATATAGTTAAAAGCTTAATACAAGATTAAGAAAGAGATTAAGGGATAATTAGGAATTAATTGGGACCTTAAGTAAGGATTAAGATTAATCATAGTTCAGTTAATGAAGACTAATTATAATTGAGGGTTAAACCTAATCTTAATTAGGGGAAGTAATGTTATCCATAAGACACAATCATAAGTCTTAGTAAGTTATATGATTCAAGTGGAAATGAATACTGATTCAAAGAGGAACATTAGTGCAAACTACCTTAAAAGATTATAACCAACACACTCCTTCTGCATAAGACTTGAGAAGCTTAGTGAGAGAGTGCGGTTCCAACCCAAGATAGGGTTCGGTTTTCCTTGAAGGAAATACATTGAATCGGGTCGTACCACGGGTAAGTGGTGACGTTGAATGATTTGATGGGCTTTGCCTGTAAGGATTGTGTATGCTGAGAAAGCATTGTCTGGTTTTCCTTGAAGGAAAGACATTGAGTCGAGCCGTACCACGGGTAAGTGGTGACGTTGAATGATTCGATGGGCTTTACCTGAAAGGATGTGAATGTTGTAGGCATTGTTGTGTGACATGCATCATAACGCATTGTTGATGATCGAGGTTGAAAACCTTGCGACCTATATGGCAGTGACACTCGGTACAGTGTGAAACTGGTAGGGACGGGTGCACTGGGTTTTGCAAAGAACGCCAGCGGGTCCTCGAGAGGGGATGTCAGCCCTGAGGATAGTCAGGTCCCAAAATGGCACAGGTGACGTAGGCTCGCTCCCTACTGTCGAGTAAATGGGGTACAGGCTTGACTATCCTGTCACTCTCAAGTATTGGCCAAAAGAAAAATATAAGTACCGCGCTAGTACAGACTCTAACTCCTGATATGTTGTGCATATATGGTCGGGAAGTTGCTGTGTGCACTGCAGATGGTGATATTTCCCTGGGCTCGCATGCATTAGTCTATATGCATCATGATGATATAAGTTGTATTCATTGTTGATTGAATTGTGTGAATATCCTGTGTGTGTGTGTATGCTGTAGTTTACTGTGTCCTACATGTTGTGAGTTCATGCGATGTTCTCACCCTTCTTTTCTATCTCTTGTTGCTGTGTTCTTCTCGTCACGTCGATAGCCGGTATCGGAGATTTCAGCTATGACATCGATGCAAGTGCGGCTACGGTGGATGTCGAGGGGCACCTGGAGGGTGACGGACATCCCTCGCAGATGTGAGTTTTCGGGGGAAGTCCGTGTCATCATCTCTCATCTCGGACTTCCGCTTGTACCAGAGTTGGATTTCATTGTGCCTGTGACTCTCGAGTTCCCGACGCCACCTAACTTGGTGCGCTACACTACCTTCCGTCCTTCACGTCGTCGCCCCGCTTCTTCTTCGTCGTTGCGGTCATCTCGGATGACTGACATGGTCGGACTAGACTCTCCTAGGTACTCACCTTCTTCTGAGGCGTCAGATTCTCAGCCTATGCGTCCTGATGCGCAAGGCCGCTCTCTCACAAGTAAGCTAGATCTGATTGTGATTGACGACACCTCGGATGAGGAGGAGGCCCCGGGAGAGAATTCAGAGGAGGATCCAGAGGAGGAGGAGCCGGAGGAAGATCCGTCTAGTGACGAGTAGGACTGGTGTGGTTTAAGTCTAGGTAGTATCAGCTCTGATTTAGTGACCTCTCATTTTGTATTTTGTTTGAGTTCTTGTTTATTTTGGTCTGCTACCAGAACTCGTATTTTGATGTGGATATCTGGATAGCTCAAGAGATACACTGAGGTTATGTTGTATGTATATATTCATGTTGTTTCCTTTTCTTATGCTGATTTTATAACTGCGTGTATGTTGTGTATGTGCGCGAGGTAATAACCGTCTAGATGTTTTAGGAAAGCGAGTTTCAAATTAAGGAAAGGATATTTCGTAAATACTTAAAATGAAATTAGAGATGTAATAGGTTGGTGACGACTAAACCCTTTTCAAAAAAAAAATTCGGTATTTTGACGTTTCTGAAAACAGAAAGTTCGACGGTCACATGTCATATGTGATATTCTTAGCGGTATAACTAAGGGTGTCGCAGATAACATGTGGTTTACTCATGATTGGCAACTGCTAAAAGATATTTATGTTCTTAATGACGGTGGATGGATCAAACTATACTATAAGGATAGAACTGTTTTCAAAATTTTTGTTTATGATAGGGATTTTGAAGAGGTTCGGTGTCCTATTCCTGTTAAGGAATATGACAGAGGGTTAACCTTTCTTCCTGAAGAAATTGTTCCTGGATATCGTGAGACTGATAATACTGATATTCATCATGTTGATAAGAAGATGACAGAGTTGCATGCAACTGGAAATGTTCTGGTAAGTCGTATATGAATTATTTTAATTTCAGTTTTTAGTTTGAAAATCTTAATTTTTGTTGCAATTTTAAAATTTCAGAACTTGTCAACTGCTCTGTGTGAGAGATTTAGGCACAAAGTTGATTCTGGGGTGCTGAGGGATGAGAATGGTGTTGTTTTTCCTATTAATTTGTCATGGTCTTTGAACGGGAAGGTTGCTTACATCACAAAGGGATGGAAAGAGTTTAGTGTGGAGAAGAATCTGGAGAGGGGCTCTGTTGTCAGATTTAGAGTTGATCCTTCTGATTCTGGTGTTATACATGCAAAGGTTCTTGGAGCATGATGTGTTGAAATTTTTTTTTGGTTATGGGGCTTTCTGTTATAGTTTTGCTCCCCATGTTAACAGTTTATGTAAACAATAACTATTTAAGTACTTACTTCTGTTGATGACTTATTTAAGCATTTAGTTTTGTATTTTTCTTTTGTCTTTTATGTTACATGAAATTAGTTAGAATTCCAATCAACTTAAATAACTTTTGCATTAAGGTAAAGTAAACAAAACTTAGTAACAGATTCAATTCTTATTCATTGATTTAATTCTTAAACTTAGAATATTGTGTTAGCTGAAGTTCAATAGTTTTAAAATTCATTATTATGAATCACTTATATCATTCCCATGATAGTGAAATTTGATTACATGAGTAAGTCATTTATTATTTCTCTTTCTATGGCTTTGGAATTAGCATTCTTAATATATATTCATTGCTTTTGGTTTAAAAGTTAATCACATCCATTTATGGGATGTGAACAGTTTATTATTGGGAGTAGTGTGTTGGTCCTTTTTTTATTTAATTTATTATTGGCATTGTTTCATCTTTCAATTTTATTGGAATATGAAAGGGTTCTTGCTTACAGTTATTGATTGATAGTTAAAAAATTATCACCATTTTCCAATACTATTAATTATTGCTTACATTTTAAGTTCAGGTAACCCATTTTTCATTAAAGGCTTATGCTTATCATATCTTATATATTTATTTGGACCTCATTAGCTCATGTGTTATCATTCAACACAAGCATTATAAGAAGTGAGTTTGTCACAAGTTTTTTATTCAGAGTTTTGAACCTTTCTTCATAGCAATGGCTTCGAGATATGATTTTATTAAGGATGTTAATGGTGGATCTGAATATAAGATATGGAGGCTGAAAGTAAGGGTTATCCGTTTATGGAGATTTGCTAACTTTCAGGAAAACAACAACAGTAATGTTAAACCAATGATAGAGATGGTGGTTCTTGATGAGCAGGTAATGTCTATTTCGTTATCCATATCATTTCTTCCTTGATTTCTAATTTATGTTTTTTTTGTTTTTTAGGGTGGCAGGATTCAATGCACTGTGAAGAGTTTCCATGTTTATCTTTTTGAACAGAATTTGGTAGAGGATAATGTGTACATGATATCTAATCTCAATGTTGCTCTGAATTCTGCGAAGTTTAAACCCACTTCACATGAATTCAGAATGTTTTTTAAGAGGGAAACTGAGGTTCGTTGGGTTGAGGATTCCACCATTCCGGTAAATGCTTTTTGTTTTGTTCCATACAATGATATTCTCAATGAAAGTAATGAAGAACGTCATTTAGTTGGTATGTTTTCAATTGAAACTAATACTTTCTCTATGATGATGACAATCTTAAAATTGAAATTAAAAATAACTTTTTTATTTCATACTTTGATATATAGATGTTGTTGGTCTTCTTTCTGCCAAAGGAGACCTTATTGAGTTTAAAAGAAATGGGAAAGTTTGTAACTATTTGGTTATTGAGCTCGATAATCTTGAGTAAGAAATTTAATATTCTTTTTAAATCTTTCTTTCTTTAATTTTAAAAAAAAATTAAAATGATTTTATGTATAATGTAGGGGTGGTCCAAAGCTGAGATGCACTTTGTGGGAAGAATTTGCTCATCAACTTCTTAGGCAGTTGGATAAGGATACCTCTGGTATCCATGTTATTGTGTTGCAATTTGCTAAAATGAAATATTTCAAAGGTATTGCATGTTGTATAGTCCCAGATTTTAAATTTAGTTGTTATGTTATTTTGTTTGTTAATCATATACATTTATTTTTTTAGGAACAATGGGGGTTTCTAATAACACATATAATAGTAAGTTATTTCTGAATCCCTAAGTTCCAGAGGTTGATTCATTGAAGGCCATGTAAGTTGTATATTAAAATTTTAATTGTGCTTGGTTGTTTTTGAAAATTTTTTATTATTAAAACCTTTTTCATTAATATGTCCAGTCTCCAAACATCTGATGAAAATTATAGTCAGCCTGTGACTCAACTGCCTAGCCATGTTACATTGACTGCTGAAGAAGAGTTTCTTAACAGATTAGAATACAAGAAAATTGCTGAACTTAAGGATGTTAATCAGGTTCTATTGATAAATAAAGTGTTGTTGTGTCATGTTTTATTGCAGTAGTCCTTAAAATATGTCTTCTTTTGTAGTCTGGGGTTTATTCAACCGTTGGCACTATCAAAGAGATTGGATCAGAGTACAATTGGTGTTATCGTGGGTGCAAAAAGTGTTCATATGGGATGAAAATTGATGGAAATATGTTCTATTGTAAGAATTGTAACATTCACTATTCAACGTTTGTTACGAGGTATGAGATGGTACTATGTGTAGTTTAATAGGTTTTTTTACTTAAAAATTTGATACAAGTCTTTTTGTTATTTTACTGATATTATATTGGTTCTTCATTTAGGTATTCTATTCAGGTTAGGGTGCTTGATGAAACAGATTCTGCTTCTTTCATGCTTTTTGAAAAAGAGGCTGCTAACTTCCTCGATTTGTCAGCTTCTGAACTTCGATTGGCTTATATCGCAAGGGTACTTTTTTTTTCTAAATTATTGATTTTGTTTAATGGAACTTAAATCATTTGTTATGACTGCTCTTTTGTTGTTTTCATTTACAGGGTGGTGATAAGAATTGTCACCCAGAAGAAATTGATGCATTTAAGGAAAATAAATGTCTTTTTAAAGTCAATGTTAAGATCAAGGGTTTAGATTCTATTGTTCCTTATGTCTTAAATGTCCAGAGGTTATGTTGTGATGAAGATTTAATTGCTGCTTTTATAAAGAAGCATAAGCGAGAAGATGTATGTTTTATTGTTTTTTGTTTCTAAATGCTAATTATTTCCTGAATTATGGAGTCTCCTTTAAGATATTTGATGAGTGTCAAATTGTTGCAGGTTGTTTTAATGTCTGAAAATTCAGAACTCCTTACTCAAATTACTGACTCAAATGATGTTTTAAAGGTTATTGCTGCTATTATTATTCCTTACTTTTTTGTACTGAAATTCTATGTTGACAATTGAAAAAAAAAAATAACTAACTTATGTCTTTTCCTCTGTAGGAGAATAACTCTATGTTTGTTGATAATTCTGAAAACAATTTCTTATCTCCAAAATCAAAATCTACTGATGATGGTGTCATGACATCAAAAGAAGTCTCTGCTGGTGTTGGTGAGGTTGCTGCTTTGAATGATCTGGGTGTTGACAAGTTCATAACTCCTGTCAAAAGTTGTGAAGCTAAAGAGTTTTCTTCCAAAAATGTTGTTCCTCTTGCTGAAGATGTTGAGATGTCCTCAAATAAAATCCGGAAGATTATCAAGCAGGAGAAAATTGATTGAAGTCATTATGTTTTATTTCTTGATATGTTTCCAATGTCAGAATTTTATTTTCAGACTTTGTTTTTTTTATTTGCATTTTTAATTTTATGGCTTTCAGTGCCTTCAGACATATTTCAATTGCAATTTCAATTTGGTATTAGTGGGAAGCTATTTTGAATTGATGGTTTAAGTTGGTTAATATGAATATTTTAATATTTTGTTAAATTTTATTTCGTATTGATAGTATATTTAAAATTTCAAATTGTTGAAATTAAATTTAAAGTGACAAGATATTTGTATGAATTTTTTATTTATGAATTTAGGATTTTAATACAAATTTTATAAATTGAAAAGAATAAGAATCATAATATTATTTATTAAAATAATTTCAATGATATAAAAATAAATTAAATAAAAGATATCAATTTTTATTATAAATAACAAAAAGTCATTATATTTTTAGTCATTTTATTTCTTAAAAATGCAAGTTGACATTTTTTCAAAAATGGGACTGTTTATTTTATCTAACACAATTAGCTACATAATAAATTTTGATATAAGGTAATGTTCTATTTTATGATTTCTAAAGAGAAATTAATCTTATTTGAGGAGCTTTCATAATGTAGTTTTCGGTTGATTCTCCAAATTAATTTTTTAACATGAAAATATAAAATGCATAAAATTTCTTCAATTCAGCGATGTTAATTGCATTTAAAACTAGATGAGTTACTTATTAATAAATTTATAAAGGAAAGTTAATTGCTTTTAAAACAAAAAGGTGTTACTATCTGTCTCTTGGGTCGGTTTAAAGCTTGAGTTCACCTATTTTCTATCTGAATATCGTCATTTCTTCACGCTGTCAAGATCCCCAAAGTTTCATCATTCGGTGCGAATTCCCTTCAATGACTATTGCAAGTTCTTCAAAACGAAACATGAGTGTTAAAAAATCCTTCATGATCGAGTTTGATCCTTCTTCTGTAAGTTTATTTGCTTTTTTAATATAATGCATGCATGTGGAAGATTATCTGATATTTCAACAATTTTGATAAAATAAATGATGGATAACAAGGTTCTGCTCAGCTTCCTGGGTTATTTTCTAGGGATTTTTTTAATGAGGTTCCAAACATTGTTCACTTTATAGATCCTGTTGAAAATGTTGTTAAAGTTGTAATCGAAAAAAGTTGGAAGGGGGAAATGACATTTACTCATGGGTGGAATCAATTGCGTGAAATTTATGGTTTGAATGATGGAGGTTGGATGAAACTCTGTTTCATTGGAAATGGTGATTTTAACATTGAGATTCAGGATAGGTTCCTAAACGAAATCAAATATCCACAGCCGGCAAATAGTTATTCATTTAGGGATGAAATTGTTGAAGCTTTTAAAAAGAGGGAAGATGATGAAGATATTGTGTTCTTCTACTTTGAGAGAATATTGACTGAATCTGATATCCTGACTGGCTACTTTGTTAGTACTCAACACAGTCTTTTTACATCTTAATTTAATGTTACTAATTATAAATTTATTTTATTAAACTTTCTATATTGTTTTTATGTAGGCTTTACCTGAACTTTATACTTCTTCAGTACTTATCAAAGAAATGGAATATGTTTTCCTCGAAGATGATTAAGGAAATACTTGGAAGTGTGTTGTTACTTGGTTTGACAATAAACCGAATGAAGTTGTTTTGTCTCGAGGATACAATGTATTCTGCAAAGAGAAGGGCATTAAACCTGGCTCTCGAATTCGTTATTCATTTACAAAGGAATTTCATAATGTTATTTATGTTTCTATTCCATGATGTTATTGGAATAATGGTTTTTTTGAAGGGTTTATGTAAGGATTTATATATTACTTAATAACTGTTGTCATGTTTTATTGAACTCTTTTATATAAGTTTTAATTTATTTCATAAATTATTGATCATGTTATTGAAATTACAACATGCCAGATGTTGTAATTCCATGGGTAATTAACTATTTATCTGTTTAGTCTCCAAATACCAACCAAAAAAATGTGTATTACCAAATTAATTATTGTTGTGTGTCTCAATGTTGTATTTTTACGAGATGTTTAGTTCAGCCACCTTTATTTTTTAATATGCATCTTACAAATAGATCTTCTGTATTCCACACCCTTATTTATCCTTTACTATGTTATTGGTGGCATTTGCTTTCTCGGTTTATTCAATTTGTTACTGGACTACTTTCTATTACATTCTTGCAATTCTTGGAGGATTATTGTTATCAAATATTGGTCCTGTTTAGAAGTTGTTCTTTACTTTATGGATAACAAAGAGAATCAGGAGAAGAAATTTGCTCGGTTAAGAAGAAAGACGATTTTGAATAACAAAAGGAAGAGAGATATTCAGTCAATTCATAGTCAGAGTTTGTATCCAGGTTAGGGAATTAAATTTAGAAGAAAATATTTTCTTTTCTGTATTAATCTGGTGTTTTACTCTTATAGGTGTTGTTGAGAGCTTGGCTGGATTTACCTCAGACAACAGTCAATGCAAACCATGTCCTTATTCTGAAATTTCACCTGGAGGTTTAATTCCTTCGAGTCAGTTAACAACAGGTAATTTGTTGATGTTATTTTTTCAAGACTAAGAAAATGACAACTGATGTAGGTTAATGATTTAATTTGACAAAAAACTTTTCACCTTCTTTGGCCTCTAAAAGAATTATCTTACAATCTGGAAAAGAAAATATTTTGAATCAAGGTAATGGGGTTAGTTACGTTTGAATTTTTTATTTTCTTATCATATTACTGTCATTATTCTAATTTATTTTTGTTGCTAACAGGCTCTACTTCTCATGTGGGCAAAGTTAACTTCCACTATGTTATCCAAGATTCTCAAAATAATTTGCCTATGAGTAATATTTTTAGGAGTCCTCTTTCAACAATTACCAATTCAACTAATCTGAATTGTAGGGGTAGTGAACAAAACACATTTAATAATCATGGTCAATCTTCGAGGAATAGAAATACAAATAGCTCCTCATCAAGGAGGTGTGTTAGACTTCTTTCATGTATTTTGTATTTAAAAAAGTTAAGTTGTATTTGTCTGTCAAATTAATTAATCTTATTTTTTAATATTTCATTTTTAACAGCAACCATTTTATCAACAGTGGAAAACATGTTATTCAAAATTCAAGAATTATTCAGTCAATATCTCAAAATCTGTCTGAAGCATTTGATAAAGAGGCCCCAACGCCTCAAAATGAGGACTCTGTTAGACAAAATTTAATTGATCCATTACAGGATTATGAAGGTATGAAATTCTAATATTAGTCTTCATATTTTTGGTATATATTTAAACACCTTTTTCAAAGGACTTTTTAAGAAAAGACTGATTGTCAAAGGTTTTATCTTATTTCAGTGATCAACAGTTATGATGATTCAAATTTGCAAAATGACATTGATGAACCTGATATGTTTGAAGATTTGGATGACGAAGGTAAACATTTGATTTTTTTTATTTATTTTGAGTCTATTAATATGATGTACTATTGAAGAATAGATTTTTCCTTAAATTAGGTTGTTTAATATTAGATTTATTAATGTAGGACTTGGAACTGATGAAGTCAACATTCCTGAACAAGGTATTATTAAAAAATTGTTTTTAAGAATCAGTATCTTATTTTTCTTGGGAAAAATTGTATTTCTTAAGTTTTTTTTTTAATAAAATTCGCAGAAACGTGGGACATAGGTGATCCCATTTCTAAATGGTCCCAGTGTGATGCATTCATGTGGAGTGAAGAGGCTTTATCTAGAAGTAGGCGTTCAAGAACCCTGAGATTTAGTCTTTGTTGTATGGATGGTAAAATCATCCTGCCTAAATTGAAAAGGCCTCCTGATGTTCTGATTGATCTACATAGCAAGAATCATGATAATAGTCAATACTTTTTAAAGAATATCCGAGCTTTCAGTTCAATGTTTGCATTTACTTCTATGTCTGGCAAGATTGATCAGCAGATAAACAATGGAAGGGCTCCCCCTATTTTCCTTCTCGGTGGACAGAATTATCATTCTATAGGAAGCCTTTTGCCGTTTGATAACCAGAAGCCAAGGTTTGCTCAGTTGTATGTGTATGATACTGACAATGAGATTGATAACAGAATTCGAGCAGTAAGGTAAAAGTTTACAAATTGTTTATTAAAATATGCCAATGATTTAAATAATTTATCTGTTAAATTATTTTGGTTTTTGTTGCAGGTCTGACAGGAATGTAACTGATGTTGACATTGTGATAGTTTCATCGTTAAAGAAAATGCTTGATGAACACAATGTACTTGCATAAAACTTTCGGTATGCAAGGGACCGTTTTAAGCAAAATGAACTTTCTCAGCTGAAGATGAAATTGATTCGTAAAAGAAACACTGATGGTAGAAATTACAATCTTCCTACTGCTTCTGAAGTTGCAGCGTTAGTAGTTGGTGATATTGACCACAATGTTGTTGAGAGGGATATCATTTTAGAGACTAAATCTACCTTTCTTCAAAGGATTGATGTTCTGCATCCTAATTATCTTAGTTTGCAATATCCGTTATTATTTCCTTATGGGGAGGATGGCTTTAGGCCAGGAATTTTAATTTCAGACGATCGAAACACAGAAGGAGAAAGGAAGAGGACTAAGGTAACACTGTGTGAGTTTTTTGCATATAGAATTCAAGACAGGTACCGTGAATCTCCGATTATACTCATGTCAAAAAGGTTATTTCAACAATTTTTAGTTGATGCATACACTATGGTTGAATCTGAGAGGTTGAGATTTATTCGTTACAATCAACCTAAGTTAAGGGTAGAGCTTTATAAGGGGTTGCATGAGTGTTTAGTTCGTGGTGAGAATAATGCTGCTGCAACTGGACAACGGATAATACTATCAGGTTCATTTACTGGAGGGCCAAGATACATGTTAAATAATTGCAAGGATGCATTTGCCATCTGCAAATATTTTGGGTATCCGAGTTATTTTATTACAATGACTTGCAACCCAGAGTGGCTTGAAATTAAGAGATTTGTTAATGTACGTGGATTAAAGCCAGAGGATCGTCCAGATATTCTGTGTAGAGTTTTCAAGATTAAGCCTGATCAATTAATTAAAGATTTGAAGAGCGGAAATGTTTTTGGCGAAGTTGTTGCATGTGAGTTATTTAATTTAATTAACTAAAGCAACTGTTGTTTTAAGATGTAATAATTGATTTAAATTCTTTAATTCTAATGATGATTGCATATTGTTTATTTTATCAATTTCAGATGTTTGCACTAT
Organism: Sesbania bispinosa; assembly: GCA_026901365.1. Taxonomy (NCBI): domain Eukaryota; kingdom Viridiplantae; phylum Streptophyta; class Magnoliopsida; order Fabales; family Fabaceae; genus Sesbania; species Sesbania bispinosa. The sequence goes on along the minus strand of QLOH01000351.1, from coordinate 892,531 downwards.
TGAGTTTCGGAAGCATGGTTTGCCCCATGCTCACATCTTGCTATTTATGCATCCACAAGCCAGACCTAAGACTCCAGAAGACATTGACAGGTATATATCGGTAGAGATACCTGATAAAGACACAAACTCAAAACTTTTTATAGCAGTTCAAAAATACATGCTTCATGGTCCATGTGGCCATTACAACCAGAAGTCACCATGTATGAAAAATGGAAAATGCACTAAGCATTTTCCTAAACCTTTGAGAAGCAGAACAATTATTGATGACGAAGGTTTTCCCAAGTACAGGAGAAGAGATACTGGCAGAATTGTTAAAAGAAGAACAACAGAGGTTGACAACAGTTTTATTGTTCCGTACAATAAAACCCTCCTTCTTAAATTTGGATGCCATATCCATGTGGAGTATACATGCCAAACAAGCTCCATTAAATATCTGTTCAAGTATGTGCATAAAGGAAATGACAGGGTTACTGCAGCCTTATTTAAAGACAATAATGTTGATGAGATTAGATCATACTACGATTGTAGGTACATTTCTGCATGTGAGGCGGCATGGAGGTTGTTTGGTTTTGATATACAATTGAAAGAACCTTTTGTTACCAGACTTCCATTTCATCTCAAAGATCATCAACCAGTTGTTTATAAAGATTATGATAAAATAGATAATGTATTGGATAAAGCAGATTACAAGAATTCAATGTTCTTGGGTTGGATGGAAGCAAACCGGAGGTACCCTGATGGAAGAAATCTAACATATGCAGAGTTCCCTACAAAGCTTGTGTGGAATGCAAGAGATGGTTATTGGCAGCCACGAAAACAAAGTTTTGCTATTGGTAGAGTATCCCATGTTCCTGTTGGTAATGGTGAAGACTATTACCTCCGTCTTCTCCTAAATATTCAAAAGGGTTGCCAAAATTTTGAACAAATCAGAACAGTGAATGGAGTAATATATCCAACCTTCAAGGATGCTTGCTATGCACTTGGTTTGTTGCAAGATGATAGAGAATTTATTGATGCAATTCGTGAGGCAAATTCCTGGGCTTCTGGTCAATATATTAGGAGTTTGTTTTCCATTCTTTTGATTTCAAACAATATGTCTATGCCCGAGTTTGTTTGGGAGAATTGCTGGAAAGAATTGTCTGATGATATTCTTCACAAGCAAAGAAGAATTCTGGAATTTCCAGGTTTTAATTTAACTATTTTTATTTAATTTGCTTTTATTAACTCTTTTGCATAAACCTGTTGGATCTTATTTTAAATTTTTTCATTATGCAGAATTGATTTTAACAGATGCCGAGATTAAAAACCTTTTCCTGGCAGAAATAGAAGAAATCCTGCAGTGCAATGGTAAGAGTTTGAAGGATTATCCTCCAATGCCCTTACCCTCAATGGATTCAGTAACAAATCTTCAATCAAGGCTCATTGCGGAAGAGTTGAATTTTGATCGCACCTATTTATCACAACTTTTGAATCAATATCTTTCTTCAATCACTGATGAGCAGAAGAATGCTTATGACAAGATTATGGAGGCAGTTGAGAAACAAAAAGGTGGATTTTTCTTCCTTTATGGTTATGGAGGCACCAGTAAGACATTTGTTTGGAATACTTTGTCAGCTGATATACGTTGTAAAGGTCATATTGGTCTCAATGTTGCTTCCAGTGGTATTGCCTCTTTGTTACTGCCAAATGGAAGGACAGCCCATTCAAGGTTCAAAATACCTTTGAATACAACAGAAGACTCTTGTTGTAGTATAAAACAAGGAACTCCTCATGCTAAACTCTTGGAGAAAGCAAAATTGATAATATGGGATGAGGCACCTATGGTAAGTAAATTCTGTTTTGAAGCTTTAGACAAATGCTTAAAGGATATTCTATGGTTCTCAAGGTCTTTCAATCCTGAGCTTCCTTTTGGTGGAAAGGTAGTTGTTCTGGGAGGTGATTTTAGGCAGATTTTTCCTATCATACCAAGAGGATCAAGGCAAGATATTGTGTTAACAACAATAAATGCTTCGTATCTTTGGTCATACTACAAACTGCTTCAGCTTACTAAAAACATGAGACTTAATAACAACTCCTCTAATGCTGACCAGTCTGCAATAAAACTTTTTAGTGAGTGGCTGTTAAGAGTTGGTGATGGCCTTGAAGGAGACTCAACAGAAGGTGAGGCAGAGTTAGAAATACCCACAGATATTCTGATTCCAAATTCTGAAACTGCTTTTGATGATTTGATTAATTTCGTTTATCCTAATATTGTTGACAACTTGAGCAACAATTCATATTTCAGTGAAAGGGCTATTTTAGCTCCTACTCTGGACATTGTCTCACAGGTTAACAAGCATATCATGTCATGGATAGATCATGAAGTAAAAACATATCTGAGTTCAGATTCCCTGTGTACAGAAGAGGGATGTTCAGAGGTTGAGATAGAAGCTTTTTCAGTTGAAATGCTCAATGCAATCAATTGTTCAAGATTGCACCCACATGAACTGCAATTGAAGGTAGCCCCTGTAATGCTACTGCGGAATATTGATCAATCTAATGGTCTATGCAATGGTACCAGGCTGCAGGTTAGGAGATTGGGAAATCATGTTATTGAATGTCAGGTTTTAACTGGAACCAAAGCTGGTCATATGGTTCTTATTCCAAGAATGACATTGGTTCCAAATAATCAAACTTTGCCTATTAAATTCAAGAGGAGGCAATTCCCTTTAATCATATCTTTTGCTATGACAATAAATAAATCACAAGGGCAGACTCTATCTCATGTGGGAATTTATTTACCAAAGCCTGTATTTACACATGGACAGCTTTATGTTGCACTTTCAAGGGTGAAGAGTAGAAAAGGACTTCGCATTCTTCTGCTTAATCACGAAGATTTAAATACAAATTGTACATTAAATGTTGTATATCGTGAGATATTTGAGAATTTAAATTAATGTTGTATTAATATCATTTTAATACTTTTGATTTATTTTCAGCTTTTAATATTTCAGGATTTGTATTATTTTTATATTTTACATATCAATATTCTCACATTCCTAATCAGAAAATTTTACATTAAATTTTTATATTTAGTATAGTATAATATTTTAAATTTTCTTTTACATTTCTCACGGGTACTTCACTAGTAATATATATTTAATGACTTCACGTAAGTATATGTTGTTACATACTTACATTACATAGTAACATCATTACTATTAGGAAAATTCTATCGTACCCTCTAATGAGAGAGGGTTTTGGTACTTTCTTTGATTATTTAATCAATTTTTCTCAATTTTTTAAAATTGTCTTAGTATTTTTATAGTTATGGGATAATTTTTAATTATTAGAATTTGTATTTTTAATTTTTGAAAAGACTTTTTGACTCTCTATAACCATTATCCTGTATTTTTTACTGTATTCACTCATTTTTTCACATTCTCGTTTGTAAAACACATGTGTCTCATTTAAAATCTACTTTATGTCTTTGAAATAATTTAGGACGGAGTACATGACTTGTTCCTATGTAGTTTTGACATTTATGCCTCCATTCACTAAAAAAATAATAAGAAGGTACCAAAACCCTCTCTGGACCTAGAGTACCAAATTGATACCCTTATTATTACTCAATTAAATTTGTAGAAGTTAAAATAAAATTTGAAGTTGACCAAAAACAAAATAATAAAAATGGAAGAATATTGTGTGTGGTACATCCTCCCTTCGTGTACATATATAGAGAGGAAACGAATCACAAATTAAGGCCCTCTATCGGCAAGTAACAGTTCCTTTTCGAGAGAGGAGAAGAGGCAGAGATCTAGCATTTCATCCCTCTCCCTCGTCTCACTTTCACTCTCACTCTGTAAAAGATAATATGGGATTCCCAACCAACGGCGCTTCTGGGGACAAGCCCCTCAAGTTCCTCATTTACGGTCGCACCGGATGGATTGGCGGTCTGTTGGGGAGCCTGTGCCGAGGCCAAGGGATCGAGTTCGAATACGGGTCGGGTCGGCTGGAGAACCGATCCTCGCTGGAAAGGGACATAGCAGAGGTGAAGCCGAGCCACGTGTTCAACGCGGCTGGGGTTACGGGCCGGCCCAACGTGGATTGGTGTGAGTCTCACAAAGTGGAGACCATCCGAACCAACGTGGTTGGGACCCTCACCCTCGCTGACGTGTGCCGCGACCGTGGCCTCATCCTCATCAACTACGCCACCGGTTGCATCTTTGAGTACGATTCCGCTCACCCCCTCGGATCTGGCATCGGCTTCAAGGAGGATGATTCTCCCAATTTCATCGGTTCCTTCTACTCCAAGACCAAGGCTATGGTATTGCCTCTCTCTCTCTCTCACACTTTCTGATTGTCGGTGTATGGTTTTATGTGGATTTCTTCTTCGAATTTGTTTAAGGTGTTTTAGAATTGGTTTGGTTTTTAATGTCGCAATTGGTCAGGTGTGTTATTTTGTCTCTGTTTCCTGCTATGCAATGAGCCTGCGTGGGAAATGAATCTGTTATTCAAAATCAAAATGCAGATTTTTGTTGGATTGATCTGTTCATATGTACCTTAGATCTGTTTTATATAATAATTGAAAATGTTATTAGCATTAATATTCACAGGTCTGATGCATCTAGTTTACTCCTGAGAGCAATATGCAATCACATTTCATGTTTTGATTTGTTCGGTGTGTTACCTGTTTCTTAAGTGTGTGATTGGTATGCAGTACATGGTAAAAAATAGTGATACACATTTTATCAAGCAGTGTTACCTGTTTCAATTGTCCGTTTGATTTATAGTAAATGGTTAATAATGAGTGGTGCACATTTTACCGAGCACACGAAAGTGATTTAAAATTAATTTTGTGCCTATCTACTAACCAAACAAGCACTAAGCATGTTGTGTGATTACCTTCTCTACTCAGTGGCTTTGGAAATTGGAATTGATTAAGTGCTTACTTATTTAACTATGTGATCTTTATTGCAAGGATCTGTAAGGCTAAGACATTGCTATCTATTGTGCCTTACCTTATTCGCTTTTTTGAAAGAGATTTCATATGATTTTACCAATGCTGATTTCTATGGTGATTGAAATCAAATAACCATGTTGGTTTGCGTTCTTTCAACTGTGCAGACACAAAGGGGAAATTTTGATTCAGACTTAAGATATGTATTTACCTAATTTTCCCTTTTATGTGACAGGTTGAAGATCTACTCAGGAACTATGATAATGTATGTACCTTGCGAGTCAGGATGCCTATTTCATCTGATTTATCCAACCCACGCAATTTCATCACAAAGATCACTCGATATGATAAGGTTGTGGATATTCCAAATTCAATGACTATATTGGATGAGCTCCTTCCTCTCTCCTTAGAGATGGCAAAGAGAAATCTCACTGGAATCTGGAACTTCACAAACCCTGGAGTGGTCAGCCACAATGAAATCTTAGAGATGTACAGAGAATATGTTGACCCCAACTTCACCTGGAAGAACTTCACTCTTGAGGAACAAGCCAAGGTGATAGTTGCCCCAAGAAGCAACAATGAGCTTGACGCTACAAAATTGAAGAAGGAATTTCCAGAACTATTGTCCATCAAGGACTCCCTCATTCAGTATGTCTTCAAGCCAAACCAGAAGGTTAAAGCTTAAATATGAAGGTTCCCAATTTTTACCATTATTATTGTCCTAATGGATTTCAGTTTGTGTGGATGTTTTGTAGATTTCCCTCTCCGTTCATATGCTTCAGAGCATGTATTTTATTTGTTTGTTGTATTTGTACTGCCTCTATTAATAAATTAGTTGCAAGTTAGTTATGAACAACGAAATATGCTTATGTTGACTCGTATGATTTTTAATTGCATTTGTGTCTGAGCCTAGAGCTCTTTCGGTTTATGATGAAAGTGAACAATAATCCAATAGGAGCAATACGAACTGTTCGGTTCATTCTAAGGTAATTGATGATTGAAAGCAACACGTAACTGCGGCACTCGATTAGGAAATAGAAAAACGATAGGTTGACAATGCACAGAAACGGCGTTATCTTGAGGTTTATAGTGGTTACACGATTCATAGTCACCCAAGTCCCAAGACGAGTGAAGCTGATTTTCTGCAGGATACTTGGAAGTCTTCAGCTCCATAACATAACCACTTGACGACAAATAAAAATTATTATTTTTATGATCTTTTTAGTGCCCATTAGTGTAAGTGTTTACATCATAATTTCGCAAGAAAGCGATATTTTTTAAAACTGAATTCATAATTGAAATTTACGGCTGATTAGTTCAACTATAGTTAAATTAGTAATAATTAAATATATATTTTTAATATATTATAGAAATTATGAACTTTTACCCCTTTTATAACTAGATATCATGAATTATAATTTTATCTTAATTAATCTTTAAATTTTTATTATTATTATAATATATTTTTTATTAGCATAAAGTTACATATTTAATAAAATCAATCTCAACCCTTTTTGACTTTATGTTTAAAATATTAAAATCATATAAAATAAAGTGCAAATTTTTTTAAAAATAAATAGAAAGAAGCCCTAAATTAAAAGAGCAAATTATAATGTTTATTTTTTAGAATTTTAAATATATTTAAAATTTGATAGAATTTAAGAATAAAAAAATATAAATTTACTCTTTTATGTATTTTTAATATTTAAAATATAAAATTTTAAAAAAAATGAGACTAATTATGTTAATTATTTAACTTCATATTAATAAAAAATATATTTTACAAGAATTTAAAAATTAATCAGGATAAATTAAGAGTTTATAATATCTATTTAAAAAAGGATAAAAATAAATAAGATTACGGATAAGTCCGATTTTCAAAACCCTAGTATTGTGCCACATAGTGATGCTGGGACAGTTCGACTATGTGTTTCTTACGGAGAAAGTGACGAGGGACAAACCAACTAAAACGTTACCCTGTCACCAGTCGGAAGTGCCTGCACACCTTAATGCTTAGAGTAAATTCAACAATATTATTCACACACAATCACACTCATTACTCATCCTAATATTTACGGTTTTCATTGTCGGATTCTGTTAGCTTGGCATATATATGAAATGTGAGATGAATTGTGCTATACAAAGAGCATTTTGTAAGTAAATTAAACATATATATCTGTTCAAATGTTATTGCGACTACTAGAGCCTAGGTACTCTAACACCTTCGGATACGGGCGCTAACCTTTGTTCGAACATGGGCTTGAAACACAGCCTCACTACTTCGATTGAGAATTTCTTTTTTCACCCCCTTTTTCTTTTCCCACCCCTTCCCTTTTTTTTTTTTTTTTCAAAATTATTCCCTACCCATTTTCGAAAATTACTTTCTAGATGAAAATTTAACAAAACAATTCTCTTCCCGAAAACTAATTTCAGGAAGTGTACTTATTGAATATACTTGTTGAGAAATTACGCAAAATTTCTTGTGAGATTTGTGAGAAATAATATAATTGTGGAATAATAATACTAATGATAATAAAGCTCTTTTAAATATGCTGCAAATATATTTATAAAAGGAGAAAATATAAACTGTTTACAAACACTACTCACAACCCAAATACACTCAGAAAATAAAATATTAATTTATTTTCACTCTCTCTCTTTTCTTTTTCTCTCCGTTGTTGGAATACGTCATAAAGAAAAACAAAACTCATATTTATAAGTAAACTAAAAGTCTTTCTTCCGCTCATTTTTTTCTTCTATTTTTAAGCATTCTTTAGTTTTATTGATTTTCCTATTTTCTCTCAACAATGAATATGCATTTCCATGCATTTCGTATGACTAAGTCCAACAATCTCCCACTTGAAGACTAATTTCAATTTGTCTTCACATCTCGATCAATGCAGCAACCTTCTCGTTTGTTATTCTAGCAGGCCAATTGAAGTTGAGCACAACTTCAATTTGTCAATGGTTACTACCTTTGTCAACATGTCTGTTGGGTTCTTACTTCCTAAAATCTTTCTCAATGTTAGCACCTCATCCTCAAGCAAATATCTGATGAAGTGATAACGAAGACCAATGTGTTTTGTTCTAGAATGAAATGCTGAATTCTTTGCCAAATGTATAGCACTCTGACTATCACTGTGCAAAATACTCTTCTCCTGAATGAATCCTAACTCTGTTAACAACCCTTGAAGCCATATCAATTCTTTATTGGCTTCAGTTACTGCTACATACTCAGCCTCTGTAGTGGATAAAGCAACAATCTTTTGTATCTGTGACATCCAACTAACAGCTGTAGTACCAACAATGAAAATGTAACCGGTGGTACTTCTTCGGTGATCGACTTCACCTCCAAAGTCTGCATCTACGTAGCCTTGTACTTTTAATTCTCTTTTACTAAAGTACAAACACTTCTTTGTAGTGCCTCATAGATACCTCAAAATCCACTTAACTGCTTCCCAATGAGCTTTACCTGGATTCGACATAAACCTGCTAACAACTCCCACTGCATAGCCAATGTCTGGCCTTGTATAGAACATCGCGTACATCAAACTTCCGATGGCTGAAGCATACGGAATATTAGCCATGAATTCTTTTTCCTCCTCCATCTGAGGGGACTGTTCTTTCGATAGGCGAAAATGACTAGCCAAAGGTGTGCTAACTGATTTGGCATCGCCCATGTTGAATCTTTGCAAAATACGGTTGATGTACTCTACCTGAGATAACTGCAAAATACCTCTTTGCTTATCTCTAGTGATTTGCATTCCAAGGATCCTTTTTGCTGGACCCAAGTCCTTCATGTCAAATTCTTTTGACAATTGTTTCTTCAAACTCTTAATCTCGTCCATATCTAAACCAGCTACTAACATATCATCAACATAAAGTAGCAAAATGATATAACTGGACTTATATCTCTTGGAGAAACAACAGTGGTTGGCGTTGCACTTCTGGAGACCTTCCTTGTGCATAAAGCCTTCAAACTTCTTGTACCATTGTCTTGGAGCTTGTTTCAAACCATACAAGCTTTTCTTTAGTCTGCACACCATATTCTTTTTCCCTCCTTTTGAGAAACCTTCAGGTTGATGCATGTAAATCTCCTCATCTAAGTCTCCATGAAGAAATGCAGTCTTTACGTCTAATTGCTCAAGGTAGAGCCCTTCACTAGCAACAATACTTAAGACTGACCTGATAGTATTGAGCTTCATAACAGGAGAAAAAATTTCTGTGTAGTCAACACCTTCCTTTTGCTGAAATCCTTTGACAACTAGTCGGGCTTTGTATCTCTTAGAGCCATCATGATCCTCCTTCACCCGATACACCCATTTGTTGTGAAGTTCCTTTTTCCCAATAGGTAACTCTACTAGTTTCCATGTCTGATTGGATACTAAAGACTTCATCTCATCTTTCATGGCAAGCTCCCACTTACTAGCATCTGTAGTCTAACATGCTTCCTCATAGTTTTCAGGCTCCCCTTCATCAGTTAACAATATATAATTAAGGTATTTCCTGTTAGGCACATGAGACCGAGAAGATCTTCTCAAAACAGGAGTTGGAGTAAAAGACTCTGGTGTGTCAAGTTGTTGATCATTATTATTTTCAATTGATTCCTCTGGCTGAGGTGTATCAATTAAAGGAGTTTCTGGGACATCATCCACTTCTGCATACACTGGCTCACTTTGTTTTGAATTGCTAGTGTACATGTTGTCTTTGTCCTTATACAACACTCTTTCATTGAAGATCACATCTCTACTACGAATCATCTTTTTGTTTTCATTATCCCATAGGCGGTAGCCAAACTCATCATCACCATAACCGATGAAAAGTGCACTTCTTCGATTTAGGATCAAATTTATTTCTCCCTTGATCACTAATGTGCACATATGCTACACAACCAAAAACTCTAAGATGTGAGAGTTTTACCTCTTTCCCACTCCATACCTCTTATGGTATTCTGTGCTCCAATGGTACCGATGGACCTTGGTTGATTAAGTAAGCTGTTGTGTTGACTACTTCTGCCCAGAATTGCTTTGGCAAGCCTGACTGCAAACGCAAGCTTCTGGCTCTTTCAGTCAACGTTCGATTCATACGCTCAGCTACACCATTGTGTTGAGGTGTACCCGGCACGGTCCTCTCCATTTTGATCCCGTGCTCATAGCAAAACTTCTTGAACTTGGTGTCTTCATATTCACCACCATTGTCAATTCTAAGCTTCTTGATCTTCAATCCTGTCTCATTTTCTACCATAGCTTTCCAAATCTTGAAAGCGTCAAATACTTCAGACTTATGTTTCAAAAAGTATATCCATACCTTCCTAGAGTGATCATCAATAAAAGTCACGAAGTATTGTTTTCCACCAATGGATGGAACAGTCGTTGGACCCCAAACATCAGAGTGAACTAGCTCAAGTCTCTCCTTCTTTGGGGTTCTTCCACTTGTCTGAAAGCTAACTCGTTTATGCTTTCCAAGTATACAATCTTCACACATTTCAATCTCTATTGATCGAAGACTTGGTAGTTTACCCTTTGAGTGCATGATCTTCATCCCTTTCTCACTCATATGGCCTAACCTTTGGTGCCATAGATTGGGACTTTCATTTGTTGCAACTGTAATCAAATGACATGCTCTTGCAGTCTTGTAAAGAGTAAACACTTTTTACCACGAGCAATTGTCATTGCACCCTTTGAAATCTTCCAATGATCGCCATGAAAGACTGTTGTGTAACCATCATCGGCCAACTGACCTACTGAGATTAAGTTTTTTGTCAAGTCGGGAATATGTCTAACATTTTTCAATTCCCATACAGACCCATTTAACTTAATCTTCACTACACCTTTGCACCAAGATAAACTTTACAAAGATTTCCAGGGACATAATTCTCAAAGAATTCTTTTTGTGAAGTGGAATGAAAGGATGCTCCAGAGTCCAACACCCAAGACTCTTCCTTGTTCTCTAAAGAACATATCAACGCATCATCTCCTCCTGAGGTAGAAGCAACATTTGCCTCTGCCTTCACCTCTTGATTCTTCGGTGCACTCTTGCACTGATTTTTGTAGTGCCCTGTCTTCCCACAATTCCAACACTCAATTGTCTTTGATTTATGGAAACTACGATGATTCTTGGACCTCGACCTCCTTTCCTTGGATTTACCACGTCCATTGCTTCTGGTTAAAATTCTTCCTCTTGACTTTGTATGCAAAATTGAAGAGGTTGAAGATTCACATGACTCTCTCCGTCGAATCTCTTCGCTAAGAACCAGATCACGAACATCATTGAATTTCAACTTATTGCTTCCCGATGAGCTACTCACAGCTGTGACAGTAGCATTCCAACTTTCTGGTAGAGAAGACAAAAGTATCAATGCTCGTACTTCTTCTTCGAATTCGATTCCAACTGAACTCAATTGGGTTGTGACTATATTGAGTTCATTGAGATGTTGCGCTACTAATGCGCCTTCTGTCATCCGCAAATTAAATCACCGCCTCATTAAATGAACTTTGTTTGAGGCCGACGACTTTTCATACATATTAGAAAGAGCCGCCATAAGACCCACCGTGGTCTTTTCTTTTGCAATATTGAATGCAACATTGCGGGATAACGTCAACCGGATAACTCCGAGGGCTTGTCTATCAAGAAGAGCCCAGTCTTCATCCTTCATGCCCTTTGGTTTGTTTCCTGAGAGAGGTTGATACAACTTTTTCTGATACAAATAATCCTCTATTTGCATCTTCCAAAAGCCAAAGTCCTCCCCATCGAACTTCTTAATCTTTACCTTTCCTTCATCTGCAGCCATGGCTCCCACTCAAATCTCACTCCCTTTGAACCGTTTATTATAATAATAACAACCGACTCTGATACCAGTTGTTGAGAAATTACGCAAAATTTCTCGTGAGATTTGTGAGAAATAATATAATTGTGGAATAATAATACTAATGATAATAAAGCTCTTTTAAATATGCTGCAAATATATTTATAAAAGGAGAAAATATAAAGTGTTTACAAACACTACTTACAACCCAAATACACTCAGAAATAAAATATTAATTTATTTTCACCCTCTCTCTTTTCTTTTTCTCTCCGTTGTTGGAATATGTCATAAAGAAAAACAAAACTCATATTTATAAGTAAACTAAAAGTTTTTCTTCCGCTCATTTCTTTTCTCCTATTTTTAAGCATTCTTTAGTTTTATTGATTTTCCTATTTTCTCTCAACAATAAATATGCATTTCCATGCATTTCGTATGACTAAATCCAACAATATTTTCGAAGAATAACTTTCAGGAGCTAAATTATAAAAAATGTTTTCGGAAATTCATTTCCGAAACTAAGTTAAAAAATTTGGTTTCCGGAAATTAGTTTCTTGAAGTGTAAAACCTAGTCATTAGAGATGAAAAAAATTCTGTCACTAATTTTGTCCTTAAGCTCAATGGAAAGCCACCTTCATTTTTAAGAGGAACCATTGTTCCCGATCCACCATCCCACAACCACTAATAGAATCATGGCAAATTAAAGAGATAAATAAAATAAAAAAAGTCAAGCCAGAAAGTAGAAGAAATAGAGAAGAAAACAAGAAGTAGAAAGAAAGAAGTCAAAGGAGAAATAGAAAAGAATGAAAAAACATAGAACGAGAAGGTGAAAGTGTGAGGGAGAGAAAGAAAGATAAAGAGCTCCTAACCACACTAAAAAACGTGACCAAGCCATTGTCACCTTAGAAACGCTGCCAAGTCGCTCTAAAACTATAGTGGGATTGAGAATAGATAGATAAGGGTGGGTGAGGGGTTTATCAGCCTAGGGGAGAGCGGGGGTTGGATTATAAAAGGGATAGTTTATGAATTAATGAAATTTCAAAAACAAAAGGGAGTGGAAATAGAAAACAGGTGGGAAAAGAAGGCCCTTTGAATTTCTATAAGATTTGTAAAATTAAAAACATTTGACCCAATTGGTATACCACATTGCCTTAGACGAGTTTAACCCCTTATAAGGGTTCATGGACATAACCGAAAGATGCTCAATCACTTTTTTCCTTCTTGTGCTATTGTGGATTTGTTTTAGATATTTTCGATATGGAGGAGTGGTATACCCATTATGGCTAGCATGATGAAATCTAAAGTACTCGTCTTTGATGGTAAACGTAATTTCATTGTCTGGAGGTGCACAATGCAAGATTTTATGGTTCAACAAAATCTTCATGTGACATTAGATGATGAAATCCCTTAAGTGTCGAAAGTGTGTCTATAAAGGGAAAAGTCATAGGTGCTCTTACTCTGATAATCATGTGTATGTATGTGTGTATATCTATATATATAGTGGTAGATGAGACTTCACCTTTAGGAGATCTTGAGAGAATTGGAGGATATGTATGCATCAAAGTGGTTGATAAACTTGATATGATTAAATATAGTTATAAACATCAAGAATGATCTATATGATCATATTAATGAGTGTAACTAGTTAGTTTGGAACATTGGTTCAAGTTAGTGAGAAGTTAAATGATAAGGAGCAATCAATTACTTTATCTTTGTTAAATTTCAAGATATGTCTTTTGTCTCACGTTTTAATGACTTTAAACATATAATTGAATTGAATAAATTATGTTTGAAAAGGATTAATAATTTCTTAGGCGTATAGAATAGACATGATTCATATTAGATGTATATGTTTCTTTTAACAAATTTACTGGGACATCTAAAGGAGTAGTTGTTTTTAAGGACCAAATGTTTAAAGTTCTCAAGCAAATTGAAATGTTTAAATATATGAGATGACCACTATTGTAAAATAACTTTTTAACGACGGTTAAAAAGGGGTTTTAACGACGGTTATGGACCCGTCGTAGATTTAGCCGTCGTTAAAAACAAACAAATCAACGACGTCATTTAACCGTCGTTAAAACTAGGGAAACGAAGCAACCGTCGTTAAAACTAGGGAATAAAACGACAATCGCTAAAGCAACCGGTGAATGCTGAACAAAAGACGACGGTTTTATCACAACCGTTGTTGAAAGGTCAACAAAAGACAACGGTTGCTTCAGCAACCGTCGTCACTGGTTAGCTACTAAAATTCTGTAGCTAATCCGAAGCAAATTTATTCTTATATATTATGGTTATTTTATTCTTATATATAATTTCTGAATAATGATTTATTTCTTATATTAAAGAACTCAAATCAACTTATATATATTATTAACTATGATTTAAATTGATTACTCCATATTATTAAAAAAATTTAAAAGCAAGCTACTGCTACTCATGTATTAGGCTTTAGGAACAATATTCTATGAAAGCATTAAACAATTTTTCACAGGAGAACTATCATAAAATACTAAGTGGTGGAGAAAATAAAAGTACTGCTTATTAAAATAAGATGCAGAAATAATAAAATAGTGTACATATGTTAACTCTCTATTTCCCCGGGCCTTAAAAGACTGTTTTGCTGAAGGCAAAGGGTAAGACAATGAAATAATGTAATCAAACCAATTGATAAAAACAAAAATTATATATATTAACTAGTCAAGTAGAAATGTGATTGCTATATCCAATTCACGTTTGTATAGCCTAATAGAAATCATGTTTCTATTAAAGGTAGATATCACATTAACTAGAACCTTTAATGATTCAGATGATATTTTCCGAACAATGAATTTAAAGGTGTTACAAGGTATATTATATGTTAGTTATATATATAAATATATATATATATATATATATGCACTTTGATTTTAATTATATTTTATTAGTTACGTTTGTTTAATTTATATCTGGTAAAAACATCATAAAATTGAGAGAGAAAAAATGTGAGATCAAAGTGAATTTATTAATTAGTAAAAATGTTTGATACAAAGCCAATATATGCCATATAAAACAGCAAGAGTAACTAATTGCTAACTAATCACCAACATGTTTTACATGACAATACATTAAAGATATACTACATATAAAAAGGTTCCCAGCATATATAAAAAAGTAAACTTGAACGGCAACTACTTACCTTTCCTTGGAAGTATTTTTCCTTGTCTCGAAAGGCATCGGTGGAGCATGGTTTCACAGGCAGACTTGATTCAGTTACTCTTGATTCTCGGAAGTATAAACAGTTTGGTAGCTTGCAAACTGTACAAACACAATAAGAGATTGACAAAGTAATATGATTTCCCTAGTCTCTACCACCATAAATTGAGAAAATAATAAAACCAAAATCTGATAAAAAAAATATGCAAAATCTCACATTGCAGAGTAAGATTACTACTTCCACTCACATATTCCACTCACATATGGATGGAGGATTAATGCAATTTCACAAATATTTTGCAGAACCAATTAAAATGAAATAATTTATAATTTTACGCCTAAATGCAAATACAGGTTATGCTTAAAGCATACCTAAGACAATTACATGACAGCAAAGAATATATTTAGGTCGGTCAATAACTTAGGCATAAGAGCATTTCAGTCTCCATAAAATTTAATGATAACTCATTGGCAAGATGGTAAAGGCAATGTAAATTAAAATGTTACATTGCTCTAATAATTTCTTGCTGCCTAAACTTCTAGAACACCCTGCAAAGCTTTGGTACACCATATTAAAATTGAGAAATCAAATACTTTACCATTGGTTCCACCCAATTACACCCAGGATCAATGCATTCGGTGCCAGCAAAAGTAGGTGATGAACGTATATTGTCTCAAAGATCAAAGCAAATGGGAAAAAAAGAACATTCAGAACTGCAACACATGTTTTAAATTTAATTGAATAAGATCATCAATTAATATCCAACACAAGCATTTCACTTCAAAACAATTGCATTTACAACAGAAAGGGAAATGTATAGACATTGCAAGAACATTGAAGGCCCTACTTTCTCCCTTCCGGCCTTCCCAGACCCTCACTCACAATTTGCCATCATTCCCACTACCCAAATTGTTTCCTGCCACACCTGCCATATGAGAGTAGCTTGTTGCAATCAATATTGTCAAAATATATTTAACACTTGTTTCCAATGTGCACACCTAGGATCACAATCTGGTGGCCACCAGAGTAGGATTGTCCAGGAAACCCATAACTCATAGGCATGCACAGGATGTGGGAGGGAAGAAACTAAATTTTAAGTACAAAAATGGAATATACGAAGAAGCCCAATAAAGTAATCCTATCCTATGTACTGAACATGATATTCCACGTGATCATTTTTTCCCTAATAATGGTTACTAGATTATTCTTATGTCTTGCCTAGAAGCATTGTGTCTACTTGTTTCTAAACTCCTAATGAGCAAGGTGGGTAAAGTTGGTTTTGATTATTTTCTCCTTTTACCTTCCCACCAAGTATGCATAGATGAAAGTAGATTTGTTCCATTGTCATGTTAACTCCACACCTACTCTATTTCCATTTCAATATCTAGCTTCACTCCTCACTTGCAAGTAAGCTCTATGACAAAATGAAGGACATATAAAATACAACAAAACTGGTTCAAGGTACACCAAGCTTTAAAGGATAAGACAAAGACATCATAGGAGCAAACTTATATTTGGCTATGGTATAATACATTTTTGGGAACTATCTCTAAGTAATTCATCTCGACCCCACAATAAATTTTGCTCTCTAAGCTCACTTGTTTCACAACTCATACAAATAAAAATTAAAAAGAAAATTCTCTGGATTGGAATCTTTTCTGGCCAGCTGTATCCCAAATCTGTATATATGATTAAGAATATTAAAAATTAAAAAGAAAAAAGAAAGAGAAGAAAATTTTAACTATTTGTAACTTAAAACTCTCAATTCATATATAACAATTGAACCATCTTGTGAATATGATTCTATGAATAACATTTGGTGTATTAGAAACAAAGAAGTATCTAAAACACCTAGCAAAGAACTAACTCAGAAATCTGTTGATCATTAAGGCACCAGAAGAAGGGGTATATCATATGCCCCCTATTAAATTGATTAATTATCCAAGCTATACACATGGAAGAATATGGGGTTGTAAGCTAATTCTTTGATGGACCCTATGGAATCATAAAGGAAGAGAAAATTAACATCATACTAGCTAGCTAGCTAAAAGCAATCCTCAAATCAATGATATAGCACTACACCTTCCTGCTAATACTATATTTCATTTGTTACCCTACTTTACTAGAGGTATCAAATCCCATCGGTGCATCTATCACCTATAAATGCAGTGGAAGTTTCCAACAATATCCAAGGAAGAACTTACCATCCCTTTTAAGATAACAAGATCTGCATCATTGGCAAGGTAAGCAAGCTCTTGTGACACTCTCGTAAGATCAATAACCTGCAATTCATTGAACAAAGCAAGAAAGGTGTAATCATCATACATGTTAATGATATGATATCATAGGTTGAAATAGTGAAATACCATAAGTTGCCTAATTAACAACAAGCATTGCTCATTTTCTTACAGGTAAATCATTGCCAGAGTTAGCAATTAAAAGATTTGAAGCACTGACACCCACAAGACATCCTTCTTCATCCTTTAACTGGAAACCAACTTGATAGAGTTAGCAAAGAATACGGTAATACAAAAAGTTACAAACCTATTTTCATCACACCTTTGATATAATTTCAATTAGCTCAGAATAAGTCACATCATTGATGGAAGGTAAGTCATTAGCAGCCAATACAACCCGTGTTCAAACAGAATCACATAAATATGTTGAAGATGGCAGCTGTAAAATGACAAAATATTAAGTCAAAGGTAAATAAATTAAAAAAATTCGTTTGAGCCTATAAAATTCATGAGTGGCAGCTAAAACCAGAGGGACTTCACAATTTAGGAAATTTATCATACAACTGAAATGCAACCAAATAGTAAGCCAAATCGAACAGGGGAAAAAGTTTTCTCTCGGATTCTTCAACTTCAAAAGCAAATGCAATTCCTCAAGCATGCTTTGATTCGCAGAGAGGGAAAGAGAAAAGTAAAGCATTGATTCGATGAATTTCATAGAGAAGAAGAACCCTAGATTTGGGGATCCAAAGATGAAAGGAGAGAACGTCCCACCGGAAGCAGCATCCACCAGAGGCAACATCAACTGGAGGCAGGGGCGACAACGTCCAAAGGAGGTGCAATGGAGGAGAGAGCAGGGGCGTCGTCCGTTCAATGGAGGAGCAGCTACGTAGAGTGACGAAGGAGAGAAAGAGACAAGGACGGGGAGAGGGGGAGCTGGCCAGACGGGGGAGAGAGAGACAAAGTGACGGGAAGAGAGAGGGGAGGTGGCTGGACGCGAAGAGGGAAAGGAACGAGAGAGAATAGGGGAGGGACGGTGGGAGGAGGAACGGTGAGAAGAGAGACGCAGGTTTAGAGAGAGAGCGGCGCTGAGTGAGAAGAACTGAAGAAGGAAACCCTACGTGCGGGGTTTAAAAGGACAAACAACGACGGTTATTGGGGGAATACCGTCGTTGTTTAGTTTTACTTTCAGCACCCCTACTCTGTACAGACAAACAACGACGGTTATGTAGCGGAACGGTCGTTTTTTTTTTTTTTCTACTTTCTGCACCCCTTTTCTTTTGTCTTTTCTACGATTTTTCACTATGGTTCTTAGTAACCGTCGTAGAAAAGCCCTCATTTTTCTTTTTTTTTTTTCATTTATATAATACTTCTAACGATGGTTCATCAGGAATCGTCGTGAAAAAACTCTTCTTTTGTTTTCCTCATTCTTTTAACGACTGGTTTTTAATAACCGTCGTTATTTCCTCCTTTCAACGACGGTTAATTTTTTACCGTCGTAGTTTCTTGCACATAAATTGCAAAAGCCACCACGTCACTTTCTACGACGGTTGTTTAACAACCGTCATCGTTCAGGCGTCGTTAACCAGCCATTTTTTGCACTGTCAGAACCGGGGGTCACGACGGGACGGCGAAACGAAAAGGTATGAAAATCGTTTTTCAATGGAGTCGCCACCAATATTATTTTTGAGGGAAAATATCGGAAAAACCCTTTAAAAAATAATGGCTTCGAGAAACAGATTTGGATTCGGGAGTCGGTTATGTGTAGGGAAGGTATTAACACCCTACGACATCCGTCCTAAGACGGTTACCTCTAATTAATTGTGCAAATTTATTAACTTTTGAAAAATATTTATTTTACCCCTTTTAAAAGAAATCTTTTGTTTTATTTATTTACGAATCTATTTACATTTTTATTTTTAGACTATGGAAGAATTTAGAAAAATATTTATTTGGGCTGACGGGGCCGGTTCCCGCTCCTACGTATCCCCAGCTGCAATGGGGAAATCAAAGCCACGTAGTTCTGAAAAAAAGTTTGATTGATTTGGATTTGATTTTTTGTTTTTTGAAAGGTTGATTTTTACTTAAAAAAAATTGCAAAATATTTTTTTGGCTCGTTTTTGTTATTTTTGAAATGATTAATTTCGAGAAAAAAAAGAAAAAAAAATTGTTTGCACGAGGTTCAAATCAAACACTTGGTTTGCTTAATAAACCCTTACGATCTGAATAATATTAAAGTTAGCATCCACTGCTCAATTAATATTATTAGTCGTTGCGAAATTTATTTTTTTATTTTTTATAATTTTGAAAAGAAATTTCTAATTTTGAAAAGGATTTTTGTTTTATTTTGAAAAGAAATTTTGATTTTTGAAAAGAAATTATTTTAATTTTAAAAAGGAATCTTTATTTCGAAAAGAAAATTTCTAATTTAAAAAGGAATATTTATTTTGAAAAGAAACTTTTAATTTTGAAAAGAATTTTAATTTTGAAAAGGAATATTATTTTGAAAAGAAAATTTTTACTTTCCAAAGGAATATTTTATTTTGAAAAGGAAAGAAATTTTTAATTTTGAAAAGGAATATTTTTATTTTGAAAAGAAATTTTTAGTTTTAAAAAGAAATTTTTGATTTTTTTATAATTTTGAAAGAAATTTTTAATTTTGAAAAGGAATATTTGGTTACTAACATATTTTTGCACCGGGGTTTAATCAAACACGTGGTTTGTTCAATAGACCCTTATGATCTTAATAATATTAAAGTCAGCATCCACTGCTCAATTACTATTATTAGTCGTTGCGTATATTTTTTTAATTTTTATAATTTGAAAGAATTTTTAAGATTTGAAAAGGATTTTTTTTTTAATTTCGAAAAGGAATATTTTATTTTGAAAAGAAATTTTGTATTTTTATATTTTTGAAAGAATTTTTTATTTGAAAAGAAATATTTTATTTTAAAAAGAAATTTTTAATTTTGAAAAGAAATATTTTATTATAACCTATTTACGCACGGGGTTCAAGTCAAACACTTGGTTTGCTCAATAAACCCTTATGATCTAAATAAAGTTAAAGTCAGTATCCACTGCTCAATTAACCCATTTAGTCATTGCATAGATTAAAATAAAAACACTCCTAAATTTATTAAAGCATTTGAATTAATATTTATTCACAAAGAGATATAAAATAAACAAATATGTACAATCAAATACATAATATTCAAAAGCGTAAAACACATGCTCAAAAACAAAGAAACCAAAGCAATTTTACATTTATGTAAAATTTATTTTATTTATTATTTTTATTTTTATTATATATATTTTTATTGTTTTTATTATTATTTTTTTATTTTTTTTATTTTTAAAAGAGAAAGAGGAAGGGATCAGGTTTCCTTAGAAACCCTCACGCCCCTTCCTAAACACACACACAATTAGAATTAGGTTTTAGAAAAGAAAGAAAGAATAGAAGGGGGGAAAGAAAGAAAGGGGTGTGGCGGCAGAGAGAGAGGAAGAAGAGAGGGGCGACGGCCAAGGGAGCTCGACGGTAGCTGGAGGAGAAACGGCCATGGTCGCGGTGCTAGCTGCGCGCAGCGGATCGGAGCAAGCAAGCTCCTGCAGAGGCTTCGCGACGGCGCGGTGGTGGTGGCTGTTAGCAGGAGGGCGCGCAGCGGCCGCGAGGGGCTGGGCGCTGCAGTCCGGTGCGGCTGCGGTGGGGATATGCACGGTGGCTCACAGCTGGCTGATAGGGGAGATGTTGTCTGCTGCTGGGATGACGGTGGTGTGGCGGCTGGAGGTGCACAGAGGCGCGGTTGCTAGGACAGAGGCACGGCAGTGGTGGGAGTGATGAACAATGCCAGAGTAGATTTCCTCTATTTTTCCCTACTTTGTTTGCTACATCTCTGTTATCCTAATTCGATTCTACTATCCCCTGCACTACCCTCTATCTCTCATTATGATTTTCAGATTTATGCCTATGGGGAGGGATGAGTGGTTATGATCTGTGGATGAGCTTTAGCTCTTTCTTTCTTTCTTTTTCTATTTTTTCTGACTGTATATTGGACTTTATATGAGACTGTAGATTAGACTGTTGAATCCTGTTAATTTCTCTGTTAATTTCTCACAACTGATTAATTCAATTATATGCACAAGATGATATTTGTGTTTATCTAACAGAATCAATCATTCATCAATATACATTGAATAAAATAGTAGAGAAAGAATGAAAGAAAAACAGAACCTGAAATAGAATCACATTATTCTCACTGTTTATGCTTCTTATGCGATTCTATCCTTGCACTTTCTTTACTCTTCTTTATTCTTCTCAAATCCTCCAGTCCGTTAAACCTCTATTCTTTTCACTCTTTTGCTTCTCCTCTGCTTTGTGCCTTTCTCAGTTACTGTGAATTTGAGAACTTTGATTTTTGTTCTGTAACCCCCCCTTCACTGTAACTCAATTCTTTTTTTTATAGAGCTGAAAATGTAACTACCCCACTCCCATTATTCCTATTTCTTCTCCATATAATCTGCAACAAATGCCTATACTCTCTCCCATTATCCCCTAATCTCAACAAACTTTTCCTCAACTCATCTATCCATTATCTTTTTAACAATCTGTTATTTTATATATTTTTTTTATTTTATTTATATGTTTTATTTATTTTCAGATTTATTATTTTTTTTGAATTTTTGTATTCTAAAATTTTCAGAATTTATTTTTCTGATTTTTATATTTTCTATTTTAACAAAACAATTTTAAATATTTTTAAAACTGAAATTGCAACTTTTTTTCTTTTTATTTATTATTTTTTTTATTCAAGAATTATTTACAAACTAAATTCAAACAAAATTGAAATTAAAATAAAAATTATCCCGGATAAAATTGGGTATTCACATGGCACTAGTGGACATAACTCATTAGATGAAGTTTTTGACAAAAGGAACACTAGTTTAAACATTGGATCTCTTTATGAGACTTTTAAATAAATCTTAAAGGCATGGGCTAATGATTTGAAAGTGATGTAACTTCATGTAAAGTTGGAGTCCGGGTTCTCTCCATTTACTGGAATTGTCCAGTATGAGAGGATATAGACACACATTATGTGTGGTCCCACACATGTGTGTGGGATCCACACATAGTGTGTGATAGAAAATAGGTAAGGATAAAGAAGACTTTTACCTGCTACATGTTGTCACTGTCACAAGAACGGAAAGTCTACATAAAAAGTTGGCCTTGTGATGCCTCAATAACTACAAAATATACGGGGCAACAACTTTTCATAAAGAGTATAAGAAAAACACTTATTGCATTAATTGAACCTTAATGGCTTCAAGGACTATCAGATTTCAATTCCTAAAGTTGTATTAAAAATTGAAGTCTAAAAAACCCTTAAAATATTTATGAGGACTATAAATATCGAGTTCCATCTCATGTATTAAGAAGCTAAAAATCTATTTGTCCAAAGTATTTGAAAATACTTTTCAACCCCATTTCTTCTTTTTTCCTATGATATTCCCTACTATAATTTTATAAATCATTGGTGAGATTGATATGTCAATTGAGAAAATACACTCAAGCTAGATGATATGACTATTGTCTTATGAGAGGATCAATGAACACATAGAGATTATTATATTCATGAATGGAAGCATACTAATTATGGAGTTCTCAAAGAGAGGAGGAAATAATTGGTAGTGAGATTGACAACAAGGAAAACATAAAGAAACTTTACACACCACCAAGGCACCTGTTCGACTCTTTCTCTCTCTCTCTCTCTCTCGCACTCTCCCTCTCACATAATCCTCTATTTCAATCTCCGCCTCTCACTGCCTCTGCTCATTCACTTCCCCTGCGTGTCTGTCCTCTGTAATGCACCACTGCCTCTGCTCGTTTTTCCTCTGCTTCTATTTGCTCTCCTCTCTGCTTTTGCAATGGCTTCCGGTTCGACTAGTGGAGCCAAGAACAAACAAAGGTCCCGGTTCTATTCCTACTAGGGGCAGCTCCAAAGATGCGGTTAGATCTTTATCCACACCAACTATTCACAGGAATGCAAGTAGTAGTAGAAGTGATGTGGCCTGGAAATATTGTATTTCTGTTTATTGATATAAAAGAAGAATAAAGTGCAAATTTTGTGAGAAGGCAATAATAGAGGTATGTATAGGTTGAAGCATCATTTGGCTCAAACTAACAAGGATGTTGGAGCTTGCATTGGAGTTCCTGATGATGTGAAGAAAAAAATGTGGGATATTGTTCGTGGATTGCAGTAGAATTTGATGAAGAAATCCGGAGGCATCACAATTGAGGAGTGTGAAGAAGTTGGAGAAAAAAGAAAAAGCCAAGAAGTTCAAAGCTCAATAAATATTTTCAAAAAAATGGGAGTTAGCTCTCAAGCCACCATCAATAATATGTTTAAAAAGAATTTGAGAAAGGATGCGTGTCGAGCAATTGAAAGATTTTTCTACAACAATGGTGTGCCATTTAATGTAGCAAGGAGTGAAGAATTTGTTGAGATGTGTGAGTCAATTTCAAGGCACGGACAAGGATTTAAACCCCCATCCTACCATGAAATTAGAGTGAAATACTTGAAGGAGGAGGTGAAAGGGAATCAAGCATGTGGTCAGGGTGCAGCGGAAATAAATGGATTCCCTCCCTTGTTATAATCGTTAGCGAAAACACGAATCAAGGCATAAAAGGTATTAAAACGAAAGGTCGTACCTTATTAGGATTATGAACGAGGCAATAGCAGCCACGTCTCTAGTGGTGTCCACGCCAACAGCCAAACTAGGAAACCCTCCTCAGCTCTGCTAGTAGCCTTAGAGAGTAAAAGGCGATTGCTTATGTGTATAGGGTAGTGCATCTCATGCTCTATTTATAAAGTGGTGGCTAGGGTTTTACCCCTCACTCACTTAACCCTCACACTTATGGGCCTGGCCCATTATGTTATAATTCTAATTAAATTAAATTAGAATTATTATCCTTTCCTAGTGGCATGTTGTATGCGTGTGAGCCAATAGGCTTTTAATATTTGGTTATGATATTACATAAAAATCCTTTTATATTAATATAAAAAATAGTGAGCGGTATCTAGCAATACATCACTATCCAAATACTGAGATTATCAATAACTTTGATAAATCCTATTTTATGATAATAATTTATATGATCTGTCCCTTTGTCCAAATATCTAATTGAACACAAGGGCATGGATTGTGTCAACCTTGTATAGTTCAATTTATGTTTTTCTTGATCCCCAAATAGACTGTTCAGAAGATAAACATCTCATGTTTATTCTCCTAAGCATGGCCATGCATTTTGCAGTCTCACTTTATCAAGAGGCCTACAGATATAACTCATGTTACATAGGAGGGACAAATCCCATCTAGGGCACTCACATTCCACCACATAATTTATTATATGTCCAAAAACCAACTTTATGATTACCCTGTTACAGGTAACGTTTGATGATAATTAAAACATATAATTCCTTATGTAAGAATCGTAGTGATTTCAGGTCGAAGGACTTCATATAACACTTATCAATTTAAGAAACGTTCATGACACTTATGTAACAATCCATGCAACGTTCTTAAGGTGGGTCTGTCCAGTACACCATTACTCTTTATGTGTACCTATGTGAGCACATGATATCTCATATCCATGATCCGTGAGATTTGATCATCAATGAACTCATATACTAGTTTAAATGCATTTTGTCCTAAGATGATACTTGACTAGGGACTATTTTAAGAATAGTTCTTCATAAGGTCTCACGATCAAGTCATCTACTTGATTTCTTATGAAGCTTAATATTACTATTCTAAGGACATTAATTATATTCTAAAAAAATAAGTTGCCTTTATAAAATAACATGATACAAGTGATGGATGTTCATAAACATATAAGTCTCTAGTGCATATTCCTAACAATCTCCCACTTGCACTAGAGACATTCAAACATAACTCTTATGCCTAATGATCTAGTGTGCCCTTCATGCTTCTGCTGAACAAGGGTTTTTGTTAGTGTGGTAGAATCATGGTAAGTTGCAAATAGCAAGCAAGATCCGAACAAATTTGAGCATAACAACTGGGGAAAAGGTTTCATCATAGTCTACACCATGAATTTGCGTGAAACCCTTAGCCACCAACCGTGCTTTAAAGGTATTTACATTACCATCCATGTTAGTTTCCTTTCGAAAACCCACTTCCACCCTATGGGTTTTATCCCTTCGGGTGGTTAAATCAAGGTCTATACCTTGTTAGTGTACATGGAATCCATTTCAGATCTCGTGGCATCAAGCCATTTCTCAAATTCTGGACTCAAAAGAGCCTCTTGGTAAGTCACTGGTTCATCTTGATCCATTAGCAATACATCCCCTTCCTGAGACACAAGGAAACCATATCTCTCAGGTTGGTGATGTATCCTATCTGACCTACGCAAGTCTTGCGCTACTTGAGCAGGTGGCTCCACAACACTTTGTGGTATCTGCTCTTGTTCCATTACCGGATCATTGCTACTCTGTGTTACTTGAATTTCTTTAAGTTCTACTTTCCTCCCACTTATTTTCTTAGAGACAAATTCTTTCTCTAAGATTACAGCAGTCCTAGCGACAAACACTTTGCCTTCGTTAGGATTTATAGAAGTAGTAACCCATAGTCTCTTTTGGGTATCCCACAAATAAGCACTTATCTAATTTGGGTCCTAGCTTATCTGAGACTTGGCATTTCACATAAGCTTCACAACCCCAAATCTTCATAAAAGACATACTAGGTATTTTCCCAGTCCATATCTCATATGGTGTCTTTATGACAGCCTTAGATGGAACACGGTTTAGTGTGAAGGCTACTGTTAACAAAGCATGACCCCCAAAAAGGAGTCAGGGAGATCAGTGTGACTCATCATAGAACGAACCCTATCTAATAGAGTTCGATTTCTCCTTTCTGAAACTCCATTCCATTGAGGTGTTCCAGGAGGAGTGAGTTGAGACGTTATCCACACTCTCTTAGATAGTCATCAAATTGTTGGCTCAAATATTATCCACCTCAATCTTATCGAAGTGTTTTAATAGTCTTTCCAAGTTGGTTTTATACCTCATTCTTAAATTCCTTGAACTCTTCAAAGGACTCAGATATGTGTTTCATCAGATGCACAAATCCATAACTACTGAAATCATCAGTAGAAGTGATGAAGTATTGAAAACCTCCTCTAGCCATCGTGCCCATGGGCCCACATACATCACTATGTATGAGACCAAGAGATCACCGACCCTTTCAACCTTTTTCCGGTGATTGGGGTTTTGGTCATCTTCCCAATAAACAAGATTCACATGTCTCAATTGATTCAAAATCAAATGAGTCCAAATAACCATCTTGGTGGAGTTTGGATATGCGTTTCTCATTTATGTGGCCTAAGCGACAATGCCAAAGATAAGACGGGTTCAAATCATTTGCTTTGACCCTCTTAGAACTTATGTTATAGATAGGCACTTTACATTCAAGAACATATAGTCCACTATTCAACTCTGTACAACCGTAAAACATATCATTCAAATAAATTGAACAACTATTGTTTTTTATTATGAATGAAAAGCTACTCTTGTCCAAACAAGAAATGGAAATAATATTCCCATTAATGTCAGACACAAATAACAATTATTTAGTTCAATAACTAGCCCAGTTGTCAAAGTTAAATAATAGGTTCCTACGGCTATAGCAGCAACCCTTGCTCCATTTCCCACACGTAGGTCGACTTCGCCTTTAGCCAATGACCTACTCCTCTGCACATTCACACAAATGTGAGATCCACATTTGGTATCCAATACCCAAGATGCAGAAGTATACAAATTGACTTCTATAACATAAATACCTGAAGCGGAAGTCTCACTTTCCTTCTTCTTGATCTCCTCCAGGTACTTTACACAGTTTCCAATGTCCTGATTGGCCATAGTGGAAACATTTTCCTTCCTTAGCTATCCCGCCCATAGGCTTAAAAACAGAGGTACTAGGCTTGACTTTGCCCTTGTCCTCTGATTTGAAATAGGGTTTCTTGAACCTCTTCTTACCCTTGCCTTTTTCAAGTTGGACCATCAATATGGCCTTCCCTTTACCTTTATTAATGTTTTGCTCAGTTGTTCTTAACATGCTTAGCAATTCTGGCAGTAGTTTGTCAAATTCATTCATGTTGTAGTTGATGACGAATTGACTATAACTGTCCTGCAACGATTGCGGGACAAGATCAGTGTCAAATGCTTGGCCTAATGGGTATCCAAGCCTTTCTAGGTTTTCAATGTACCCAATCATCTTGAGTACATGAGCACTAACAGGACTTCCATCTGCCAGTCTACATCGATAAAGTGCCTTTGAGACTTCAAATTGTTCATGCCTAGTTTAGCCTTGATAAGGTCTCTTTAAATGTACAATCATATTGTACGCCTCCATGTTCTCATGCTGTTTTCAGCATTCATGGTAGCATGCATAAGGAAACCTATATTGAGAGCATCATCCAGATGCTTTCTAAAAGCATCCTTGTTAGCTTTAGAAGCATTTGCAGCGGGTGTTTCAGGAACAGGCTCTTCCAGGACATACAGCCTTTCCTAAGGACAATCCTTAGGTCTTATACCAGTCTAGAAAATTAATTCCAGACAGTTTGTCCTTCTCAAGGACAGATCGCAATAAAATTTAATAGTTTTGTTCATTGCCAAGGTAATTATGCACATAAGTATCATATAGCAAACATATTTAATAAGTTCTTTAAATAAATATGCCTCCCACTATTTTGATTCAAAACAAGTACCCTCAATATAAAGAATCAGAAAATCCCATCACTAGATTTTCTAGTGGGCCAAGATCCATATTTAACCTAATTTTAAGTCAGCTTTGGATGATCGCTTAAGAAAAGGTTATTTAGGTAGGAACGCGCTTTCCAATTCTATCTCATACAACTCTTGGATAGTTAGGTGAATAACTCTTATTCTAATTCATCTTATGAATTAATGCCTAACTTAGTGCCTCTAGGTTCTTCAATCCTATTGAATATACCTAGTTAAGTCAAAACCCAATGATTGACAATTGGATATTACTTTTATCCCATCACGTCTCACTAGAATAGATAAATGTACCCTGCTTTGACAGACCCATACTTAATCAATTCTAGTCTTGACGAGTGTCATTTATTGGAAGACACACAAGCATTGAGGGATTTGATCGCTTTAATTTTACTCCTTTGTTAAACCATTTAACAAAACACACAAGCATGCATCTCATACAAATACATCATATGGTTATGGCCTCCTAAAAACAAATACAAAATTACATCAACTATATGATCTTGTATATAATCTTGAGCTCTCCAAATCTCCCACTGAATCCATGCTCTATGCCCTCCCGGTTATATTACATAACAAGAAGAAACCTCGTTTAACATACGAGGGATAGAGATGAGAAGAGAATTACAAGAGGAATGTTAAAGGCACGACACGCAGGTCGTATTTAAATTAAAACAACTAAGGCCATAACCAGTCATCATGCAAACTCAACATCCATTGATTGTAAAACGAGTGATATAATAAGATGTATATATTAATCGAGGTTTGATTATGCGCATACGAAATAACACACTACACAGTGTAGCACAAGGGCCCCTTGCGGGGATCGGGGCAGCGCCCCGAAACAAAAAATTGGATTTGATAAGCACTTAACCAATCATCAATAAGTGTCTCGCATCAAACAAATACTTCACGAAACTGTAAACAGGTAAGTCCCTCGTATCATTCGAATACGCTCTTGTCAGCAAATTGATAAGTGACATGTTTATCGCAGCCAACATTTGAGTCGAGACAAGGTTTCAACAATTGAACCCTTTGACGCCCAAGACATGAACTCTTCATGTTCCATGGGACCCTCCAACATAAGAACATATATACATCGCACATATAACAATCAATAAAGGAATCAAAATAATTGAAACGCGAACTTGCGCTTCACCTGCGCCCAGCGTGGGTGAAGCGCAGGTTCCAGTTTTAGATTCTGTAATTTGCGCTTCGCATGCGCTTCACTTCCGCTTCACATGCGCTTTACTTGTGCTAAGCGTGAGTGAAGCGCAGGTTCGAGATTCAAAATCCCGTATGTTGCGCTTCACCTGCGCTCAACGCAGATGAAGCGCAGGTAACAACGTTCGACTCGCAGACTGCGTTTTTCAGCAGAAAAATAGAATATCAACATATTCAAAATGATTAAAAGCCTAAAACGTGCTTATCGCAAACCAACGCTCTGATACCAATTGAAAGGGAATCAAGCATGTGGTTAGGGTGCAGCGGAAATAAATAGATTCCCTCCCTTGTTATAATCGTTTTGCGAAAACACGAATCAAGGCATAAAAGGTATTAAAACGAAAGGTCGTAACTTATTAGGATTATGAACGAGGAAATAACAGCCACGTCTCTAGTGGTGTCCATGCCAACAGCCAAACTAGGAAACCCTCCTCAACTCTGCTAGTAGCCTTAGAGAGTAAAAGGCGATTGCTTATGTGTATAGGGTAGTGCATCTCATGCTCTATTTATAAATTGGTGGCTAGGGTTTTACCCCCTCACTCACTTAACCCTCACACTTATGGGCCTGGCCCATTATGTTATAATTTTATTTAAATTAAATTAGAATTATTATCCTTTCCTAGTGGCATGTTGTATGCGTGTGACCCAATAGGCTTTTAATATTTGGTTATGATATTAAATAAAAATCCTTTTATATTTAATATCATAAATAGTGAGCGATATCTAGCAATACATCACTATCCAAATATTGAGATTATCAATAACTTTGATAAATCCTATTTTATGATAATAATTTATATGATCTGTCCATTTGTCCAAATATGTAATTGAACACAAGGGCATGGATTGTGTCAACCTTGTATAGTTCAATTTATGTTTTTCTTGATCCCCAAGTAGACTGTTCAGAAAATAAACATCTCATGTTTATTCTCCTGAGCATGGCCATGCATTTTGCAGTCTCACTTTATCAAGAGGCCTACAGATATAACTCCTGTTACATAGGAGGGACAAATCCCATCTAGAGCACTCACATTCCACCATATAATTTATTATATGTCCAAAAACCAACTTTATGATTACCCTGTTACAGGTAATGTTTGATGATAATTAAAAATATAATTCCTCATGTAGGAATCGTAGTGATTTCAGGTCGAAGGACTTCATATAACACTTATCAATTTAAGAAACGTTCATGACACTTATGTAATAATCCATGCAACGTTCTTAAGGTGGGTCTGTCCAGTACACCATTACTCTTAATGTGTACCTATGTGAGCACATGATATCTCATATCCATGATCCGTGAGATTTGATCATCAATGAACTCACGTACTAGTTTAAATGCATCTTTTTCCTATGATGATACTTGACTATGGGCTATTTTAAGAATAGTTCTTCATAAGGTCTCACGATCAAGTCATCTACTTGATTTCTTATGAAGCTTAAGATTACTATTCTAAGGACATCAATTATATTCTAAAAGAATAAGTTGCCTTTATAAAATAACATGATACAAGTGATGGATGTTCATAAACATATAAGTCACTAGTGCATATTCCTAACAGGAGGTTAATGCAACAAAGCAGATGTTGGAAGAATAAGGCATAATGGAAGAAATCGCTATAATGACTTATGGGTGGACAAATAAAAGGAGGATAACAATATTGAACTTTTTGGTGAATAGTCCTAGGGGAACAATCTTTTTGAAGTCTATTGATGCTTCAAAAATATCAAAGACAACTGAAAGTCTTTCAGATGATGGATGACATGGTTAAAGTGGTTGGTGAAGAAAATGTGGTGCAAATTTTGACAGACAATGCAGCAAATTACAAAGTTGTCGGTGAGATGTTAATGGAGAAAAGAAAAAGTCTGTATTGGACTTCTTGTGTGACACATTGCATTGACTTGATGTTGGAGGACTCTGAAAAGAAAATACATGTGCATGAAGAGACAATTCCAAAAGGTAGAAAAATTACAAACTTTATCCATTCAAGGACTTCACTTATTGCTTTATTGCAACATTATACAAAGGGAAAGATTTGGTGAGGTTGGGCATCACTCGCTTTGCCACATCCTACTTAACTTTTGGGTGTCTTAATGACAACAAAGGAGCTTTGATAAGAATGTTCACTTGTGATGAATGGAAGAACAACCGGTTTGCAAGGACAAGGGATGGAAGATTTCTTGAGGATATAATATTAGAGAAGGTGTTTTGGAAAGATATTGTAACTTGCTTGAAGGGTGCAATTGCACTAATGAAGGTGCTTTGAATGGTTGATTCGAATGAGAATCCGGCCATGTGATATATTCACCACAAGAAAATCGGTTTTTAGCGACGACCCAAAGCCGTCGCTACAGGGGAAAAAACCGTCGCTATTTCATAATTAGCGACGGTTGGTAAGCCATCGCTAAAAGCCTCGTCGTTAAATAGCAGTAGCGACGACATTTTATGGCTGACACTAATAATTTTTTCAAAAAAATATCCTTTCTTCCTAGACTTATCAATTGTGAGGATCGAACCCACAACCCACATGATACCAAGAATGAGCATTACCGTTACCTATGTTTGTTTCTTGAAATATATAGTGCAAAATATTATACACATAGTGAAAAAAATAACAAGAAATTAGCGTTGGCTAGACCGACACTAACTTTACGAAGGCCGACGCTAAATAAAAAAATTAAAAAAATATTTTACCATTAACTTCGGCTAGGCCGACACTATTAATAAAGTTAGCGTTGGTCAGGTCGATGCTACATAAAAAGTGTAAAAGAAAAAAATAAAATTAAACTTAGCGTCGGCCTGGCCGACCCTACCCCCGTTCGCATCTAAATCGCTGATTTGTATTAGTGATTTATGAGGCAATGGATCAAGCTAAAAAGGAAATTCAAAGTGCTTTCAATGGTGTACAAACAGTTAACTACTAACTATTAAGAACTGTATATCAATTAATAAATTTTAGAATAAATTGATGTTTTGTTTGAAAACTATCTTAATTCATTCTATTATTTAGTTATATGCCTCTATGGAATATCATAGATCAAGATGGGATCAACAGCTCCATAGGCTTTTGCATGTTATAGGCCTACTTTTTTTAACCCCCAATTACACTATATTCCCAGATTCAAAGATGATGGAGAGGTTAAAAGAGGATTATATGAGTGCATGACAAGGATGGTGGTTGATCCTCTTCAGCAAGCTAAGTTGATGTTCAACGTTATGATTTCAAGAGAAAAATAGGGATGTTTGGTAGTAACTTAGCTAGGTTTGACACTTGATAAGAAGACCCCAACACTATGGTGGGAGTCTTATGGAGATGAACATCCGGAGCTTCAAAAATTTGTCATTCGAGTCCTAAGCTTGACATGTAGCTCCTCTAGGTGTGAGAGTAATTTGGAGTGCATTTGAGATGGTAATATTTCTCTTAATGCATCCTCTCTTTTTAAAAGTATAAATACAAATAAATACCAACTACTTACCTATTTGATTGTATTTGTATTTGTTTAGGGTCCATACAAAAAGAAGAAATCGTTTGAAGCAAAAAACAGCGAATGATGTTATTTTTGTGATGTCTAATTCAAAATTGGCTAAAGAGAAGAAAGTTAGGAAATAAAAAATCACTTGAAATCAATCTTGAAGACATTTCAACTGATGATGGATTAATGGAAAAAGAAGGTGCAATGAAAACATTGAAGGTTTAGGTGTAGAGGATGAGGACTTGGTTTAAGACCAAGTTGAGAGGTTGAAGAAGAGGTTCATACCCCTATAGATGAAGATGATTTGGTGGAGACTGCTAACGTGCCTGCTGAACCCGATATTTCTGATGAAGTTAGAGATGAAGAAATGCTGGAAGATTATGATAATTTTAACTTTCAAGACTTGTTTGATAAGTAGATTAGATATTTAGAAGTTGAGGTACTTATTGTTGTTTAAACTTTATGTATTTGGCACTTTGATTTAGGCTTGTAGTTTGGTATTTTCTCAGTTTTATGTTATTGTCTTGAAACTTGGTTTACATGTTATGTGTGATGCATTTTGAATTCAAGTTTAGTGAAGTGTTTATTAGGATTTGAAAGGGCTTATTTTCTCATTTATGCTATTTTGTATGCATATATATGAATTTATATGCATACACACATATTATGATACATGTTACGATCCCACGATTTACTATTTTGGGACCCTTTCCGATCTTAAGTAAGATCTCGATCTTAACTACCTTGATCTCTCCCAAATCATCATTACCCATGTTTTAGTAAGTGATACATTAAGGTAATAGCTCTAATATATTGCTTTTAAGTATTTGACTATACTTTAGTTATTTCTATTTTGACAAAACTATATTCAATTTGATTGAGTCTGCTAATTCTTATTCACTGTTTTGTGTCATTCTCTTTCTCAAGCTATTCTCTCTTCTTATAGTTTTCTATGGATGACCCTCAGTTCTTCGCCTTCATTATTATAGCGCCTTGCTATCTTGTGTTGCATATATCACTGTCAAGCAAACCTCTTTCCAGCTGGTATGAAATACTAGTGTCAAGTATTTACTTCATCTTTGTGTTGTGTAATAAAAGGGTTTCAAAGAAATCATTATAGCTAATTGTCAAGTCTCTTTGAACCTTTGTATATGATATATCAGTTTTCAAATGATTATTAGTTACACTATCATTAATTCTCTTCTTCATAGTGTTATATATGATTTTGACCTAATTAAAGATGCATTCATTTTAAGTCTATAAAATATTAATTTGTAGCTCAAAAGTTTAAATATTTGTTAGGATGACTAAAATAGCTATATATCTATAAGCAGTTTGTATTCTAAATCCTCAAGCTTATCATACACATGCAAGAAGTACGTGCTTTAAGCCTTGAACCAAATGATTCAATTGATTTAACGTTACATCATTTGGTCAATTCTTATCAATTATATTGATGTGAATTCACCTATTGCAATAGCTGTAAGTTGTCAAATTGGGCTGTGACATTTATCATGATGATGTGTTGACCATTCTCTGCCATATTGGTGCTTTGAGGTTATCTCTTTTATATTGCTTTTGTATGCTAATTTTTCTGCATAAGGATTTAATTCTCTTTAATTTCTCTCATTTAGTTTGTTTAATATTTCTAATCTTATTTTGTGTTGTTAAGTAAAGCTGAAAATTAAAAAAAATACCATGAAGGGGCCGCATATGCATCAGTGATAATATTGTGAAGGGCATATTATTATTGATTTTGGTTATTATTTTCCTTTTACCTTTTCTGACACTTTGTCACAATGAGTGGGGGTGGCTAAGTAGATGTTAGGAGTTGTTATAACCAAATAGTTTTCTTTTACATTTATTTTTAATGTTTCACTTTTAAATAATAAAAAAGGAAAAGCAATATAATATAGTATCAAAGAATAGGCCGTTGAGCACTAGAGTTTTGGTTTTTGTGATAGTTATAATTACATACAACACCCTTTTCAGGATGAAAGATTGACTATATTGAGTTGGAAGTAAGTTAGAGGCCTGAAGTGTGTAGACTTTGTACATTATCGAATTGAGAAATATATCTAGGTACGTGCAAATTCATTTTTTATTATTTTAGGATCGCATGTATATTATTTTCCAATTATGGAATATTTTATATTGTTTTAATTGATGAATTTAGTATTACATGAATTATCTTCATTATATAGATTGGAAGAGTTAAAATGGTATGCAAGAAAAAGGAATAAGAGAAAGAAAGGGAAAGAGAATGGCAATTACTGAATATACATCAGCATTTGTTATTTGAGAATTGTAATATTTGTTGTGTATAATAAGAAGCCAGAAAGATAAATATATACAAAGGGAAAAGCTAAAGATAATACCTAATAACAGACTAAATAATAACTAATTAACTAACTAACTAAACTTATGAAATAACTACCTAACAGAAGCTTCTATGTATCAGTCTACTAACAGAAACTCTATGTAACATAATCTGAAATTTTATCCTTAGAGTCCAATACCCCCACCAAGCTGGAGTAAATGTTGAGTATTCCCAGATTGGAGAGAAGGGTAATGTAAAGGTTGAGGATCCAAAGGCTTAGTGAATATGTCAACATGCTGTTCTTTGCTGGAAATAGGTAGAAGATGGAACGATTTAGCTTGCAACTTTTTCCTAACAAATGACAATCGATTTCTAGATGCTTTGTGCATTCATGAAAAACAACATTAGCAGCAATGTGTCTAGCTGAATTACTGTCACAGTAAAGAAGAGCAAGTTTGGTGGAAGGTAAAGATAGATCATCCAGAAGATAGGTGAGGCCACTGGACTTCACAGATTGTAGTTCCTAAGGCTCTGTATTCAGCTTCAGAGGATGATCTTGAGATGGTTGTTTGCTTCTTGGATTTCCATGAAACTAAGGAATTTCCAAGATATATACAATATCCAATGATTGATTTGCGGGTGTCAGTGCAAGTACTCCAGTCCAAGTCACTAAATGCCTTAAGAACACAGATGCAGGCCTTGAAGTGAAGATCGGTGGGGGAAGACATGAACTGACTCAATTACTGGATAACATAGCTAATGTCTGGTCTGGTAGTGGTGAGATAAAGAAGCTTGCAACAAGCTTTCTATAACCACCAGGGTCATGGTAGGGAGAGTTGTTTTGTTGATTGAGTTTGATACTCTTTGTCATGGGAGTGGGAGTTAGCTTGGCTGCAAGGAGACCAAATTCAGATAATAAGTCAAGAGTATATTTTCTTTGAGATAGAACCAAACTGTGTGAGATCTGGCCACTTCCAAGCCTAGGAGTATTTAAGATGACCGAGGTCCTTGATATGAAATGCTTTGTCAAGGTGCTGTTTAACAGAAGCTATCTCTTGATGATTAGTACCAGACAGAATAACAACATCCACATAAATCAAAAGAATGGTTAAATCCTTGAGAAGTATGTTTAATAAAAAGAGAATGATCTTGAGGTGGTTGATGGTAGTGAAGATTTAAAAGAAAAGAAGAAAGTTTGGCAAACCATTGCCCGCTTGCTTGCTTAAGACCATAAAGGGATTTTTGTAGTTTGCAAACAAGTGAAGGATTAGAGCAATCCAAACCCTGTGGAACATCCATATACAGTTCCTCCATTAAGTCACCATGGAGGAAGGCATTGTCAATATCAAGTTGATGAAGACACCAATTTTTTGATGAAGCAACAACAAGAAGGAGTCTGACAGTGGTGAGCTTTGCAACAGGAGCAAAGGTGTCAAAGAAATCCAAGCCTTCTGTTTGAGCATAACCCTTGGCAACCACCTCGCTTTGTATCTTGGTAGGTGCCATCAAAGTTGTATTTGATCCTATATACCCATTTGGAACCAATGGTACATTTTTGCCAGGGGGCAATTGAGTTAGAGACCAAGTCCCATTCTTGTTGAGAGCTGCTAACTCAGCTTGCATTGCTTCTGTCCAGTGTGGGAACTTGATGGCTTGATTGTAAGTTTTGGGCTCATATTTTGTGCTTATGGATAGAGTAAAATGCAAATGGTGAGGATTTAAAAACTGATAAGATAAGATAGAAGACAGAGGATACCTGAGATTCTTATCATCAATGGTAAAGACTTTATGCAAAAGGTTGCAATGATAGTCTGGCAAATATGTGGGGGGGCTGTTTATGTCTGGTAGACCTTCAAAGTAAGGCAAATCATGATTTGGGCTGATCATCAACACTATTTTGGATCTTGATGCATATTAACATTATTAGGCTGAGTAGTGAATTTGGTGTGATATTAGGGGAATTATCATGATCCAAGAATAAAGTATTAAAGGAATCATCATCATGAGAATGAGGCATAACAAATTGCAATGATGTATGCTGGACAAAGGGAAAAATAGATTCATAAAATATAGTATTTCTGGAAATGAAAATTTCTCTAATGGAAAAATCAAGTAGAATATATCCCTTTGTTCCTTGTTTAAAAGCCAAGAAAAACACACTTCCTAGATGTAAGGATCAAGTTTAGTTCTATCATTATGCAAGGTGGTAGCAAAACATAAACTACCAAAAACTTTAAGATCCAAGTATGTAGTGGTTTTTCATGGAGAATTTCATATGGTGACTTACCTTTGAGAACATGAGTAGGTAACCTGTTAATCAAATGTACAGCATGAAGAACAAGATAAGACCAATACACTTTAGGCATTTTGGATTGAAAAATAAGTGATCTAGTAACATTAAGTATATGTCTGTGTTTTCTTTCAACCACAACATTTTGCTGTGGTGTTTCAACACAACTAGTTTGATGTGAAATTCCATGAGTATTGTAGTCTTCCATACAAAATTTAGCCCCATTATCAGATCTTATTCTCTTAATTTCTTATCAAACTGAGTAGAAAACAAGCGAGACAAATCTGTGAATTATATTTCTGGTTTCAGACTTGTTTTTCATAAGATAGATCCAAGTGTTCCTACTATGATCATCCACAATAGTTAGAAAATATTTATGACCATGAACAAAGGTAATTGAAAAGAGGGCCCCAAATATCCATATGGACCAAATCAAAGCAAGAACTAGTAACACTATTACTAACAGAGAAAGGCAACTTAGTTTGCTTAGCCATATGACAATGATCACAAATGTAAGAATAATTGTATTTGATGTAAGGAAAAGTTCCTTTATTTGATTTAAAACAACATGAGAAGGATGTCCTAATCTAAAATGCCAAAGATCAAAATTGACACTGTCATTTTATTACAACAGAAATAGTTGCAGTATTAATAGTTCCATGGGCAGGAAATGTTGGCTTCTTCAACACATACAAATTGTTATTATTATCAAGCAAGACCAATCCTCTTCTTGGTGTTGTGATCTTGAATCACACAAGAGAAATTGTAAAAAATGAGTCTGCAATGAGATGATTTGGTTATCTTGCTCACAGAAATCAAATTGTAATGAAAGTTAGGAATAAATAGCACATCTTGTAAGATAAACTCATTAGAAAATTTAACTGTTCCTGAAGTAGTGGTTTCTGTGATAAGACCATTTGGCAATTTAACTTTGATAGGGTTGATGCATTGGTATGTTTCAAATTTTGATAAGAATTGGTAACATGGTCAGTGGCACCACTGTCCAAGATCCAAGTAACCTTAATCATTTGAGAGGTATTTTGAATGGGAAAGATATTACCTGAATGTTGTTTGAATCTGTCCAATGACATGTGATTGACCATCAGAATTGGACCTTTGAAGCAAATCCATCAACTGGTTGTATTGTTCAATGGTGAAGCTATTGTTGCCCTCTGATTGTTATTTTTTGGTGTCCTATTGCTTGATCCTTCTGATGCTTGATTAACTGATGCCGAGTTTACCATGGAAGACTGAGCTTTATTCTTGAATTTGAAGTTTGTGATGGGAAACCATGCTTGAAATAGCATGTTTCCACTGTGTGCTTGTCCTTGCCACAGAAAGTGCATATCCTTCGTGGTTGATTAATGCTGAAAACCTCTTCCAAAACAGGGTCCAGTTCTTCCTTCAAAGTTTCTTGCATTGGTGATATTAGAAACAATGTTGGGTTCTTGAATTGTGGGGGCTTGAGACTTGTCTTTCTTGCTGCAGAACAAGGGAGAAGACTTTGTTCATGGTGGGAAGGGTTCCATCATAAGAATCTGACTTCTCACATTGGTATATTGGTCATTGAGACCCTTCAAGAAGCAAATCACATATTCTATTTGCTTGTAATTCTTGATTGTGGTTGAAAGATCACAGGAACATTTTGTGTTGCAAGAGCATGTTGGAATAGGCCGAAGTATCTCCAATTCCTCTCCCACAAGATCTTCAAATCTGTGAAATAGGTAGCAACTGACCTTCTCCTTGCTTTATAGAATGCAAATCTTGAAGAATGTCAGACATCCTGAAATAATCTCCTTTGGAGAGTCTTCTTTCAAGTCACTCCAGAGGTCATAAGCATTGTCAATGTAGACAATACTTTGAGCAATTTGTGAGGAAATAGATCGTGTAATCTAAGAGATGACCATGGTCTTGCGTCTAATCCATGCAGGCTCGGACAGGGTCATCAGCAGGTGGTTCTTTAATGCTTCCATCAAACACGGCAAACTTGTTCTTGGACAATAAGTCTCTCATCATCAGTCTACTCCATGTATGGTAGTTTGGACCTTCTAAGGTTGGTGATACAGGGAGGCTTCCAGCATTTCTCCTGGGTGAGATAATATACACTGTTTGGATCCTGCAGTTCATTGTTGTTGGTGTTTGTTGGGTGTTCTTCTTCTTCTTGGGCCATGATGTGAGCAGCGTAACAGAGCTCTCATACTACAAGAATGCGCTGAATTAGACGCGAAACCGTAGCAATGGCCATGAAGAGCTCTCACACTGGTCGTCGCTACGTCGTCGCTAGAGCATTAAATGTGCATCTCAACACGTAGTTGTGCAATTAATACTCTACGTTTCGCACTATAGCGACAGCCAGGCTGTCGCTACACTAAAAAACTAATTATTTTTCTACAAATATTAAAAATAAATGTAGCAACGACTTTAAGTAAATTTAAATTTGGCGCGGCAGAGCAATTTTTTAACGTAGCGACAACCTTAGAGACGGTACGTTTAAAACTTACGTGCGCAAACCCTTTCCCCTCACCTCTTCTTCTTCTTCTTCTTCTTCTTCTTCTTCTTCTTCTTCTTCTTCTTCGTCCTCCTCCTCCTCCTCTTCCTCCTCCCCTCTTTCCTCTCCTTTCCTTACGTCCGACCATCCCTGTTTCTCTCCCCTCTCTCTCTTTCATTTCAAAATCTCACCAATTAAACACTCCCCCTCCTTCATAGGTTCATTTTCAACCGATCAGAATTTGAATAGTTCCCCTAGGTCCCTTTTGCCTTTCCTTCCCTCTTCCCTCCTCCGGTGTCCATCACCACCAGCCGCAGTTAACCACTACCCGCCGCCGTTCAGGTAATTATTTAATTAATTAATATTTTTTAATTATAGTTTATATAATTATTTAGTTAGTTTATTTAATTATGTAGGTAGTTATTTTAGTTTATAGGTATATAAGTATATAGTAGTTATTTAATAATTATTAGTAATTAATTAAAAAATATTAGTAATTATGTAGTTATATAATTATTAATTATTAATAATTAATACCAGTTCTTCTTCGTCCTTCTCTCGTCCTTACTTCTTCGCCCTTCCTTCTTCCTTCTTCGGTTCTTCCTCGTTCTTCTTCCTTTCCTTTCTCGGTCTGTTTTTCCTCTTTCCTTTCCCCTTCTTCCCCTTCCGTCCCTCTGCCCGTCTGCTTGCTCGCGGTGGCCAGAAGGTCCCACCTATTAGGGAGAACCATCCCTCAGGGCGAGCTTGCTGCACAGGCAGCTCGCTTACGTTGGGATAAGACCACCTCCTTTACTTTGAGCAGCTGTCAGAGCAGCATGCAGCTTTAGCCCCTCCAACGTACATGCAGTCTTTTTCTTCCTCCCTCCACCTTCAGCCCTGCAGAGATGGCCCAACCTACTGCATTTGTTGGAGCGATGAGGTTCATCCCTATCCCGGGATATCAGGAGCTTCCCCCTGAGGTATGTCATCAGCAGCCAGAGGATGACCTGCCACGTATTTCCTATGAGGAAGGTGAGGGCGACCCATCATGCTGAGATTGATAGGGAGGCTAACGAGGAGCCTGATTTTCACCAGCCTCCGCACTGGGGTGCCAGCTCCAGTGCCGGTCATGAGCTGGACCCTCAGGGTAGGGTATCATCCGGTCTTATGGTAAAGGGTAAGTTTCTAAGACTTTTTTTATTCTTTAATATTTTGCATTTTTATAAGTTACAGTTAACATTGAATTTATTTATTTTGTTGTTGGGTGCCTAACAACCCCCTATCGTGGCCATTGGTCATGCAATCCGCTCACAATTCCGGGGTCCTCACTATTTGTGTGAGGTCACCCCAAAGGATGTGAGGGACAAGTGGTGGGAAGAGTTCACAATATGACATTTTCAAATGAAATTTTACATTATTTTTTAACTTGTTATGAAATTTTCAAATGACTAACTCTAATAGTTTTTTCTTTTACATAACAGAGTTACTTGGGCCCCTGAGGACGAGGCCCGGATTAAGAAGGTGTACGAGAAGAGGATTGCTCGACGCCTCTGGGATATGCTGAACAAGGCCCGAAACAAGTGAGACTCGACCCACTTGGTGTGGTGAGGAGGCATGGGAGGGTCTTTTGGCCTACTGGTCCTCTGATGAGTTCAAGGGGGAAGTCCGCTCGTAACAAGAGCAATCAGGCTTCTCATCGAGGCGAGGCGGTCCACACCACGGGCCGAAAGGCCCAGATTGAGGTCGCGCTAGATATGGTATGTAAAAACCTACTCTTTTATGTTATTTTTGTTTTTTTAATTAAAATAATTACTTAGTGTAATTTTTCTGTCTAGCGATGGAAACTTGGGCGAGATGTAGATCCCGATTAATTTTTTGTGCCCACCCACACAAAAAGGGTGGTGGCTGGGTGAACGAGCGAGCACGATCCACATATGTAAGTCAAATTACCAATGTTTTTTTATATAATTTGATATATTTGCAATAGAATAACTAACTAATTATATGTTTATCTCTACTCAACAGACAAACTACCATGGCTACCTGAGGGAGGTGGAGTCATAGATGGGGGACAACTCC
This sequence comes from Sesbania bispinosa, assembly GCA_026901365.1. Lineage (NCBI taxonomy): Eukaryota > Viridiplantae > Streptophyta > Magnoliopsida > Fabales > Fabaceae > Sesbania > Sesbania bispinosa. The sequence goes on along the minus strand of QLOH01000351.1, from coordinate 850,695 downwards.
ATTACTGATGGTTCCACCAAGCTACAAATCTGGAAGGATGTTGCTAGTGGTAAGACTCGAGGCCGCTGTTATGCCACCGGGGGACTTGTCAACCAACATTCGTCCAGGTCTGACCAACCTCACTTAGGAATCTCGGGCCCGCACCATCGGGAGTGACGGGTCACAACATTCATCTGACGAGGCGTTGTTCCAGAAAGTCATTGAAGCAAAGTTGTAGGCTAGCCGAGCTGAAGAAAGGGTTGATCACTGTCAGGCCCAGTACCAACGGTTGGAGGATGACTTCGCACAACTCCGACGACAATTGCAGTTACTGCTGGATGCCCGTAGTGTAGGTGGTTCTACCAGCCACAGTTAGGCTCAGCCGCACTCGTACTACGATGGCGACCTGGATGACCAGCCCGTGGATGAGGATCATGGCCCACGACCACAACAGTGTCGTCGCCGTCAGCCATGATTTTTTTTTTGTATTTTATTTTTCCACTCTTTGTATAAATGCTGTTTATATATAATATATACATATGTATATATATATATATATATTATTTTCTATGTGGTTGTTTTTATATTGTATTTATTGTTTTCTTTATATTTACATCGTTAACAAATATCATATAAAATTTATAAATATATAAAACATTATAATAATTCAACCTTAAATATGTAAATTAAAAAAAACTAAATATAAATCAATAGTGATTCTCATGGCCGTCACTAGTCATAAATTTATTTAAAAATAATATATATGCTAGAGACAGCCATGGCCGTCGTTATGGTGTGACGGCTTAGCGAAGACCTTTGATCTTTTCTAGTAGCGATGACCTTCAGCATTGCGACAGTCAAGCAGATGCTACGTAGCGACGACTATTTTTGCTCGTCGCTACCGTATTAACGACGAGCATTTTAACAATGTCCTTGTGGCCGTCGCTATGCGTGTTTTAGCGACGATTTCCCCTTGTAGCGATGACTTTTGGGCCGTCGTTAAAAGACGAAATTCTTGTAGTGTCAGGTGAGAGCTCTGATACCATAAAATGGTATGCAAGAAAAAGGAATAAAAGAAAGAAAGGAAAAGAGAATGGCAATTATTGAATATGCATTAGCATTTTTAATTTGAGAATTGTAATATGTTTTATGTACAATAAGAATCTAGAAGGTAAATATATACAAAGGGAAAAGCTAAAGATAAAACCCAATAACAGACTAAACAATAAATAATTAACTAACTAACTAACTTAACTTATGAAATAACTACCTAACAGAACTACTAACAGAAGTTTCTATGTATCAGTCTATTAACAGAAACTCTATGTAACAGAATCTGAAATTTTATCCTTAGTGTCCAATAAGAGCTGATCATATAATTAACATCTAATGAGTGGGATCATTGGCATAGACATTTACAACAACAAGTTTCATATAGGTAATGTCTCCCCCTAAAGATTCTTATTTATGCATTGGACAAACCTTTTAGACTCATGAAAATTTAGAGCATAAATGATATATATATATATATATTTGTGTGCGTGTGTGCAAATCTCTATGGCTTAATTACCCTATGATTTTTAATAGAATGATTTTTTTGTGGGATCAGTTTAAGGTGATTTTGAGTTGTACGTAGTTGTTAGAACGTCTTAATTTGATGTTAACAGATCCATGCTATAGGCGCAAGAGAATGTCCTTGGCTTATTATATGACAATTATATTCCTTCAAGGGCTTGTTTGCTTCTTGTCAGTTTTTAACATCTTATTCTACGTGATATGTGGTAAGCTTATAAACAGAAACAATTTAATTAAATTAACATCTTGTGGTTGATAACTGTGGCATATTGCCTTTGCCTATTTAATTATGTTGGCTGAAAATTAACAGGCATGGTGGTGGAAGGTTAAAGTTGTTGAGTCTCAAAAATATTATTAAGTATTTAATAATGATTGGGTCTCACTTTCCAAGTTTTAATGATTAACAAATTTGGTTAAATGACACTTATGAAAAATATGCCTATGCTATTTAATGTGTATTCCGATTTCAGCAAGATGACCTTCTTAAGTCAAAAAGCTTTCTGACGTGGCATACTTTCTGAAGAAGTGAAGCCATCTGAAGTGGCCTACTGTCTAAAGAAGTAAAAAGCCTTTTGAAGTGTCAAAGTGTCTGAAGCCAGAAACCTTCTGAAGCTGGAAGCTGTCTGAAGCCATTTGACGTGGCAAGGCGTCTGAAGTCAAAAGCCATCTGAAGATTTCTGCTGAAGACTTAGTTTTATTCAACGCCTTCTGCAACACACATTCAACTTACCATTTGAGGCATGCAGAACAGAGACTTTTCAGCATGTTTGATTTACATGCACCGGAAAGGAAATCTCTGTTACGCAGTTTTTGCAGTGTGTCAGGACAGAGTCAGCACAATTCTGCAACCTTGTACTGTGTCAGAAGCTATCAGAAGATGTCTTACAACGAGATTAACAACATTAAATGCTATCTCTAAACGGTTGTGTTCAACGAACTTCTCACCTGTGTCTATAAATAGCTTCATGAAGACTCATGCAAAAAAGAGAACTATCAAGAACAAAAGAGCCCATACACTGCCAAGTTTTACGCTGTAAAACACTCTGATTTATTTTCATACTTGTACAAAAGCTTCATATCCTGAGTCTTATTCAGTTTCTTTGTACATCTTTCAGTTTAAGCTCTGAACTGGTTGTAGTTCTTTTGCTTGAACAAACTTTTATTCTTAAACACTTGGGTGTTGAGCCTGGAGAGGCTTGGTTGTTAAACAATACTTGGTTGTTCAGCCTGAAGAGGCTTACTGGGAAACAATACTTGTTTGTAGTAGACCCTGAAGAGGCTTGACATAAAAGAATACTTGTAATCTCTTGAGATTAGTGGAAAATCCAGGTGCAAGGTTTAGCACTGGGACTAGACGTAGCTGACAGTGGTAGTGAGTGAACCAAGATAAATACTTGGCTAAGTTCTCTCATCCCTTAACTCTTTCAATTAAGTTTTATGCTAACAAGAAGGGAATTGAAACAGTTGCTATAAAAATTAGAAGTCTAAAAACAACTTTATGAAAATCCTTTTAAAATCGTCTGAAACCACTTCAGATAACACTTAAGTTATCTGAAATCTTTCAGAAAACTCATTTTTGAGAAAAAAAGGTTTACTAAAAAGTCTAAAGTTTTATAGAAACACTATTCAACCCCCAATTCTTGTGTTTCCCTGTGTTTTCTATAGTTGGTATCAGAGCTCAGCCTCGGGTTGAGCATCGATCTAACAGTGTTGAGGAAGAAGATCCTAGATGGAAACCTCTACAAGCAACAGTCATTATATCATAGAAGGAGCCTCTGTGATGAGGCCTCCAGCTTTTAATGGTGTGGATTACCATTACTGGAGAGATCGAATGAAATTTTTCATTGAGAGCAGCAACATTGATCTATGGGATATAGTTACTGAGTGTGACTACATTCCCATGTGTGGTGACGTGCCCATACCTAAAGTTGAGTGGACTGGTGAGCAAAAAGCACGTGTTCAGCTAAATGTAAAGGCCAAGCTCTACTTAGTTTGTTCCTTGAATAAACATGAGTATGAGAAGGTTCATGGATGCAACTCAGCCAAGGAGATCTGGGACATGTTGGCATCAACCCATGAAGGGACTGAGAATGTTAAGCAGTCCAAGATCAGCATGCTTGTTCATTAGTATAAGATGTTCAAGATGCATGACTTTGAAACCATTGATCAAATGTATGGTAGGTTTCAGACGATAACAAATGTACTCAAGTCCTTAGGAAGAACCTATGAATCTGGAGATAATAATCGAAAGATTCTAAGAAGCTTGCCAAAGGCTTGAAGACCCAAGGTTACTGCCATTCAAGAGGCTAAAAATTTAAACACCTTAAGAATGGAAGAACTTCTTGTTGAGTCTCAATATAAATTAAGCATTCAATTTAATTCATGACTAATTACCCTTGGTTTTAATGTGTAACAAATTTGATTGCATATAAACAAATTCTACTGAGAAAGGTAGTTTGTCTTTGTTGTTTCAGGAACTCTGAAAAGAACATATATTCAAGATGAAGCAACTATCTGAAGTATTGATCAACCTGCTGAAAGTATGTGCATACTGAATTTGTGACCTGCTGAACACATACTCTCCGAACTATCACGTGATGACGTGGAAACCTAAGTCTGCTGAAATGGAAGACTCGCTGAAATGTTTGAATTCACTAAAGATCTATCCAATCTGCTGAAGTGTTGCATCATCTATGAGAAGAAGACTTACTGAAGACGTTCAACGTAAAATCTGCCAAAGTCAGAAGACACTCTGCACAATAGAATTAAAGGTCTCTAAACATCTTCTGCAAAGCGTCTACAACAAGGAAATCTACAAAGTTCTTTCTGCGTTGTTCCCTGAAACATAGTACATGATAAAGAACTTTTATGTCTGCTTTGTGTCAGAACCGTACTGTCTCTGCACACCTATTCTGCTCAAGTCAAAAGCTATAGGTCATTTCTCAACGGTAACCAAGAAACCTCTCAACGGATATATTTCTGGCCTCTATAAATATCTTCATTCAAGACTTTGAGTGTGTCGGCCATATTCTCAAAAAGATATATTCTGAAGCTGCTGACCAACTAGAGAGAAAGGGCTATTCAAAAGAAAAGATCAAGAAAGTATGAAAGCTATAAAAGCCCATCGGAAAGAAAGAAGAGAAGAGAAGAGATAAAGCTTAGCAAAAAGAGTGAATCGGTCAAATCAAAGAAGATACATTCCAAGCCAAACACTCTGTTATTTCTCATTTCCTTGTACTTAGATTTACCCTTTGTATCCTGAGTTTTACTCAATTATCCCTTTGTACAAGAAAAACCTGAGTTTAAGTTTCTCAGAAGCTTAAACTTAGTTTACATTGTATACACTGTTAAGTGTCTGAGAGCCTGGAGAGGCGTGGTGGAATAAAGAATACTTGTTGAGCCTAGAAAGGCTTGTCTGTAAAAGAATACTTGTTGAGCCTGGAGAGGCTTGTCTATAAAAGAATACTCGTTGAGCCTGGAGAGGCTTGTCTGTAAAAGAATACTCATTGGGCCTAGAGAGGCCAGGTGTGCAAATAATAATCGTAATCTTGTGGGATTAGTGGAAAATCCAGTGGTGGTTTGCCTTGGGACTGGAAGTAGCTCACTGTGTTAGTGGGTGAACCAGGATAAATCTCTGTTGTTAAGTTCTCTCAACCCTTTACTCTTTACTTTCCGCTGTTATCTGTTTATTTCTAACTGAGGAGGGTTCTGAAAAGTGAGTTTATAATTTGCGCAGCAAAAACAATTTTATTTATTACGCAAATCATTTTAAAAAGGACAATTTTACTGGACCTATTGAAGTGTCTCAGCAAGTCTCCGAAAACTCATTTTTCAGCAAGTTGCTTGCATCTTTTGAGAAAACTCTGTTTGTGAAAAGGTTTCCACAAAAATCTGTAAAGATTATAAAACACTATTCAACCCCCCATTCTAGTGTTTCCTGTGGTGCTAACACTTTTGGGATCTCTCAAAGTCCATGAGTTAGAACTTGGTGAAGATGAATCCAAGAAGAAATCTTTAGCATTGAACACCAAGTCCGAACAGCTTAGGCATGAAGGCATGAAAGCCATGGAAGCTGAAGAAGTTTCAGAGACTGATGAGGATTCTGAAGCAAGCTCTGAAGATGATGAGGATCTTGCCTTGCTAAGCAAGAAGATCAAGAAGATGATTCAGAACAAGGGAAAGTTCAGAAAACATCAACCCTTCAGATCCAAAACAGGTAAGTCAGGTAAGGATACTCCCTCCTCTAACAAAATAATTTGTTTTGAGTGCAAGCAACCGGGTCATACGAAGGCAAACTGTCCAAAACTGAAGAAGTCATCCTTCAAGAAGAAGGGTCTCATGGCAACATGGAAGGATCTTGATGACTCTACTTTAGAGGAAGAAGAGGAATCATCTGAAGAAGCAAATCTGTGTCTGATGGCAAGCCTTCCCTCTTTAGACAGTTCTAAATCTGAGCTGGAAAGTTCTAAAGAACTTTTCCAAGAATATAAGGATCTCTCTAAAGCATACACAGAAGTGTGTAATAAGAGTGAAGCTCTTGAACTAGAGAATCTTATGCTGAAGGAAAAGATTCTTGAATCTGAGGCTAGTAGTTCTAAGGACCTATCTGAAGAAGATAAGGAACTTTAGAGACAGGTTAAAGAACTCACTAGAGATCTAGCCAATTTTGTCAAGGGAATTAGAAATCTCAACAAGTTGTTGGGAAGTCAGAAATGTTCCGATGATATATATGGCTTGGGATTCTCTGAAAGTGAATCATCACACCCCTCTATTCTTAGTCCTTCCAAAAAGTCTGTTAAGAAAGGTAAAGGGTGTTCTCACTGTGGCAAATTTGGACACCATGTGTCTAGATGTAAGCACAAGGGGAAGAAGAAGCCCAAAGCTAACAAGAGAGGACCCAAGAAAATATGGGTTCCTAAATCTTTGATTGTTCCTATTGCAGATGTGTTTAACAGGACAAAAGAAACACCACAAATGGTACCTGGACAGTGGTTGCTCGCGACACATGATGAGTGAAAGGTGTTTGTTCCAAAACCTTAGACCCAAAGAGGGAGGAGTTGTCACTTTTGGTGGAAACCAGTAAAGGAAGATCACTGGCATTGGGACAGTAGGTATGACTCCTCTATCCCTCATTAAAAATATTCTTCTGGTTGAAGGACTTCAACATAACCTTCTGAGCATAAGTCAATTATGTGACAGTGGATATGTTGTTTCCTTTACTAAGGATGGATGTATAATCAAAGACTCCTCAGATCAAATCATCTTTTCTGCTAAGAGACACAATAATGTGTACAAGATTTATCTAGAGGAACTTGAAAATCAAATGTGAAGTGTTTTCTCTCTATTGAAGATGAAAAACAGATTTGGTATCAGAAACTTGGGCATGCCAGCTTGAGATTAATCTTAAAGCTAACAAAACACAACCTTGTTAAATGTTTATCCAAGCTTTCTTTCAAATCTGAAATTTTATATGAAAACTGTCTGAAGGGAAAACAAACAAGAAGCTCATTTAAGAGCAAGAATGTTGTTTCTACCAGCAGACCTTTAGAACTTATTCACATTGATTTGTTTGGTCCCACTAGAACAAAAAGTCTTAGTGGAAAGAAATATGGTTTGGTTATTGTTGATGACTATACAAGATTTACATGGGTGATATTCCTCAGAAGCAAGGATAAGACTTTTGAGAATTTCACAATATTCTGTAAGAAGGTGTAGAATGAAAAAAGAATTCTGCATTTTTGCCATAAGAAGTGATCATGGTGGGGAGTTTGAAAATTCAAACTTCTGACTGTTCTGTGAGGAGAAAGGGATCTCTCACAATTTCTCTGTGGCTAGAACACCTTAGCAAAATAGGGTTGTTGAGAGAAAGAACATAAGCTTGCAAGAGATGGGAAAAACCATGCTCATTTCAAGAAATCTACCAAGATCTTTCTGGGCAGAAGCTGTTCCCACAGCTTGTTACATTCAAAACAAAATATTGGTAAGACCAATTCTTAAAAATTTTAGAACCACAGGAAACACTAGAAGGGGGTTGAATAGTATTTTATAATTCTTTACAGATTTTATGAAAACCTTTTAAACAAGCAAAGTGATTTTCAAATGATTTGAGCAACCTTCTGAAATTGGAGTTTTCAGTAACTTGCTGATATGATTCAGCAGGTCTAATAAAATGATTTTGAAATAGTTTTACGTGAAAAACAAAGTTGTTTTGTTGATCAAAATTATTGATGCACTTTTCTAAACCCTCCTTGGTTAGTTATAAACAGAAAGTAAAGAGATAAGGGTTGAGAAAACTTAACCAAGAAATTTATCCTGGTTCACCCACTAGCACAGTGAGCTACGTCCAGTCCCAGGGTAAACACATCATTGGATTTTCACTAACTGATAAGATACAAGTATTATTTACACACATAGCCTCTCCGGGCTCTAAACCCAAGTATTGTTTTACAGACAAGCCTCTCCAGGCTCAAACCCAAGTATTGTTTAAACACCAAGCCTCTTCAGGCTCACCACACAACCAGTGTATAAAAAGAAAGATTTCTTAAGCTTTTAAACTATAGAAGTTCAAAGCCTAGACCTTGTAAGATGTACAAATAACTGAGTAGAACTCAGGATAAGAAAGTGTTGTACAAATGGAACAAATGAAAGAATAACAGAGAGTATTTTTGAGCAGCGCTTCAGCAAGTATGTTCGTTCTCACTTGTTCTTCTGTTTGAGACTTCCTGTTTATAGGGTTGGGAGAGAGATCCGTTTAACTTCAGCAGAGTTACCGTTGAGACACATAGCTTTGGTAGCTTGCAGTAGCAGGTGCAACAGGTAGTAGGTGTCAGCAGCGCAGACTCCACTTTTTCTGAGCAAATTGTACTTCACAATAGACATTGCCTTTTTGGTGAGAGAAATTTGAATTATGAAAAAAAGCAAGTGTTCTAACTTTCCAGAAGAATGAAAAGCACAAGAAACTGAAACAACTACGGTTGACTTGAGTCTTTAAGGAGAATAAGCAGAGAAGTTTTTTTTCGAAAAGTACAGGCTTAGTACGACGTCTCACAATCTTCTGGAGGTTCTCTGACTTTAGTAAGTCTTGATCTCTCAGCAAGTTCCTCTACTTCAGTAGGTTATACCACTTCAGAGGGTTGTACCACATCAAAGGATTGCTTCATCAGATACCTTCTAAAACACGAAAGACTACCCTCAGCAGAACCTGTTCTTTCTCATAATGATGTTAACCAAATTTGTTAATCATTAAAACTTAGGGTTATGAGACTTAAACATTATTAACCTTTTAATAATATTTTCAGACTCAACAAAAAAGACTCCCTATGAATTGTGGAGAGGAAGAAAACCCAACATATCATATTTCCATGTCTTTGGATGTGAGTGTTTTATACTTTACACTAAAGATGACATTTTAAAGTTTGATGCAAAGTTAGATACATGATTTTTCATTGGATATTCTGAAACCTCAAAGGCATACAGAGTTTACAACTCTAGAACCTTAGTTGTTGAAGAATCAATTCATGTAAAATTCAATGATAAGAAGGAGACTAATAGGGAACTATCAGATCTAGAAGATGATTTTGCAGGAATAGAGTTGAACCCATCATCTGAAAAGATTCAAGCAAAGGTGGAAGAACTTTTTGAAGGACCCTCTAAAGGACCTTCTGGTCGACCTTCTAAAACTGCAGCTCTTCAGACAACTCATGTTGAGTCTCAGACAGAGAATGTATTTCCTCATAGAAATTAGTGGAGACACAAGTCTCATCACCCTAGGGAGCAAATCATTGGTGATACTTCAGAAGGAGTAAGAACAAGATCAAGACTTAGAGAAGTCAACAATCTTGCACTCTTGTCTGAAATAGAGCCAAAGAACATTGATGAAGCTCTGCGTGATGAAGGGTGTATCCTAGCCATGCAAGAGGAGCTCAATCAATTTGCGAGGAGTGATGTCTGGACCTTAGTTCCTAAACCCCATGGTAAAACTATTATTGGAACCAAATAGGTGTTCAGAAACATGTTATCTGAAGAAGGCAAAGTTGTCAGAAATAAAGCCAGATTGGTTGCTCAAGGCTACTATCAGCAATAAGGTATTGACTTTACTAAAACCTTTGCTCCTGTTGCTAGGCTTGAAGCCATTAGGATTTTGCTTTCCTATGCAGCCAATAATGGCATCAAATTATATCAAATGGATGTTAAGAGTGCCTTTCTTAATGGAATCATTGAGGAAGAAGTATTTGTTAGACAACCCCCTGGTTTTGAAGATACAACTTTTCCGGAACATGTTTTTAAATTGAAAAAGGCTCTGTTTGGTCTTAAACAAGCTCCAAGGGCTTGGTATGACAGACTGAGCAATTTTCTCATAAAAAATGATTTTGAAAGAGGAAAAGTTGACATAACTCTTTTTAGAAAAATGTCTAATGAAGACTTTATTCTTGTCCAGATATATGTTGATGACATTATATTTGGTTCAAAAAATTCTTCATTATATAAAGAGTTTTCTAAGTTTATGCAGTCTAAATTTGAAATGAGTATGATGGGTGAATTAAAAATTTTTCTGGGACTTCAGATTAAGCAAGAATCTGATTTTATATGGATCCATCAAGAGAAATATACAAAATAGATGCTTTAGAAGTTCAATATGAATGACTGCAAGCCTATGTCAACTCCCATGCATCCCTCTGCCATCTTAAGTGAAGATGAACGAGAAGAATCTGTTGATCAAACAATGTATGGAGGAATGATTGGTTCACTATTGTATCTTGCAGCAAGCAGACCTGATATTATGTTCAGTGTATGTTTGTGTGCAAGATTTCAATCTGATCCAAGAATTACTCATTACAAGGCTATAAAGAGATTTTTTAGATATCTCAATGGTACTACTAATCTTGGTCTGTGCTATAAGAAGAGTAAGGATTGCAGGTTAATAGGTTACCATGATGCTGACTTTTTTGGAGACAGAATTGAATGGAAATCAACCAGTGGAGGATGTCATTTCTTTGGAAATAACATGATTAGCTGGTCCAGCAAAAGACAAAGCACCATTGCATTATCTACAGTAGAAGGAGAATACATTGCAGCAGCAAGCTATTGTTCACAGCTTCTTTGGGTAAAATATCAATTGGAAGATTTTAATATTGCTTTAAATTCTATCCTTGTGATGTGTGATAACACTAGTGCTATTAATTTGTCTAAGAATCCAATTCAACATTTTAGGGCAAAGCTTATAGAAATCAAACATCATTTCATTAGAGACTATGTTCAGAAAGGTGTTTTTGATATTAAGTTCATTGATATAGAGCATCAATGGGCAAACATATTCACAAAACCCCTTGGTGAAGATCGGTTTAGGTTCATAAGAAATAATCTGAACATCCATGCATTCTTTGAAAAATAATTGCTATATGAAATGCTTGGTTGTCTGAACCTATGTGCTATCTGAAATATATGCATCATCTGAAACATTTTGTTGTCTGAAACATGCATCATCTAAAACATGCATTGTCTGAAATAATCACTTATCTGAAATGTGATGTGACGTGGAAATCTGAGACGGTTAATATTCACCTTTTTCAAAACTGCCTCCACACGTTACACGTTACCCTATGTTTGCGCAGCCAGAATAACTGCCATCATTACTACTGTGTGTCTATATATAGACGACTTGAAAGACAAGGAAAGGTTACGCTTTTAACCTAAATAGAATTTTTTCTGCTAAGTTTCGAGAACAACTCTTAGCTCTCTTCATCTCCTACCTTCAACCCTTCTTTTCTTTGCAACTGCAATGGCTCCCAAGAAGTCAGCTGGTGGTAACATAGTGGTGAGCAAGGTTGTAGATTTGGAGGAACTCACAAAGGTTGGAGTAGACCTTTTTGCTGAGTTTGATGGCGCAGGATGGACTCCATTCTTTCAGAACGTGAACTGTAGATGGCACGAGCAGAGTGTCATTGATTTCTGGAGAACTGCAAGAAGTGTTCCCAACGGAGATGGAAGCTACAACTCTATTCAATCTAATGTAATGGGGATTCCAATTTTTTATATCCTCTCCATCGTAACTGGAGTGAAGTCTGAGGGAATAATCTTCTACCCTGAATGGGAATGCAAAAATGGTGGGCCAAGAATTTACAACAAGATGCTGTACAATCTGGACAGACTTGAGAACATGAACTATTCTTTCATGTTTCCTAAGGCAAGGATATTCCATGCCATCTTAGGGTGCTCCATAATCCCTAAAATGGGTAGCAAAAACCATGTCTCAAAATTGGAAAGGTTCTGCATCATTCACCTGCTGAGGAAGAAGAAGGCTGATCTTTGAAGAATCATTTTCTTTCATATGCTGAAGAAAGTAAATGATATTGTAGGAAGTTTCCCCCACAACACTCTCATCATGAAGATATTGTTGCACTTCAGAGTGCCTATTGCAAAGGTGTATGATCACAAAGCACCTTCCTACTTCTCTCTCACCAATATCAAGCAAATGGGCATCAAGGTTATTCCTCCTCCTCCTGAGGCTACAGTGAAATAATCTTTGGCGTTGCGTAAGGCTGAGTCCACTGGACGAAGTGCAATAGATATCCTGGAGAATGAGCTTAAGGGAGACACAAGAAAAGATGAATTTGTCACCCAGAAGACTCCTACCAAAGCCATGCAAAAAAAGCCACATTCTAAACTTGTAATAAAAAGATCAGAAGCTACATCATCTGAGGCTAGACCATATGTAGTTGGGCAAGCATAACTCATACAGTTTAAACCTCTTCAGACAGTCCAATCTGGACCATCTGAAATGGTTGGTCAGACTAAAGAGGAAGTTATCATTCTATCTTCTGAGCCTACCTCTATTCCTGAGGGACAGACTACTGAAGTATAGAAAGATAGTGTTGCATCTCTAACAATCAATGTTGAATCTGAACCGGGTTCATCAGAGAAAGTTATAGAAGCAATGCCCATTGCTACATGCCCTTTGTAACGTCCTAATTTCTAAATTCAGAAATAATGCCTATTGGGAGCACTATTTCTAAACTCGTGAAATTAATTCGTTAATTTCGAGTATCGTCATACAATACAATGGCTTGAGTAACCCAACAATTACTAAAGCTCCAAACATTACATATTTAAAACAAAGAATACCAATACAAAGTTGCCATCAAGGCTCCAATTCAATGCATTAAAGTAACTATATAATTTCCTAAGAACATCCTAAGTAATATCAGTATGGTCCTAAGCAATGTTAAATACATCCACAAAGCTAGACATTAAGCTAATATCATCCATGAGTCTTCTACTGCTTGTCACTAATCTGTGAAGTATCCTACACATCTGAAATATATTCCCATGGAATGGGGTGAGACCAACGTCCCAGTGAGCGTGACATGTGTTTGCGGTGTGGGGAGACAACCAAGAACCACCACAAAGATACATATTTATTCAAAGCATCATAAATAAAGGAAATTAAACATGATTCATCATCTTTAAATCAATGCTTATGATGCAGTGCATGACTGTGAGGTGTTGTTACCTGATACCCGGGGTCTTTTCTCTGTAACGTGACTGTGACTGTGACGAGCGCTCGGCCGTGTAACCAAGGACCGTCGTCCATGGCTACCTATGATTAAGTCTTAAATATTATTTCAAATCATAATTCATTCTGTGAATGGGGACCTCATCTCCCTCTTGGCCAGGAGTTCGATGTGCTTACCCCGTCTTTCTTAAATAGATTGCCCGAAGGCCTGTGATGGTCAATGACCCTGTGATAGCCCGGAGGCTCTGTGATGGCTATAAGCCATGTGATATTTTAACTCATAATTCATGACTGTGATGACCAAAGGCCCATGATTCCATTATAACATAGTCAAGGTTCATAATACATAATCATTCAAGTCATCTACCCTATGGTTTTGCAAATCAATACATCTAATCATCAATGCATTCATATTTCCTATGTTTATCTCATAAATACATCATTATTTCAAGAAGGAAAGGGGAAGAAGAATGGGGGTCATGTTCTGACAGCAATAATAACAAACAAGTAAGAGTCACACCCACCTGAGAGTCGAAAATGCAAATAATGAACGGAAGAAAGGGAGTGTTGGGGGTGAGTAGATTGATGAAGAACTTGATCTTGGATGAGTAGAAATCGTTCTTGACCTTCACTGGAACATTCTCTCACTAGAACCTCTCTTTCTCTCTCTGAAAGGAAAAAGAAACGAAAAGGAAACTGAGTGGAAACATCCTATGATTGTATTTTAAAAATGATGTAACCGTCTTCTCGCTCAAGCGAGAATTCTCGCTTGAGCGAGATGGTCATTCTAGCTTAAGCGAGACCATTTAGCTTGAGCGAGAATGCCCACGAAAATACACTCTCTCTGGAATATTTTCGCTTAAGCGAGAACTACTCGCTTGAGCGAAAATCATCCAGAGAGCAACACATTTTGTGCCCTATTTCTCGCTTGAGCGAGACTTCCAGAGCTAAAATCCTACAATTTTTGCTGCATAATTCGCTTGAGCGAGACCTACTCGCTTGAGCGAAAATCCTGATGTGTGAAACTCTGATTTTTACCTCTTAAGCCTTTCCTTATCTATTCCTTACTTCATTCTATTCATGTTATAAATTTCCTATGAATTAATGTCTTAAATAGCGGGATGTTACAATTCTACCCCCTTAAAACAATTCTGTCCCCAAATTTGACTAAAGATATTTGACTTAAGAATAGAATGTGGAAATTGAAATTCCTTACCTCAAACGAATAACTCTGGAAACTGAGAGCGGAGATCCTCTTCTTTTTCCCAATTTGCTTCCTCGGCCGTCTGACCCTCCCAAAACACCTTCACTAATGGAATGGCTTTATTCCTCAAGGTTTTAACGCTTTGGTCAATAATCTGTGCAGGCATCGTGGGAATGGTCAAATCCTCCCTCAATTGTACTGATTCTGAACTTATGATGTGGGAAGGGTCATGAAGGTATTTTCTAAGCTGTGAGACGTGGAACACATCATGGATGTTGGCCAAATGGGATGGAAGGGATATTTTGTATGCGAGAGGACCAATCCTTTGAAAGATTTGAAAAGGACCACAAAATGGGGATTCAACTTCTTGGCCTTAATGGCTCTTCCAATGCCAGTGATGGGAGTAACTTTCAGAAACACATGGTCACCTTCCTCAAACTATAGGTCCCTCCTTCTCCTATCAGCATAACTTTTCTGTCGGCTTTGGGTAGTTACCAATTTCTCCCTAATCCTCTTAATCTTTTCTGTGGTTTCCTGCACCAACTCCGGTCCTAACAAGCTTTTCTCTCCAACCTCACACCAACACAAAGGTGAGTTACACTTCCTCCCATACAAAGCCTCATAGGGTGTCATACCTATACTGCTATGAAAACTGTTGTTGTAGGCAAATTGTATGAGTGGTAAATACTTATCCCAACTACCCTTCTCTTCCAAAACACAGGATCTAAGCATGTCCTCTAAAGTCTGAATGGTTCTCTCAGACTGCCCATCAGTCTGAGGGTGATAAGCGGTTCTAAACTTCAGTTTAGTACCGAAAGCCTGATGTAAAGCATTCCAAAACCTAGAGGTAAATCTGGGGTCTCTATCTGACACTATGCTGGAAGGTACACCATGGATCTTCTCAATCTCCCTGATGTAAATGTTTGCTAACTTGGTTAAAGGGTAAGTTGCTCTGATTGCTAAGAAATGAGCTGACTTAGTCAACTGGTCCACTATCCCCCATATGACATCAAAGCCTGTTGGGATCCTAGGTAGTCCCATCACAAAATCCATGGATACGGCCTCCCATTTCCACTCGGGAATTTCTAAGGGTTGGAGTGTACCTAAGGTCTTCTGGTGTTCTATCTTAACCTGTTGACATACAAGGCACCTAGAAACGAACTCAGCTATCTCTCTCTTCATTCCGTCCCACCAAAACATGCTCCTCAAGTCTTGGTACATCTTGGTAATGCCAGGATGCACCGTGAACTTGCTTTTATGAGCCTCCTCTAGAATTTCCTCTCTAAGACTACCCCCTTAGGGATACAGACTCTCCCTTGGAAGAGAATTATCCCATCTCCTAATTCGGAAAACCCTGGTTGTTCCTTCCGATACTGGAGCTCTAAGTCTGAGACCTGAGCCTCTCTAATCCTAGCCCTCAAGTCATTGACCACTTCTAACCTGTAAAGCCTCACACTATCTCCCTCATAATTCCCCTCAAGTTTCAAATCACTAAACTTCTCTAACAATTCTAACTCATGCACCATCATGGATGACACATGTAGGGATTTTCTACTTAAGGCATCAGCCACTATGTTGGCCTTGCCTGGGTGATACTTAAGCTCAAATCATAGTCCTTCAGAAATTCCATCCATGTCTTTTGTCTCATGTTAAGTTCTTTTGGGTAAAAAAGGTACTTCAGGCTTTTATGGTCACTAAAGACCTCAAACTGCACTCCATACAGGTAGTGCCTCCACACCTTAAGAGCAAATACTACTGCAACTAACTCTAAGTCATGGGTCGGGTAGTTTTCCTCATGGGGTCTAAGTTTTCTAGAGGCATAAGCCACTACCCTCTTGTCCTGCATCAAAACACAACCTAAACCCATCCCTGAAGCGTCATTGTACACTTCAAAGGATTTGGTCAAATTTGGCAATACTAATACCGGGGTGGTGGTTAGCTTCTCCTTAAGTTCCTTGAAACTTTTCTCACACTTCTCATCCCAAACAAAAGCATGACCCTTATGGGTCAGTTGGGTGAGAGGTAAGGCCAACTGAGAAAAACCCCTAATGAATCGGCTGTAATAACCGGCTAATCCCAAGAAACTCCTAACCTCACTAACTGACGTGGGTCTCTCCCAACCAATCATTGCCTGTATCTTACTAGGATCCACTAACACACCCTCACTGGATATAACATGTCCTAGGAAATGAACCTTATCCAACCAAAACTCACATTTCTCTGGATTAGCAAACAGTTTCTTCTCTCTCAACACTCCCAAAACTACTCTAAGGTGTTGCTCATGTTCTTTTAAGGTTTCAGAATAGATAAGGATGTCGTCGATGAATACGACCACAAACTTATCCAAGTAGGGCCTAAATATTTGGTTCATGTAGTCCATGAATACAGCTGGAGCATTGGTTAGGCCAAATGGCATCACCAAATAGTCATAATGCCATATATAGTCCTAAAAGCAGTCTTGGAAATGTCCTCGCCCCTAATTTTTATCTGATGGTAACCCGACCTTAATTCTATCTTAGAAAACACTGTTGCCCCTCTAAGCTGGTCTAACAGGTCATCTATCCTACACAAGGGATATTTGTTCTTGATTGTTTCCTTGTTCAAGTTCCTATAATCAACACACAACCTCATGCTACCATTCTTCTTCTTGACGAGGAGCACTGGAGCTCCCCAAGGGGACACACTAGGCCTAATGAATTGCTTCTCTATTAATTCTTCTAGCTGCTTCTTAAGTTCACTCATCTCCAAGGGTGATATTCTATAGGGAGCCTTAGAAATAGGCCCTGTGCCTGGCACAAGGTCTATGGAAAACTCAGTCTCTTGGTCCGGAGGTAAGGTGGTCACCTCACTAGGGAAAACGTCCTGGAACTCCCTAACAATGGCTATGCTGTCTAGGTCGGGTTTCGACTCTACAGTTAAGGAAAGCAGTAATATAAAACTATAACTACCATCAGTCAGGCATTCAGAAATTTGAGTGGAGCAAGATAATAGATATGATGGCATCTCATTCGGAGGAAGAAGAAGAGTAGGAAAAACAATTTCTTTATTCCAACAATCTAGCATAATCTGATTACGGGATAACCAGTTCATGCCCAAAATAACATCAAGTTTCTTCAATGGCAGACAAATTAAATCAACTTGAAAGACTCTACCTTGGATTTCTAAGGGACATGCAAGACATACTAAGGAAGTGGAAATGGCTTCCTTAGTCGGGGTGTGAACATTCAAATGAAAAGGTAAAGGAGTAACATGCAATTTCATCCTTTCCGCACAGTCACAAGAAATGAAGGAATGAGTTACCCCAGAATCATATAGTACAATCAAAGAAGTATCGTTTAAAGTGCATGTACCTTGCATCAGGTTATCGGCCTGGGCCACCACCTCACCATTGAGGGTAAAGACTCTTCCGGTAGCTTGGGGCTTGGGGTGGTCCCTCTTCCTCTTTAGGCAGTCCCCAATCACATGGCTTGGATCATGACAATAGAAACAATCTCGCTGCCCCACCAAGCACTCGCCTTGATGGTTCTTTCCACACTTGGGGCAAGCGAAAGAAGCTGGAGTGGAGGGAAGGGCGACCTGCTTGCCCTTTCCTCCCTGGAACTGAGGTCGAAAATTCTTACTGGTAGGTGTATCCTCTCTCTTCCTCTTACCCTCAACCCAAGCCTTCGCCGCAGGCCTGGGTGCCTCATCCACCAAACTCTGCTCGACGACCAAACACTTGGTCACCAAGGTTGAGAATTCTCGAAGCTGGAATGCTGAGACAACCTTTCTGATCTTGGGCTTAAGGCTCGCCTCCAAGTGAGAGCATTTCCAACCCTCATTAGGATTGGCTTGAAGTAGGGAGTGATACTTGGAGAGTTCTTCAAACTTGGCCACAAATTGGCCCACAGTCATGTTGCCTTGCTTTAGTTGGAGAAACTCTAGTTCTTTCTGTTTTCTTACTGGCTCAGGGAAATATTTCTCTAGGAATACCTGTTGGAATGCATCCCAAGAGAGTAAGGCTTCAGGAATGCTCAAGCTGATCTTCACATTTTTCCACCAATTTTCTGCTTCTCCTTGCAACATGTAGGTAGCAAATCTCAATTTCAGGTCGTCCGTGCAAGCCATCACCTCGAAGATTTTATTCATGGCGTTGAGCCATGAGTCTGCTGCTGCTGGATCATAGGCTCCATTAAAGGCTGGAGGATGGTGTTTCCTGAACTCATCTAATCCCTAAAGGAAGGGGTCTGCTACTGTCCCCGGTGGAGGAGTACAGGTGGATTGCCTTTGCAAGGCTTGGAGTACTGCGACATTAGAAGCTGTTTGATCTCCCATGATTTGAGTGAGCATCCGAAGGGTTACCGCCACGGGATCCTGAGATTGATCCGGTGAGGGAGGAGGTGAATTGGTACGAGGACGCCCTCTCCTACCGCTAGCCATGATCCTATACACATCATTAAGAAATATCCATGTGATCAGTCTATCAATTCACTAATAATGAATATCAGATTATGACTAACTTAAGGAATAACACATAACCACAATCCAATTGGATTGAACTGCCCTGATACCAAAATGTAACATCCTAATTTCTAAATTCAGAAATAATGCCTATTGAGAGCACTATTTCTAAACTCGTGAAATTAATTCGTTAATTTCGAGTATCATCATACAATACAATGGCTTGAGTAACCCAACAATTACTAAAGCTCCAAACATTACATACTTAAAACAAAGAATACCAATACAAATTTGCCATCAAGGCTCCAATACAATGCATTAAAGTAACTATATAATTTCGTAAGAACATCCTAAGTAATATCAGTATGGTCCTAAGCAATGTTAAATACATCCACAAAGTTAGACATTAAGCTAATATCATCCATGAGTCCTCTACCGCTTGTCACTAATCTGTGAAGTATCCTGCACATCTGAAATATATTCCCATGGAATGGGGTGAGACCAACGTCCAAGTGAGCGTGACAAGTGTTTGCGGTGTGGGGAGACAACCAAGAACCACCACAAAGATACATATTTATTCAAAGCATCATAAATACAGTCAATTAAACATGATTCATCATCTTTAAATCAATGCTCATGATGCAATGCATGACTGTGAGGTGTTGTTACTCGACACCCGAGGTCTTTTTTCTGTAACGTGACTATGACTGTGACGAGCGCTCGGCCGTGTAACCAATGATCGTCGTCCAGGGATACCTATGATTAAGTCTTAAATATTATTTCAAATCATAATTCATTCTGTGAATGAGGACCTCATCTCCCTCTTGGCCAGGAGTTCGATGTGGTTACCCCGTCTTTCTTAAATAGATTGCCCGAAGGACTGTGACGGTCAATAACCTTGTGATAGCCCAGAGGCTCTGTGATGGCTATAAGCCCTGTGATATCTTAACTCATAATTCATGACTGTGATTGCCAAAGGCCCATGATTCCATAATAACATACTCAAGGCTCATAAAACATAATCATTCAAGTCATCTACCATATGGTTTTGCAAATCAATACATCCAATCATCAATGGTGGTGTCTTCACCTTGGAACCTACCTTTGATCCTGCACTAGAACCTGTATCTGCCTCTGAGTTAGAAGTTGCTGTTGAAGTGCCCCACAAGGCTTATACTGTGCATGTGGAAGAAAGGATAAGGGCACCAAAATTCCCTAACCTTTATGAAGAGCTTTTGTACTTTAGAGAGGATCCCCCTCTTGCAAAACACAAAGGATTGTTTCTGAAATCTATTGAAGAGGCTAGAGAAAGAAGACTAAAGACTTTGAGGGAGCAAGGGAATGAAGAAGTCTTATTTTTTGATCAGCTGGAGAAGATCAGAAAAGGTGTGTTTCCACCTTCTCATAGATGGAGCCTCGTCAGCCCCTTCTCAGAAGATCAATACAGGTTATCTAATGAAGAATGGTTGGTTGTCTAGAAGTTGTGTATGGAAGCTGAGATGTTTTAAAGAGACATCATGTACTCAAAAGGTCTAAGAGGTTTCAAGCCACCAAGACCTATTATCATCCGTCCTTCTACCATGATCTATGTTCAGCCTGACAGGATTGTGCCCAGGTATCCTCTTGCAGAAGGACCATGTGAGAAGTTGAAGGAACCCAAGGTATAACCTACCTATGCTACTCATGTCAAACCTCTCACATCAGAACAATGGAGAAAGTTACCTGCCTATTTGAAGAGGCAAAGGGGAGGATTGGGCCACGTATACAGGGAATGGGTGTGGTCATCCTACTGGAGCATCAGAGAACGGGCTGGATCAGCCTCTGGAACTTCAGGATAGGATGAAGACTCCATGACCTATAGAGGGTTTTCCGTCTTTGAGAAGCGTGATTTCTTCAGGGGACAATTCCCTTTATCTCAACTTCTCAATGAAGAATGGCCTCTGTGGTGTCGAAGCCCTAACAAAGAGTACTTCTATGCTCTGAAGGATGCTACCATGTTTGGGTTGCCAAAAGGCTTTGAGTACTTTAGATTCACCTGCAAGCACATTTCAACAATTTTCTATGAGCTCCTACTGGATGCTGAAGAGGAGAATTTGATTCTGAAGGAAAAGGTGCAAGAGCTTGAAAAGAAGAATGTTGTCTTAGTCTCTATGCAAGATAAAATTCTACAAGAGCAACAAGAGATCAGGGCAGGGCAAGCAGAAGTGAGAGAAACTATCATTTCTCAGATTGACAAGGCCAAGGAAGAATTGATGGAGTTGGTCAAGCAGGCTTTTGGGAAAAAGGCTGAATAAGTCTATGATGTGTTGCCACACATAATTTTGCTTTATCTTATGTTATTTTTGCTCTAAACAATTTTGTTTTATAATATAAGTATTTACTGATGCATTATCTAAGATACTTATTTTTATTTAATATGCTCTGATAAACACTTTAATTCGCTCTGATAAGCCTTAGTGCATTCATACTTTTTGCTTTGAAATATTAATATGAATGAATGATCTTATATACTTCACATTTTTATGCTCTGATCAATGTTTATTGCTCTGGTTACTCTTTAGATTGATGACAAAAGGGGGAGTATAAACTAATAAATCTGAAAAATTGAAGTGTAAAGGTCTCACAGAAGCAAAAGGAGTATTTGACTCAGGAGGAGCATCATAAGAAACTTAAGAAAATCTTGAGTTAAAATTCAAACCTGAGCTAACTGATTGAGGGGGAGAAATTTCTTATCTTATCCTATTTATTTTAACCTCTTTCAGATTTTAAGTTTAAGCAAATTTGTCATCATTAAAAAGGGGGAGAATGTTGAGTCTCAAAACTATTATTAAGTATTTAATAATGATTGAGTCTCACTTTCAAAGTTTTAATGATTAACAAATTTGGTTAAATGACACTTATGCAAATATGCCTAAGCTATTTAATGTGTATTCTGATTTCAGCAAGATGACCTTCTTAAGTTAAAAAGCTTTCTTACGTGGCATACTGTCTGAAGAAGTGAAGCCATCTGAAGTGGCCTACTGTCTGAAGAAGTAAAAGCCTTCTGAAGTGTCAAAGTTTCTGAAGCCAGAAACCTTCTGAGCCTGGAAGCTGTCTGAAGCCATCTGAAGAGTGAAGCCCTCTGAAGATTTCTAGTGAAGACTTAGTTTTATTCAACGCCTTCTGCAACACGCATTCAGCTTACCATTTGAGGCATGCAGAATAGAGACTTTTCAGCATGTTTGAATTACATGCACCAGAAAGGAAATCTCTGCTACGCAGTTTTTGCAGTGTGTCAGGACAGAGTCAGCACAGTTCTGCAACCTTGTACTGTGTTAGAAGCTATCAAAAGATGTCTCACAATGGGATTAACAACATTAAATTTTATCTCTAAACGGTTGTGTTCAACAGACTTCTCACCTGCGGCTATAAATAGCTTCACGAAGACTCATGCGAAAAAGAGAACTATCAAGAACAAAAGAGCCCATACGCTGCGAAGTTTTACGCTGTAAAACACTCTGATATATTTTCATTCTTGTACAAAAACATTCATATCCTGAGTCTTACTCAGTTTCTTTGTACATATTTCAGTTTAAGCTCTGAACTGGTTGTAGTTCTTTTACTTGAACAAACTTTTATTCTTAAACACTTGGGTATTGAGCCTGGAGAGGCTTGGTTGTTAAACAATACTTGGTTGCTGAGCCTGAAGAGGCTTATTGGGAAACAATACTTGTTTGTAGTAGAGCCTGAAGAGGCTTGACAGAAAAAAATACTTGTAGTCTCTTGAGATTAGTGGAAAATCCAGGTGCAAGGTTTAGCACTGGGACTGGACGTAGCTCATAGTGGTAGTGAGTGAACCAGGATAAAAACTTGGCCTAAGTGCTCTCATCCCTTAACTCTTTCAATTAAGTTTTACGCTAACAAGAAGGAAATTGAAACTGTTGATATAAAAATTAGAATTCTATAAACAACTTTCTGAAAATCCTTTTAAGTCGTCAGAAACCACTTCAGACAGTTATCAAAACTTCAGATAACACCTAAGTTATCTGAAATCTTTCAGAAAACTCAATTTTGAGAAAAAAGGTTTTCTAAAAACTCTGAAGTTATATAGAAACACTATTCAACCCCCTTCTAGTGTTTCCCTATGTTTTCTACAAAAGTTGATGCTATTTTGTGGCTTATAATTTTTTGGGCTGGAAAAATGAGAATTTTTCATATGGAAACTCTTTTGGCCATTAAAAATGACTTGATGAGTTGTAACTCGAATGGCCATTAGGACTTGATTGATCACCACAATATCCTGGAGATTGGGATATTAATTCGATCTGTTGATCCAGCTTGTAGCTAGAGGATGATTACTTTTTCTTTAGATGGTTGTGTATTTGCATTGTTAGTTGTTTAAAATTTTAAGTTTTCTTCAAAGTGGCAATACATGTTTCAAGAGATTTTGATTAAAGAAAATGAAAGGAGTAACTTAAGCTAATCGTTATTATTTCTTTTCCTTATCAGGGGATTGCCTAGTCAGAATTTGTTTGGTACTCTCATCTCATGGAATTTGAAATTAACCATAAACTAACTTGAAGTCTATGTAAGTCAATGCTAACTTTCATAAGGGTTCTTTATATTCTAGGTTTTGACATATTCTTATTGGATGCCTCTATCTTTTTCCAAACTAATGCTCTTTAGACTCGTGGATGCTTACAAAAGAGTAATAAAGAAAACAAAGTTAAGGCAATTAAACTGATGCTAAAATACTTGTAAACATATGCAGGTTGCTACAGAATAATGCTATTTTGTGTCAAATTCATGCTGCAATTAATAGTAAAGCTAGAAAAACTTCAGACACTTGATCTCTCCAAATGCATTTAGTGGCGATATACCCAATTCTTTTTGGGATGCTTCATGAACCTAAATTATTTGTAAGTTAAACGTTTTTATTTTCTTTTTCTTTTATATCATACATATGTTAGCTCGATGCGCAACATTGGAGGTCTAACCCTACTGTAACTCTAAAAGAGAGGGAATATTATCCCTCTCTATTAGAGAGGGAATCATATCCCCTATCTAATTAATGTGGAGTGTAAAATACCTCACTAATTAGAGAGGGATTCCTTCCTTACTAAGTAGGGAAGGAAACGTGTTTACTCTAACTAGCTAGTGAGGAAAAAAATCCCTTAGAAAAACTTGTTCCCTCGCTAATTAGTAACGAAAAAATCTCTCTCTATTAGAGAAGGAATACATTTCATTAGCGATGAAATTATGCCTTCTTGCAGGTGATTCTGTGATGGAATTTATGGAATTCTTCCCTCACTATTTGTGATGGATTTTTCAATTTCTTCGCAAAAAATTAGTGGCCCCACTTTTAGCGACGAATTCTAGTGTCGTTGCAAATTTCGTCACAAAACATTTAGCGAGGGATTTTTCATTTTTTAGTGAGGGATTTCTTCCCTCTCTAATGTTGATTTTTCGGTAGTGGAAAAAGACAACTGGAAAACATCAACATGAAGAAATTTCCTTACAAGTAGAATTACACTTCCAATGAATAAATTATCATAAAACCCCCCATTTTTTCTTTACGAAACAGGTAAAGAGGCAGAGCAAGGTGAGAGGAGGCCAAATGTAACATCCTAAAAATTAGGGCCTGGAAACTATAGTGACAGCTTTAGGCTGTTATTCCGACCAAGTAACAGAGAATTGGAAATGGTATGAGATGTTGGGGAATTTAATGAGAATTTAGATATGAATTTGGTAAAGGAACTAAGAGGATAAGGAATTGATTTCATGGTTTCTAGGGAATGTTTGGGGGGTTAGAAAAGCTTGGAATGAGTAAAAGCATCAAAACCATAAAATTGGATTCTGGTGGTTGCACGCTCAAGCGTTGCACCAGGGGCACACTCAAGCGTGTGCGAGGCAGAGAGTGAGCACTTGAGCGGCGCATAGGTAGCACGCTTCAGCGTTCCTGTGGCAGAGAGTGAGCGCTAAAGCGGCACACTGGACCCTCGCTCGAGCGTGCGCGCGACAGAATTGTTTTATAAAAACAACGTCCCTCTTTATTCCTTTCATTTCTTCTTCCTTCTCTTAGGGTTAGAGAGAGAGAGAGCAGAGATTAGAGAGAGAAAGAGAGAAAAAGAAGAAGAAGAGGAAGATTGAAGGGGAACTCTACCACTCTAGAGCTTGGGGATCAACACCACCTTTCTCCTCCACCTCCATTTCTCCATTTCTCCTCCTCTTTGGTTCTCCATTTGAGGTGAGTGTGGTTATCACTCACTTGTTTGCTTGGTTGTTCTCCTATGTATGCTCCCTATTCTCTCTCTCTTTCCTATTATTGATGATTATGCTTGAGTTTATGCAAAACTAGGGTTTGATTGTTAGATTGGTTGAATATATGATTTTTGGCTCAAACCCTAGGGTAGAGGGTTTGGGGATTTTGTGGAATTGTGGATTTTTGATATTGTAATCTTGAAATATTGTTCATTCATGCATATACTCTTGTTCATAGAATCATTGTCACCTTTTCTGCCCCATTCATGAACGTTTTTGGAAAAGAAGGAAATTGGGTCTTAGGACCTCATGTTTTATTGTACAAAGCGATTTTGGGTCTTTTAGACCTCATGTTGAACTTAATGACTTTGAATCCATGGACTTCATGTTTTAAAAAGAATTATTTTGGGTCCTTGGATTTCATGTTTAAAATTGATCATGTTTTACACTCAGACCTTTGGTCCTTGGACTCATGTTTCTGAGACTTTTTCTCTGGTCCTTGGACTCATGTTAAATAAAGAGACTTTGGTCCCTGGACTCATGTGTTCGAGACTTTGTCTCCGATCCACGGACTCATGTTACAAGAGAGGTAATCTCATTTGCTCCATGGTCAATGGGTTAAATGGGGTTCCTCAACTAAAATGAACTACATGTATGTTTTCTAATAAAACTTAATCATATAAGTGTCCCTGGACGAAGGTCCTTGGCCACGATGCAGAGCGCTCAAGTCACGTGACGGAGAAAAGAACCCTTGGGTGTTGGGGAAATGGAAACACTTCAGAATAAGTACGCTAGATAGATTGGATGTTAGATGCATTAACATGTTCATTACTCTACATGATTATCACTGCACTTATGATTATTATTGAATGATTAACAACCCATGTCTTGTATTGCCATTTTGAATGTTTTCCGAATGGAACAAGTATGGTACATTGTTGTATATCAAGTATTTTGCCTCCCCACACATGCACACATTGTTACCTCACTCACTGGGACGTAGTCTCATCCCACGTCATGGGAAAACATCTTCAGTTGTGCAGGAAAGGATTTCTTAGCATTGGAGTTAGGACGTTATTCTTGAATTGAGGACTTAGGACGTTACACCAAAACTCACCGACAGAAGACGGAGCAAATCCATACGCAAGAGGTGCAATGCAAAGAAAGGAAGAGAGGTAGTTCTCCAACTAGTGATGTCAAAAAAATCTGTACCCGTGGATACCCGTGGATATATATCCGCAATGGGTGCCCACATATTTATATAATGGGTGGGGACGAATATTATACTACCCGCCCCGAGGGTACCCGCATACTTATTAAAACATATTTTTCTATTAAATATATTTGAATATTAGGATTTTTTATTATTTTATGATGAGATATAATTTATTTTATATTATTTTATGATAATATTTTTAATATATTAACAAGTAATGGTATTATATAATGATTAATTATATATATAAGATGATATTATAATATATTATATAGCATTTTGTCTCTTTCTTGTTGTGTTTAAATGAATACCTGTGAATACTCGTGGATACCCGCTACCCACATGGGTACCCGTTAATGTTAGAGGGTATGGATACAGGTAGTGCAATACCCGCCCCCGCCCCCGCCCCGCCTCGTTGACATCCCTATCTCCAACTATGAAAAAGTGAGACTCGACAGAGGAAGAGAGACATGATAGAAGAGAGGAAGAGGGGTGACATATGGTGGTTGTCATGAAACCACTGAATCAGCGAGGAAGAGATGTGTGATGGTCGATGGATGAAAACTGCAGTCGCAGGAGACCGGTGTGAAATCCCAAAATTTAGAAATCTAGAAATGAGATGTGTGATGGTCGACAGATGAAAATTGCAGCCAATGTAACATCCCAAAATTTAGAAATCTAGAATTATAAAAAAAAAAATTCTAGAATTATAATTAAAATACTTATGATTTGAAGCGATCTAAGAATGAAGGCTTCCTTGCACAAGGATCTTTCCACACAAGAGGAATACTTGATTAACAGAAGTACTATGAAAGTTAAACGAATACAGAATGAAGATAATCTTTCCATGGAGGATGCTGAGGATACGTCCCACACGGGTATCCTACAAAGAATATTTGATTCAGCAGATAGGTCTTCATACTGATGAGCTTTTTGAGGTAGATGATATTATGATT
The DNA here is from genome assembly GCA_026901365.1 of Sesbania bispinosa. Lineage (NCBI taxonomy): Eukaryota > Viridiplantae > Streptophyta > Magnoliopsida > Fabales > Fabaceae > Sesbania > Sesbania bispinosa. Next base: position 823,573 of record QLOH01000351.1, on the reverse strand, counting down.
CCGAATGAGGAGTGCAGTGATGATGATCGGCATATGATGTTTGAGGATCCTACATGTCCGAAACCTGCTTCACGACCAATCATCCATATATCAGAGGAAGAGTATAACAGATGGTGTCTCCCTTGGCGAAATGCACTAGTTGTTAATCTTCTTGGTAAAAAGGTGTCAATAAGTTTCTTGGAAACCAGACTGCGTAGGAATTGGGCCTGTAAACATCCAATCAAGTTTATTGATATGCCACAAGATCATTTCCTAGTCTACTTTACAGATAAGGAGGACTATAAACATGTCCTATTTGATGGACCATGGATGCTTACTGATCACTACCTAATAATACAAAGATGGAGACCATTTTTCTTGGAAAAGGCCAAATCAGTCAAAAAGGTAGCAGTATGGGTGCGTAAACCTAATCTTCCAATAGAATTATATAATTCTAGCTGCTTGTCAAGAATCGGAGAGACCTTGGGGTCTATGCTTAAGGTGGACAGGTTAACATTTCTTCACACAAGAGGAAATTTTACAAGAATATGTGTTGAGATTGATCTCACCAAAAGATTAATCCCAAAAATTGAAGTGTTAGGTATTGTTCTTAGGATTGAATACAAAGGTTTACAGTTAGTCTGCTTCAATTGTGGCAAGTATGGCCACAATATGGAAGCATGCCCAGAACCAGAGTCTAATGTTGTTGAACACAGATTTATCAGTGGAAGAACATGATCCTAATGCAGTTTCCCGGGTGGTAGATCTAATTAACAAACAGATTCCATAATCTACTAGAGATAATGCAACCAATTTATAGAATCAAGATTTATCATCTAATGAGGAAGGTCTTAATTATGGACCTTGGATGCTTGTCAGAAACCTCAAAGGAAGCGTATGGATTTTCCGCAACGCAAATCTGTCAACCAAATTCATAATTAAAAAAACAGGAAGATCAACTCAGGATCTAGATATCAACTGCTCCAAGAGGAACACCACTCAAAGAATATTGAAACTGAACAACATATCAAGGAACCAGAGGCTACTGTCAAATCCATTCCAAAGTTAATAAAAGTTCACGACAATAATGTTGGGAAAAACTCTCAGAACATGCAGAAAAAGAAACAATCTATGGTTCAAGCTCAACCAAAATAGAAATATGAGGTTTTAAAAAGGCTGGCAACCATCCAGGTAATGCAAATCAGAATAATAATATTGCATCAAGTTCAAAGCAACCTACAATTTCTCTGAATCAGAGTAATTTTTCTAAAGAAGAGAACAGAAAATGGAGGAAGATCATCTTTCAGTCATGCGACAGATAACAAAATCAGCTGCAGAGAGAAGGGAATTCACTCACCAATGTAAGGTACTTTCTGGAACCTAAACCATCTGCTTTAAATGTGAAATCTAAGACTTTTTCAGGAAAGGATCAAACAAATGATTTAGTCATGAAGGATTGTATGGATATACAAGAGAATTGTGAGAAATCTGAGTCTCAACCAAACAATATTTCTCCATGAATTTCTTAGCCTGGAATTGTAGAGAGATTTTTGGGAAAGGTTTTATTAGTATTATTAAAGATTTAAGAGCCATGCATAATGTTCATCTGATTATTCTAATGGAGATTCATGCAAGTGGTGATAGATCCCAAAAAGTGGCAAAAACACGTGGGTTTCGATTCATTCAGAGTTTTTGATTCGGCTGGGCAATCAGGTGGTTTCACCATCCTATGGGACAACACCAGATGGCAAATAGGCTTTATGTCAAAATCAACACAATTTGTTCATATGAAGGTCCAAAGTGGAATGAACAGACATTGGTTTTTAACGGCTGTGTACGCAAGCCCCCAACCTATTAACCGTTCTCTTATTTGGACTGATTTGAAGAATTTGGCTAATTCCTTATCTGGGGAATGGAGTCTAATTTTTATTTTAATACAATTGTTTTCCCTAGTGAAAGAAAAGGGGTACTAGTCAAAATATATTAAGATTCAATCCCCCTTTTCAAAATATGATAGTTGATTGTAGTCTAATATATGCTGGTTTTATTGGAAATCCTTTTACTTGGCGTAGGGGTTCCTTGTTTGAGAGACTTGATAGAGCCTTAATAAACATGGAATGGCGCATTAGATTTCCACAAGCATCAATGTTACATCTACCTTTTCTAAAGTCAAATCACTGTTCTATACTTATGCAATGTGATAGTCCTACACCTCCAAATCATCATAGAAGACCATTTAGATTTCTGGTTGCATGGCTAAATCACCATTCCTTTGATGAATTGGTGTCTCAACATTGGATTGGGAATCAAGAGTGGGATTATACCATAGAGAACTTCAAAATAGAGCTGCAAGTATGGAATAAAGAAGTTTTTGGAAATATAATCCAGAAAAAAGTCTCTAATCAGGAGGATGGAGGGCATATCGCGTAAAATGTCAGTGGCTTTTGATAGAAGTTTGGAAAATTTACATAAGAAACTATTGAAGGAATATGAGGAAGTTTCCCACCAAGAAGAGCTATTATGGTTTCAAAAAGCAAGGTGTAAATGGCTGCATTTTGGGGATAGGAATACTAAATATTTCCATGGCTCAACGACAGCTAGAAGGAAAAAGAACAAAATTGAGAGCATTCAAAAGAAAAATGGTGATTGGGTAACTGATACTATGGAGCTAGAGCAAATGATAAAAGAATTCTATAAGCAATTGTTTTAGGATGATGGGAATTGTGATAGATTCTTCCTATAAGGTTCTTTTCCAGAGTTGCATCCCAACCATGTGGAATTGCTAAAATAACAAGTTTCAGATGAAGAAATCAGAAGAGCTTTATTCTCAATGGGTGGGCTTAAAGCACCTGGTGCTGACGGTATCTATGCAATTTTCTATCAGTCTCAATGGTTGAAAGTTGGTAAGGACATTGGTCAATTTGTAAAATATGTATTTCTGAACCCTTCTTATGTGGAAAATATTAATGATACTCACATAACTTTAATTCCTAAAGTTGAAGCTGCATCTAACTTAAGGCAGTTTAAACCTATAACCCTTTGTAACGTATCCTATAAAATTGTTACTAAAATTATATCTTTAAGACTAAGAAAGGTTATTAGTAACTTAGTTGGTCCAAATCAAAGCAGTTTCATACCAGGTCGACAAAGTAGAGATAATATTATCATAACCCAAGAAATAATTCACTCTATGAGGCTGAAAGAGGTAAGAAAGGCTAGATGGCAATAAAGATAGATTTAGAAAAATCATAAGACAGGTTGAATTGGGATTTTATAAATGATACACTCCTTGATATATATTGGAATCCCAACTTATCTAAGAGATGTTATTCGCTACTGTATCTCAACTCCACAAATGCATGTTTTATTTAATGGGGAAGCTCTTGAGCAGTTTCATCCATCTAGAGGGATAAGGCAGGGGGATCCTATATCTCCTTACATTTTTGTCTTATGTATTGAAAGGATTTTCCATCTAGTTAATCTTGTCGTTACTCATAAATTTTGGAGACCTTTAAGATTTCCAGGAATGGCCCTAGAAACTCTCATTTAGCTTTTGCAGATGATTTAATCCTATTTGCAGAAGCTAGCCTTGATCAAGTCGAAATCATAAATACCATCCTAGATCTATTTTGTTCCAGCTCTATTCAAAAGGTTACTAGGGGAAAAACTCGTATATTTTTTCTAATAATGTTGGTTTGCAGGTTAGATAGGAAATTACAGATGCTCTGGGATTTCTTAAAACAACTGATCTAGGAAAATATCTTGGAGTTCCAATCATCAATGGCAGAGTTACTAGGTCTACATTTGGACATGTTTTACATCGTACTAAACAAAAGTTGTCCAATTGGAAAGCAAAAACTCTATCTTTTTTTTGGTTGGTTGACAGTTTCAAAATCAGTCCTGAATGCCATACCAACATATCTCATGCAAACAACTTTTCTACCAAAGTCTATGTGTGAGGAATTGGATAAGACGTGCAAGAATTTTTTGTGGGGAGATATTAAGGATAAGAGGAAGATCCTCTTAATTGGGTGAGACAAGCTTTGTAGCCCTAAATTGACTGGTGGGCTTGGGTTGAGGAAATCAAGATAGGTTAATAAAGCCTTTATGATTAAAATTGGTTGGGAGATGATTCATAAACTCAAGACCTTTGGGTCCAAGTGTTACGGTCTAAATACAGTTGTGGAAATGATTTAATCCTAAAGATCAGACAGAAGAAAACATCATCTAATCTATGGCATGGTGTTTGTGCAATATGGAAGCAGTTTATTTCTTGTTGTACGTGGAGAATTCAGAATGTTACCTCTGTTAAGTTCTGGACAGATGATTGGCTCCCTGATGATGGACCCCTTGACCATTATGCTCGGGTTCAACTCTCAGCTGAGGATTTACGAAGGCCAATAATAGATTTCATTACTCCCAATGGTGCTTAGGATGAGGCGAAGATTAATAAATCACTACCTGTAAATATATATATATATATATATATATAGAGAGAGAGAGAGAGAGAGAGAAATTCAGATGCAGATAAATTAGCCTGGAAGTTTTCGACAGATGGGTGGTTCAATTTAAATTCAGCATATGAGCAGATTACCTCTGTCAATCTGGTTGCACCAAATAATTTGATGAAGAGGATAGAGGCATGGCAAGGACCCCAACACATCAAAATTCTTCTGTGGAAGATTGCATCTCAAGGAATACTCACCAACGTCCAGAGACAAATTAGAGGATTGACTGCAAATGACCAGTGTCCTATTTGCAATGAAGGAGCTGAGACAATTCTGCACATTTTAGGGATTGTGAAACGACATCAAACCTATGGTGTTCTCTAAAAAAAGTACGAATAGTAGACGTGACCTATACCAGGATCTTCTTCTTGGTTACATAGTGGAATGCTTATGGAGAAATAGGAATGGTGTTGTTTTTAATAACATTCTTATAATCCAGAATGTTCTACAGTTCAGAGTTCAATCTCAAATACAAGAAGCATTGAAAGCTTTTCATAGGAATGCGGTCATACTTAGGCGCTCGAACAACAGTTGTGGCCTTGGAATCAAATGAAGCCCCCTCCATGCGAGTGGATGAAAGTTAACACGGACGGTGTTGTTTCATTCGCGAGAGGGAAAGCTTCTTGCGGTGGGTTGATTAGGGATTTTGGGGGGAGATTTATTATGGGATTCTCGGTAAAATTGGGGCATTGCTCTTTTCTCGCAGCTAGATTGTGGGAAATTTATCAAGGGCTTTTGATTACAAAGCAAAGAGGCTTCAAAATAGTAATTTTGGAAGCTGATTCACTCACGGCTATAAAATTTTTGGAAGATGGTTGTTCTCCTACCCACTTATTATACACACCGGTGAAGTAGATCCAAGAATTGGCTAAAGATTTTTTGGATATGGTGTGGAATCACACTCTTAGAGAGGCAAATGAAGTGGTTGATAGTTTTTCTAAGCATGGTTTAGATTCATCTTTACAGTTTAGATTGTTTGAGTTATTTCCCCCATTTGCTACTATTTCATATATTTTTTACTGTTCTGATACCCTTTTCCATAGAGGGATGTAGTTTGTAGTTTTGGCCTTTTTGACCCATAATTCATAAAAAAAAATATACTTATGATGTATTCTGATTACATTAGTTTTATAAAAACAAAATTACGGATGAAAACTGCAGCCGTAGGCGACCAGTGTAACATTCCAAAATTTAGAATTCTAGAATTATAATTAAAATACTTATGATGTATTCTGATTACATTAGTTTTATAAAAACAAATTATTATAATTATAATAGTAATAGTAATTATTAATAAAATAATAATGATAATATCAAGATTAATAAGGAAAATCTTAGGGGAGAGATATGTTTAGTATTTTAATTTAGGATCATATTTTTAAAATATGAGTGATAAGATAACCAGGATTAGAGGAAAAGTAAAACCAATTTTAGGATAATTATAAGATAATTATAAGATTTGAGTATAATATAATTCTATCTTATCCTAACAATATAATTTTATATATAAAAGATATAAAGGTAAATAAAATAAATACTTACTTATTTAACTACAATTAAAATCAGCTACATTCTAAAATATACGTATACATATGTATAATAATTTCATAATAAAATATTATTATACGATATATATTAGGATACATACTTTATATATACAACAAACTATTATAATATATATATATATATATATATATATTATAAAGACATAGATAATAAAAAGAAAAAAGCGGCTGGGAAACCTATTAGGTTTTCCACCCATCCCTTTTAGTCTCACCCAATGTTTTAAAAATTGGGCTGGTAATTGAACTGGTGAAGGCACTTATTCAAAATTCAATGGTTCAACCGTGATTTTTTTTGTTTTTTGTCGAGGATTCAACCTTAAACCGGTGTAATTAAATATATATTTTTAATATTATATAATATTTTAATTAATAAAATAATACAAAAATATAAGAAATTAAGATATATAAAATTTCTAATTAGTATAAATAACCTTATTATATACTTTATAAGATAAAAAATTAATAATGATTGAGAAAATATTATATATCTATGTATAATTCTTAAATATATGTTTTTATTTGTCTTAAAAATATTTTAGATTAAAATAACAAATTGAAAAAAATAAAAAAAATAAATTGGAAAAAGTTTGTACATCGATTTTTTACTAGTTTTCATTGGTTTTTTTTACCGGTTCTCACCGGTTCTAAAGACTATCGATATTTTGGAGTTGAATGGACCAGTTGGCAGGTTGATTCTGTTAGTTCCACATGCAACACTAGAAGGGGGGTTGAATAGTGTTTTATACATTTTGATCATTTTGGAATCTTGAAAATAAACTACAAGCCTATTAAGACAAAATAAAATGAGAAACTTAAAATCAGAGTTAAAATGAAAATTGCGGAAGATAAGAAGGACAAATTTTGACAAAGTTAAAGACTAAGGAAAGTTGAACAAAACGCTGACTAACTTGGACTCTTAATTAATTAATCTTAATCATTCAGATTCATCTCAAGATACCCTCTGAAAGATACCACAAAGAATCTTTTCAGAACTATTTCTGAGCAACATCAGATGATTGATCATCGTCTGAAGTGTACTTCTAACTTCTGAACTGAAACTGTTTCAGATCCACTTCAAAGAGTTATTTCAGATGTTCTTCAAAGTATATTCTTTGTAATATTCCAAACGATATAAGATTAACTGAATGAGTTATTATCGTGGAAAACTTAGTTTATTGAAATTGTTGTGTTAAGTTTATTATGATAAATATTGTTCAATCCCCATCAGAAATATAAAGCTGTAGATTAAGGAGTTTAAGGGATAGAAAACTTAGCCACAAAATTTATCCTGGTTCACCCACCAACCTAGTGAGATACATCCAGTCCCAGGGAAAATCACCACTGGATTTTTCACTATCTGAAACCACATATACAAGTATTCTTTTCTATCAAGCCTCTTCAGGCTCTACACAAGTATTCTTTCATTTTCAACTACCTCTCGAGGCAACTCATGCAGTATTCTTTCACACAAGCCTCTCCAGGCTTAACACAGAGTATTCTTTCTTACAAAGCCTCTCCAGGCTCAACACAAAGTACACAAGGCCTCTCCAGGCTCAAACTGAGTACACCAAGCCTCTCCAAGCTATCACAAAGTATTCTTTCTTCCACCAAGCCTCTCCAGGCTCTCACAAAGTATTCTTTATTCCTACAATCCTCTCCAGGCTCTCAGACACTTAAAGTGTTTACAACTCAATCTAAGTTTAATGTTCATTAGAACCATAAACTCATATGCTTTCTTGTACATAGTGATTACTGAGTCTAACTCAGGATACAAACATTACAATCTAAGTACAAGGATAAGACAGAGATACAAGTGTATGAATTAAGTACAATCTCGTCTTCTTTGTGAGGTACATCTCCCTCAACTAATTTGGCTGAGTGAAATATGAAATTGATCTTCAGCCATTACTCTGATGGACTTCAAAGTCCCCAGATGGTTGGTCTACATGCTTTCCAGCATCAGGTTATCAACCTTTTTACCACCAACCCACTTCAAAATCTTTCTTGAGGCTATTTATATGTTTTGATGAAATATAGCCATTGAAGATGGTTGATAATACCGTTGAGATGTTGACGATGTGGCTCATATAGCCGTTGTGTAATAGCTTCTTAAACGGTTGCTTCTTCTTAAGCAAAATAAGTGTTCAGACGATCTTGTTCTGACACTTCTATTGATGAGCTCCTTTGAGAGATTTCCTTGATATTTTTTATGCTTCTTCTCTCTCTTGATTTTCTTCTGCTTTTTCAGCTTTCTTCTGCTTTCTTATGTTTTCTTCTTTCCTCTGTTTTTCTTTAGAGTATGTATGAGGAGGTATCCGTTGGATTTGTCCTTTTGCTTATTTGTATATACTCCTTTTCATTTGCTCCTGACACAGTTTCCTCTTTCATCTTTGAGTGAGGTGTCTTGTCCTAAGGACAATAGCTGTTGTTGTTATTTCCTCTTTGAATAAAGACATATGATATTATAGCCGTTGAATCATATGGTCTCAGCTTCTCTTGTGACTTCTTCTATGTTGAAATCTATTCCATGCATTCAGAGAGTTTCATTTCTTCAGACTGTTAAGCCATTTATAACTTCCTTCAGATGATAGCTTCAAGCTTCTTTTAATTCTTCAGATTGACATGCTTTCAACTCGCTCCTTTCTTCCGGCAATATGATTCTTCTTCAGATGATTAAAGCAAGATGCTTCTTCCTTTTAGCAGAAATCTTCTTTTTTACTTCAGACGATCCTAGTTTTATTCATCTTTGTCTCTTCTAGTTCTTCTGATATTTGGATAGATGTTGAATTGAATAATATTAGTTCAAACATCTTTCTCTATATTTTCTTGTCCAGACTTTTGATTTTCTTTTGGACAGTAGCAGGTGCAATATGTCTGCGTATACAGTACCCTTTTGATTGCATATGCAGCAGTTGTTGTAGGATTTCCTTATTTGTGCAAGTCTTTTGATCGAGGCAGAAAAGTATGCCTAACTTTTGTGCCGAAATGAAGTAGTCCATTGAATACAGTGTTCTTCATGCTTTGACAATATCTTCATGAGAAATTCTTGGTTCTGACGCCTTCAGTCCTTCAGTCATACAGAGTGCTTCTGATCAGCTTCCATTCTTCAGATGATAGATATGCTTCATACGGAGTCAAGTCTTCAGTTTGTCTTCGAGTCTTCAGATGATAATCACTTCTTCAGATGGAGGATATGCTTCAGATGATGATGAGTCTTGAGATGATCTGAGTCTTTCATATCTTCAGATAATTGAACCTTTTCTATTCTTTTTCGAAGCTTCCTTTGCTTCTAGTTGCTTCAATTTTATTGTGAATCTCTTCTTCCTTTGTTGTCTTCTGGGCTTCAGATGAATATGCTTCAGATGATTGAGTCTTTTCTTCTCTTCAGATTTTGTGTTGCTTCATCTTCTGATTTTCCTTCGTTCTTCTTCTGATTTGTTCTTCTTCTTATGATTCTGATACTTCAGACGAATATTCCAACCTAAAACACAATCAACAAAACAATACCTTTCTTAGTAGCACCTGTTTTCTTTTAATCTAGTCTAAGGGAAGTCACAACCTACTTACCCCTTCCTCCATTTAGCCCACCAATTTCCAATTACAGTGAACAACGGTGTAAAGGCACAAACTTTGCAGTTAGGAGAAAATGAATCTATACACAAGAAAAGGAAGAAAATGGGGTGGGGGCGAGAGAGAGAGAGAGACAGAAAGGGAGGTAATGAATTAGAGTCTACAATTTTAGTGAGGAGAACGAACAATGCAACCTAGGAAGTCTCGTGGATCAAGAACTTCATCACAGTCACGCTCTAGGTGAGTATAACTCACACATCCACGTCATATAATACTATGTGGTGATTGATCTAAATTGCTATTAGGATCTTGTTATTTCTTTATATAATATGAAAATTCTTGATGTTGAATGATAATGTGAACAACTTAATTGCATATCCCTGTTTGTGTTGCTTTACTCTTTACTCAATGTATAACATGCCTTTTTGGCATACACTATGGGGGGGCAATTGGTTAGAATTTAACAAGAGAATGTATGATGTACGTGTGAAATAAATTCTAATGATATGATGTTATGTTGAATATGAGCATGCGTTTTAATGGATGATTGTATATGATACATGTGGATTGCTTGTGTATGTGGTTGATCCGCCATACGTGGTATGTGAATAAGGAAAGAGGATGAATAATAATTGTTTGGGTTGTGTGACACCTACGTTGTTTAGGTTGTGTGCCACCAAGTTGATTTGGTTATGTACCACCAAGTTTATGAGATATCTATTTTTGAATGTTATATATTGGTATGATACATTTGTGTTCCTACATACACTGTATGCTAATTGTTTCCACTTAGACCTTAAAATCTCACCTCCATTCAATATTTCAGTTGTGCAGGAGTGAGGTGCACCTCTTTCCATCAATTGGGAGATACAAGTTAGTCTCTCTGGGTCGAGTCTTCTAGTTCCAGTTGTATTTACATGTAATATATAGTTGAGATTTGGAAAATCATGGTTATTTTGATACTTTAGAATTTAGTCATAATTAAAGTTGAATTGTGTGTTTATTTTATCTTACGTATTTCTTTATAAAGAGTCGAATAATTATATTTTAGTTTATTTAAAGTTTAGAGATTAGAATTTTATTTATGATTTTAATTTTAAGTATTGTTTTAAATATTAGTTTCTCCGCAATTATTTATTACTTGATCATTTTATAAAAATTAGGGTGTTACAACCGACGACAATTACAAAGGCGGTGCAGTGTGAAGGTCAATGAAGCAGAAAGGAATAGGGAATTGGGTTTGGGTGTGTGTGTGTGTGTTTGAACTCTAAGTTTTACCTTAATTTAAGTTTGTTTTCGGACCCGTGAACCACTAAGCAGATTTTTTTAGCATAAAAAAAATTATATTGTCAGCTGATAAGTGAAAATCATATGATAAATTAGAGCATTTTTTAGTTCACTTATCAAGGATAAAATGGTATTTTTGCCCCAAATTAGTCCCTGTTTAGTTAATATTAGATAAATATTATTGTATTTATTGCAAGGATTTGATTTGAAGGAAAGATAGCATTAAATAAGAGAGATATCTACAAGATCTGAAGTTTAATTGAAGGCATTTAATGAAGATTTGAAAATTATTTGAGGGCAATTAATGAAGATATCACTACCAATTAAACAAGAATTCTGCAGACAACCTTCCCAATTAAATCCAAGATGCTAAATAAATGCAAGATTTCATCAAGAAAAGGGAAACAAGGAAAGACAAATCAACCAAAACCAGTCTTGGGAAGAGATCAAGTTAAAAAGAGAAAGATTGAAGCTGCAGGACGCATTCTGCGCTTCAACCTGCGCTATAGCGTAGGGTGAAGCGCAACTCTCTGGAACCTGCACTGTAACCTGCGCTGTAGCGCAGGGTGAAGCGCAGAACACGCGATTCTTGCCCTGTTGCCGGTTTTGTATTTCATTTTTTAAATTTTTAGAATTTTTAATATTTTTAAGACCTTAGGAATTAGGATTTAAGGTAACTTTTTCAAAATTCTTTGTAATTAAGTAGTTTAACTAACCAGACTAGGAAAGATGATAGGGTTTTGTGATTAATTCCATAATCAGTTAAGTTTAGGATACTTCTCAGGAGAACCTATCAGGATAGTTAATTAAAACCAGTAAGTGTTTTATCAAGAAATTTTAGCCAATAACCGGGGAGCTGAGACCCCAAATACTAAAATTGAGAGTTTTTCACCACTTCTTGTCAACTGTTATTGCTTGAGTTTCTGAATTTTGTCTTGCTAGTGGAAGATATGGAAGTTACAAAGGCATATTTTGTGATTATAATATTTTGCTCAGTGCCAAATAGCCAACCTTGATTATATTTTTCCAATTTTCTTGAGAGCCCAGTTAAGCCTTTAATGTTTCTTTTGATGCACCCCAGCCATACTTAATGATTATATCCTTTCCCTTCACACTTGGGATAGAGAGCAAGGTGCAACACAACAAGATGGGACAAAAGGTTGGTGGATTGAAGGATTAAAGAATTTTCAAAGAGCAGGCACAAGAAATCAAAAAGAAGAGTACTCCCTCATAAATAAATTCTCTATGTTATTGTTTATGATTCAAAAAGTATCTGCACAAAAGTGTGGAAATTGAATAAGTTGGGGGAGTACTTCTTCAAATAAAGAGGCCAAGCTGAAGAAGGGTGACAATTGAAGAATGACCAGGTGAATGGAGAGAAGTCCCAAGCACAATCACAAGATGCTCTTTATTCAAAGTGTTCTTCGCATATCTAGAAAAACCATGATTTCTTGATAGCCCAGCCTCATTACAACCAAAGAAAAGACCTTTTGATCCATATTAACTACTTGCAGGTTCAAATGTTGGAAACGACTATCAATTCTAGTTGTTCAACGGTGGTGAAAAAGATCGAGGTAAACACTTACCCGTGAGAATGAGAGATTTCCTTGGTTTATCACTTACTGCTTTAATTGCTATTTTTGAGAAGTTTGACTGATGTTTGTGTTCTACTCTGATTGAGGATTGGTAACATCTCTTAATCCTGATTTTTTCTTATGTTTGGAAAGTGACTGCTGCTTAACAAGGAGATGATGAAGAGTTCCTTGAATTTGTTTTTGAATTGTTTGAATTACACATGGGATAGAATTGATTTTTTTTATCACAAAGAGGTCTCTTGCTTGAGGACAAGCAAGAAGTTAAGTTGGGGGGTATAATGATAAGTGAAAATCATATGATAAATTAAAGTACTTTTTAGTTCACTTATCAAGTATAAAATGGTATATTTTCCCCAAATTAATCCCTATTTATTTAATATTAGATAAATTGAATTTATTAATCTTGTATTTGAATTTGATGCTATTTTGATAGAAATATTGCTGATTTTTGCAGAATATTGCAAGGATTTGATTTGAAGGAAAGATAGCATTAAATAAGAGAGATATCTGCAAGATCTGAAGTTTATTTGAAGGCATTTAATGAAGATTTGAAAATTATTTGAGAGCAATTAATGAAGATATCACTGCCAATTAAACAAGGATTCTGCATACAACCTTCCTAATTAAATCCAAGATGCTCAATAAATGCAAGATTTCATCAAGAAAAGGGAAACAAGGAAAGACAAATCAACCAAAACCAGTCTCGGGGAGAGATCAAGTTAAAAAGAGAAAAATTGAAGCTGCAGGACGCATTCTGCGCTTCAACCTGCGCTGTAGCGCAGGGTGAAGCGCAAAACACGTGATTCTTGCCCTGTTGCCGTTTTTAGATAGATTGCCCTCCAATTTTCTTTGTCTTTCCTTAGCCTATAAATAGGACCTTCTTGCACCAGATCAGGTGTGCACGATTATTGTAATTCAGTTATATTCCAGTGATAATGCACTAGTTCTAATTTTAGAGTAGAAGAGGAGGAGCACTTCACAAGGATTGAAGATGGTGACAGCATCTTCGGTGGTTTGTATGGCTACCTTGTGTAGTTATCTCTCCATTAAGGATTGAATGTAATCGATTCCATTCCCAAGTGTATGTTGAACTCTATCTATTTATTTATGCAGTTCCCTAGCTATAATATTGGTAATCTTGTTCTGTGCTTAATTCCTAACTTCCGCGCTTGCGCCGGAGTTATAGGCTAGTTTGTAATTAACGTTACAACTGGGATTGTGTTTGGGGGAGCCTAGACATAGGAAACTCAACCTCTGAGTGAATGAGAATACTCGGTTAACCAGTGACCGAAACATGGGTGTTGTTAATGATTGACGAGTAGTGTGAGTATCCTAATGAAGGGCATCTAAAGGATAGGCATGGTCTAATGGATCGACGGCAAAGGATTAGTTGATTCTCAATCCAGGATTCAAAGCATGGATGTATTCTAATGAGTGATGGGTAGTGACAGTACTCTAGCGAAGGTGCGTCTAGAGGAATAGGCCTCGTTTATCAATTAATTCTTTTTCAAACGGAATAAAGAAAGCATAATAAGTCGAGGGTAAGTCTGTCGCTTGGGAGAACACGCATGGATTACCTTTGAGTGTGAGTGGCGCTCGGTAACTCGGGGTCTTAGCAATATAGTTTGTCTATAGTGTTATAGTTCAAAGCCTATAAATATTAGGTAGTCTCGACATACATGAGGGGTGTGATGAGATGTAGTTCAATCCTAATCCAAGTAAAGTGTCTCTAACTCTTCCTTTCTATTTTTATTACTTATTAATTTGCAATTTATAATTTCCACGCATAATATCCTCACAAATCTGTTATTTGTCTCTTGATAAATGGACCACGAATATACGCGAGTTGACCGTTCCTTGTGGATACGATAACTCTTCTTACTATTATCCTACTGGATTTTTGGTTCGCTTGCCAAAAACCCATCATCAGCCCAGCGGGATATTGGATTGGGAGTCTCCAACCCAACCCATCAAAATTCATGGGTTGGGACGGCTGGCCCAACGGGCCAATACGTTTTGCCATCACTAGGCTCCTGAGACTCCTTTGTCAGGTATGATACACCGGGGTGCATGTTTGAAGCCAAATCTGTGGTGTTGTAACTCCAGCCCGAGTCTTGTGACCAACAACCTCCTTCCATAGTTGCAGCTTGGTTGACCCATCTACCTTTTGTTGGCCACAAATATAGCACTCACAAACCTACGTCTGAGCCTCCATAAAACGCTTCTAATCATTACAATTAATTATCTTATTAGAAACTTATTTTGATTAAAAAAAGCTAATTATGCAATTTTAATGCCAATAAAAAGCTTACATATATGCTGCGAGAACACTTGTTAACCCATTCCACCATCCCTCCTCATGTGGGTTGCCACAAAAAGGTCACAAGGGTCCGTAGACCTCTCCAACTCTCGACTCTGAATAAAAGTGTTTACAAAGATATAATAACGAACATAAACTTGTAAAAGTTAGAACTCATGAACAATACATACCCCTCTTCCTCTCTAGTGAGGAACAGATTTGGAAAACGGTGAGATACCGTGCTAAGTCCTAACACCAAGATCTCTAAAGACCCACTCTTACCCATCTCAAAGACTCAAACTCCTCTCGGTCACCCTACTTTCCCGAGGTTTCTAAGCCTATTGGGGATTGGTGGAGGTTTCTGTTGCGCACTCTGTAATGTCCTAATTCCTAGATTTGAGGATTTAGCCCGTTGGAAGCAAAACTCCAAACCCCTGAAATTATTTCGCGCCATTTTAAATATCGAAAATAGCCACATCATAATTGTTTAAGCAACCAACGCTAACTTGAACAATACATGAAGTGAATATAAACATAACTGCCTCAAGGGCTACAATCATCCCACATACCACAATAAACTGAGGATACCCCCATACATGTGTCCTACAACAGAGAACTAAGGAATCCACATGTACAGTCATATCCTCCCAAAATATGAGTTGATACATAATCATAAATCAAAAGGCCTAATATTGCCCAATACAAAGTCTGCAATAACACACTATATAGCTCCCACTCCTAGCTCAAGGGCCCGTGCGTGGAGGTACTTGCGCATCTAAAATGTATCCACGAAACGTGTGGTGAGACAGATGTCTCAGTGAATATAACTTATCCAGGATGCAATGTAGGGAGACAGATCAATGATGTGCAATAGTTCATACAACATGATTCAAATAAGTCAAACAATCCCAATTCTCAACCTTAAGTACGCATAACCTGCTTTACCCGACAGTCGGGGTCTTTTCACTATCTCAAGGGTTAGACCTGAGCTCAGACTACAAGGAACGTCTTCCTTGGGGACGTATCCCACCACTTAATCTGGACCGAAGTCAAGTTTTCATACATACTCTGGGCCGAAGCCAAACTCATTTTAGTTTTACTCTAGATCGAAGTCAAGCTTGATTAGTTAGGGTTTGGTGGCCGTATCCAAATTCATTTTCTAGCTTCCAAAAATAAGTATGGAGAATAAATCGAACTAAAATGTAAGCTTAAATCATGAATGGAAGATAATAGCATTCAAACCCTAATTTACAATCTCCAACATTTGTCAAACCCAATCCACAAATAAGAGCAATCAAAGAGAAAGGAAATACAATTAACAACAACATATAAATCAAGAGAAAGGAAGAAGGAAGTAGGGTTCATGCCATAGCACAAATAGGAGTGAGTGTGTGAGTTATACTCACCTCAAAGGAAGCTTGGGGAGGTGAGAAGAGGGTTGGGGAAAGGTTGGATGGAGAGATCTTGGCCTTGATTCCTTATGTGGAGCTCCAATGATGTGTCCTCTCTCTAGAATCTCTCTATCTCTCTTTATGAAATAAAAGGAGAAGAAAGGAAGGGTGTTCAATTCGGTTCCCTAATTAAATCTTTTAAACCTGAAAGTGGCTTCTCTCTCAAGTGAGATATTCTCGCTTGAGCTAGAGGTGCGAGATAAACTATTAACGCCCCCGAGCCGCTTGCAGGAGTGATGAGGGTCCCCACAAACCAACACGAGTCTTTCCAGTATGCGTTGTCCTCACTTGCACACTTTCCGGGAAACTTCCCAGAAGGTCACGCATCCCAGAATTGCTCCAAGCCAAGCACGCTTAACTATGGAGTTCTTATGTTATGGGTTTCCGAAAAGAAGATGCACCTTGTTGGTATAGTTCTCCACAACAATTTCCTTTAAGCAATCCTCAACTGTGCAGTCCCATACCTGCACAGCCTCTGGATCCTTCTCATTCGGGTGTGGGTTAGGTTCATCCATGTGTGCTTAGAAGCCTGCCAGGAACCGCTCCTTGTTCATGCCTCTTTGCACCGTGATCACTCCCCGCCCTCATCAGCCTCCGGCTCTTACATGCCCACCAGCTTCCGCCTGGTTCGTCCCCGAACCACACCGTACTGGGAGAGGCTCGGCTCTGATATCATTTGTAACGTCCCCGAGCCGCTTGCAGAAGTGATGAGGGTCCCCACAAACCAACACGAGTCTTTCCACTATGCGTGGTCCTCACATGCACACTTTTCGGGAAACTTCCCAGAAGGTCACCCATCCCAGAATTGCTCCAAGCCAAACACGCTTAACTATGGAGTTCTTATGTTATGGGCTTCCGAAAAGAAGATGCACCTTGTTGGTATAGTTCTTCACAACAATTTCCTTTAAGCTATCCTCAACTGTATAGTCCCATACCTGCACAGCCTCTGGATCCCTCTCATTCGGGTGTGTGTTCGATTCATCCATGTGTGCTTATAAGCCTTCCAGGAGCCACTCCTTGTCCGTGCCTCTTTGCACCGGCGATCACTCCCCGCCCTCATCAGCCTCCGGCTCTCACAGAGCTCTTCCTTCACATTCTCGCTTAAGCGAGAGGATTCTCGCTTGGGCGAGAATGGACCAGAATTTACCCCCTCTCTGGAAGATTCTCGCTTGGGAGAGACCTTATCGCTCAACCGAAAATTGTCCAGAGAGCCTCCCAAAAACTGCCCTGTATCTCGCTTAAGCGAGCTGCTCTCGCTCAAGCAAGATATGCAGAAACTCGTTTTATCAAATTTTGCTGCATAACTCGCTCAAGCGAGGTTTGCTCGCTTGGGCGAGAATGCTGAACTTCAAAACTTAGTTTTTATTCTCGTTCTTTCTTCTTATATCATTTTTACCCTTTACATAATATCATTCTTAAAAATCATTATCCTATTCTCTTAATTAATCTTAATTATTGGGATGTTACAATTCTACCCCCCTTAGAACAATTTTTTCCCCAAAATTGGCTAAAGAAAAGGTGAAAAGATCTATACCTTAACTGAACAACTCCGAAAATTGAGAGCGGATAGCGTCCTCCTTCTCCCAAGTTGCCTCCCCAGGTGACTGACCCTCCCAAAACACCTTCACCAGAGGAATTGCCTTGTTCCTCAGGGTTTTGACACTTTTGTCTATAATTTGTGCAGGCCTGGTAGGAACTGTGAGATCTTCTCTTAATTGTACCGATTCAGAGTTGATGATGTGTGAAGGGTCATGAACATATTTTTTCAGTTGGGAAACATGGAATACATCATGGACTCGTGACAAATGGGGTGGTAACGTTATCCGGTAAGCCAGAGGGCCAACCCTCTGCCGGATTTGGAAGGGCCTATGAATCTGGGATTAAGTTTCTTGGCTTTGATGGCTCGCCCAATGCCCGTGATAGGAGTTACTTTAAAAAATACATGGTCCCCTTCCTCAAACTCTAGGTCATTTCTTCTCTTGTCAGCATAGCTCTTCTGCCGGCTTTGGGCAGTTGCAAGCTTTTCCCTAATGACTCTAATCTTATCTGTGGTTTCTTGCACTAACTTCGGACCTAACAGGGTTCTCTCACCCACCTCATACCAACACAAAGGAGACTTGCATTTCCTACCATACAGAGCCTCATAGGGTGCCATGCCTATACTGCCATGAAAACTATTGATGTAGGCAAACTCTCTGAGAGGTAGGTACCTATCCCAACTACTTGACTCCTCTAACACACATGCTCTAAGCATATCCTCTAGGGTCTGGATGGTCCTCTCAGACTGACCATCAGTTTGAGGGTGATAAGCGGTACTAAACCTGAGTTTAGTCCCGAAGGCCTGATGAAGCGCACTCCAAAATCTAGAGGTGAACCTGGGGTCCTGATAAGTGAAAATTAGTTGATAAATTAGAGCACTTTTTAGTTCACTTATCAAGGATAAAATGGTAATTTTGCCCCAGTTTAATCCCTTTTTATTAAATATTAGATAAATTGTATTTATTAATCTTGGATTTGAATTTAATGCTATTTTGATAGAAATATTGCTAATTTTTGCAGAATATTGCAAGGATTTGATTTGAAGAAAAGATGGCATTAAATAAGGGAGATATCTGCAAAATTTGAAGTTTAATTGAAGGCAATAATGAAGATTTGAAGATTATTTGAGAGCAATTAATGAAGATATCACTGCCAATTAAACAAGGATTTTGCAGACAACCTTCCCAATTAAATCCAAGATGCTCAATAAATGCAAGATTTCATCAAGAAAAGGGAAACAAGGAAAGACAAATCAACCAAAACCAATCTCGGGGAGAGATCAAGTTAAAAAGAGAAAGATTGGAGCTGCAGGACGCATTCTGCGCTTCAACCTGCGCTGTAGCACAGGGTGAAGTGCAGCTCTCTGGAACCTGCGCTGTAGCCTGCGCTGTAGCGCAGCTTGAAGCACAAGTCACGCTGAGTCTTGCCCTGTTACCAGTTTTAGATAGATTTCTCCCCAATTTCCTTTGTCTTTCATTAGCCTATAAATAGGACCTCATTGCACCAGATCAAGGTGTGCACGATTATTGTAATTCATTCATATTTCAGTGATAATGCACCAGAGCTAATTTTAGAGTAGGAGAGGAGGAGCGCTTCACAAGGATTGAAGATGGTGACAACATCTTCGGTGGTTTGTATGGCTACCTTGTGTAGTTAACTCTCCATTAGGATTGGATGTAATTGATTCTATCCCCAAGTGTATGTAAATTCTATTTTATTATTTCATGAGCTCTCGGTCTATAATATTGGTAATATTATTCTGTGTTTAATTCCTAATTTTCGCGCTTGCGCCGGAGTTATAGACTAGTTTCGACTAGGATTGAGGATGGGAGAGCGGATTCTGAAGAAACCCATTCTCTGAGTGAATAAGAGGACTCAGTAGCCAGTGAACCAAAACATGGGCGTTGCTAGTGATTGATGGGTAGTGTGAGTACTCTAATGAAGGGCGTCTACAGGATAGGCATGGTTATTAAATTACCGATAGTAAAGAATTAGTTGATTGTCAATCCAGGAAGCGATAACGTGGATGTATTCTAATAAGTGATGGGTAGTGACATTACTCTAGCGAAGGTACGTCCAGAGGAGTAGGCCTCGTTTATCAATTAATTCTCTTACAAACGAAATAAAAGAAAGTAAAATAAGCCGAGGGTAAGTCTGTCGCCTGGGAGAGCCCGCATGGATTACCTTTGAGTGTGTAAGACTGCTGGTAACTCGGGATCTTAGCAATATAGTTTGTCTATAGTATTATAGAGTAAACCTAAAATAATAGATAGTTTTCACATGCACAAAGGGTGTGATGATATGAAGTTCAATCCTAATCCAAGTAAAGTGTCTCTAACTCTTCCTTTCTAATTTCATTGATTATTTATTTGTTATTTACCATTTACGCAACAAAACTCTCATAAATCCGTTATTTTCCTTGATAAATAGATCACAACTATACGCAAGTTGACCGTTCCCTGTGGATACGATACTCTACTTACTATTATACTGCTTGATTTTTGGTTCGCTTGCTAGAAACCCATCAGGTCCCTATCTGATATGACGCTAGAGGAAATGCCATGGAGCTTAACAATCTCCTTGACATACAAGTCTGCCAACTTACTCAAGGAATAGGTATTTCTAATTGGTAGAAAATGGGCCGACTTGGTCAGCCGGTCCACAATAACCCAGATGGCATCAAACCAGGCTTGGATTCGAGGTAACCCTACCACAAATCCATAGCTATACTCTCCCACTTCCACTCAGGGATTTCTAAAGGCATAAGGTTTCTTGAAGGTTTCTGGTGTTCTACTTTAACTTGTTGGCACACTAAGCACCTAGAGACATACCCTGCTATCTCCCTCTTCATGCCATCCCACCAAAACATCCTTTTCAAATACTGATACATCTAGGTAGTGCCAGGATGTATGGAGAACTTTCCCCTGTGGGCCACCTCTAAAATCTGCAGCCTGAGACTACCCCCTTAGGGACACAGACTCTCCCTTGGAAGAGAATCATCCCATCCTCCGACTAAGAAAATCCTAGCTGCCCTTTCCTACCTTGGAGGTCTGGGTCCGAACCCTGGGCCTCCTTAATCAGAGCTCTAAGCTCACTAGTGACCTCTAATCTGTAGAGTCTGAAACTACACTCTCCAACCTCAACACTAAGTCTTAGGTTTCTAAACTTCTCTAATAGACTCATCTCATGCACCATCATCGAGGATACATGGAGGGACTTCCTACTGAGGGCGTCGGCCACTACATTGGCCTTGCCGGGGAGGTACCTCAGCTCAAAATCATAATCCTTTAGGAACTCCATCCACCTCCTCTGTCTCATGTTGAGTTCTTTCTCATCAAAAAGGTATTTCAAACTCTTATGGTCACTAAAGACCTCAAACCTCACACCATATAGGTAATGCCTCCAAATATTTAGGGCAAATACCACGACCGCTAGTTCTAAGTCATGGGTAGGGTAGTTCTCCTCGTGGGGCTCAGCTGCCTGGAAGCATAGGCCTCCACTCTCTTCTATTGCATCAGCACGCAACCTAACCCCTTCCCAGAGGCATCGCTAAAAACCTCAAAAGTCTTGGACAAATATGGTAACACAAGTACCGGGGCGGTGGTCAATCTCTCTTTGAGCTCCAAGAAGCTCCGCTCACACTTGTCGTCCCACACAAAGGCTTGTTGGGAGAACCCCTTAATGAATCTACGGTAGTAGCCGGCCAATCCTAGGAAACTCCTAATTTCCGTGATGGTCTTAGGTCTTTCCCATTCAAGGACAGCTTCTACCTTGCTAGGGTCAACAGACACACCCTCTTTAGAAATCACATGTCCTAAGAAATGGACCCTGTCCATCCAAAATTCACACTTCTCTGGGTTGGCAAACAACTTCCTCTCCCTCAGGGTTCCTAGGATAGCCCTAAGGTGTTGCTCATGCTTTTCTAGATTCTGGGAGTAGATCAAAATGTCATTGATGAACACAACCACAAACTGATCTAGGTAGGGCCGGAAAATCTGATTCATGTAGTCCATGAATACAGTAGTCCATGAATACATCAGGAGCATTGGTTAAGCCAAAAGGCATCACCAAATACTCGTAATGCCTATATCTGGTTCTAAAGGCAGTCTTGGGTATATCCTCACCTCTAATCTTGATCTGGTGATAGCCAGACCTCAAATCTATCTTAGAGAAGACCGAAGCCCCTCTAAGTTGATCTAGGAGATCATCTATCCCAGGCAAGGGATACTTATTCTTGATAGTAACCTTATTCAGCTACCTATAGTCTACACACAACCTCATATTCCCGTTCTTTTTCTTCACTAAGAGCACTGGTGCTCCCCAGGGTGACACACTAGGCCTAATGAACCTTTTAGCTATAAGGTCTTCTAGTTGAGTCTTAAGTTCATTAAGCTCTAGTGGGGACATCCTATAGGGTGCCTTGGAAATGGGCCTTGTGCCCGGTACTAGGTCTATGGTAAACTCTATCTCTCGGTCCGGAGGTAAGGTAGTCACTTCACTAGGGAACATATCTTGGAACTCCCTAATCGTGGCTACACTGCTCAAGTCAACACTGAAGTCTAGAGTTGAGGAAAGTAACAAAATAAAACAACTACTCTCGTCACTTAGGCATTTGGACACTTAGGTGGTATTGGACAGAAGTACAGGTGGCTCCTCCCCCGGAAGAGGAGGGAGAATCGGAAAAACAACTTCCTTATTGAAACAATCAAGCATGACATGGTTCCAAGACAACCAATTCATGCCAAGAATGATGTCAATGCCCCTCAATGGCAAACAAATCAGGTCGACCTCGAAGGCCCTCCCTTGTACAACAATGGGGCACTTGGAACATACAAGGGAAGTGGAAATTGCCTCCTTGGCGGGGGTTATTACATTTAGGCTGTAAGGTAACAGAACCGTATGCAAGTCTAACTGCTTCATACAATCAAAAGCAACAAAAGAATGGGTTGCCCCTGAATCAAACAATACAATTAAGGTCTTTATCTCCCGGTGGTTTGGGGTTTAGGAAGGTCCTTTCTCTTTGGGCATTCATTACTCAGATGGCCAGGTTCCTTGCAGAGACAATAAACTTTCATTCCGAGCAGACACTACCCAAAATGATCCTTACTGCACTTGGAGCACTTAGGCATCCCTTGGCGTTGGGCCGGCCGAGTGGCCAAGGTAGTGGTGCTTTGCCACCTGGGCCTTGAGCCCTGATGGAATTCTGGTAAGCGTACCAAAATTTCAGCAGTATAACAGTAAGTATGAGTTATCATATCCACAGGGAACGGTTCACTTCGTATTTATTAGTGATCAGACTATCAAGTGAGAAACGGTATTTGATGATTGTTGTGCGGAAAGTAAATTGCATAAAGTAAAAGGGATAGTAGAGATAGAGTAAGATAGCGTTACTTGGATCAGGATTGAACTTCGTATCATCGCACCCCTTACATATGTGAACCTCAATATTAATTAAGAATATATTTCTATGATATCCTAGCTAAACTATATTATTTTACCTCGAGCTACCAGATAGTAAAATACTCGAAGATAATCCATGCGGGTTCTCCCAGGCGACAAATTATCCCGGCTTGATTGTTCTAATTTTCCGTTCGTTAACACTATCAACTCACCGTATTTTCCTAAAGGGACTACTATGAAGAGGTTGTCACATTCCATTCCAATTCTTCAATCATTGATTCCCCCTATATTCCTACAGCGATTACTATGAGTACTTTTACCAATCAGAGTTCAAGTTTCCTTTGGACCAGGCTCCCCCAAACTCACTGTTAATTTTATAGAAACATCTGTCACCTGAATCCTAAAATTAACCTATAACTCCGGCACAAAGGCAGAAGCTACGCATTAAGTAAAGCATAAATGTACCGATATCATAGAATAGAGAATCATAATTAAATACGAAAATTCACATACATTTGGGGATTGAATCAACTACATTCAATCCAACTGGAGAGTTTAGCTACGCATGGTAGCCATTACAAACCAATGAAGAATCTGTCACCTTCTTCAATCCTTGTATTGCTATCTCGGCAGCCCTTCGGGGTCTCCTCTGAACTTGAGCCCTAAACTCTACTCTAAAACCTCCGAAAAAAAGTCCTATTTATAGACCAAAGAAAGCTATCTTAAATCTGGAAGGAACCTATTTTGAAAACAGATCTAAAAAGCAAATTTGCGCAGCTGCACTTCACCTACGCTCAGCGCAAGTGAAGCGCAGGTTACAGAGTGATGCGCTCCAATCTGCGCTCAGCGCAGATGGAGCGTGGAGCGCGTAACAGATTATTCTGTTTCCTCTTTTAACAGCTTGATTTCTTCCTGATCTTATCCTTATCTGCTTGGCTTTCCTTGTTTCCCTCTTTTTGAATTGATTCTGTGTTATCTTGTCTTTGAATTTAAATTAAGGAAGTTATCCGCAGAATCCTTGTTTAAATGGCTGATGATCTTATCTTTATTTGCTCTTATTCAAACTTCAAATATGCAGATCCTATCCTCAAATGATGCTATCTCCTTTCCCTGTTCAAATCTCTCTCATAATTCTGCAAAATCAACAGATTTTATATTAAAATAGCATCAAATTCAAATTCAAATTAAATAAACACAATTATTACAATAATTAATAAAAAGGGATTACTTTGGGGCTTAAATTACTATTTTATCCTTGATAAGTGCAGTAAAAATACAAGAATATATCATATAATTGGAACTTATCAAAGACCCCCCAACTTAACTTCTTGCTTGTCCTCAAGCAAGAGACCTCTTTGTAATAAAAAATTGGATTCAATCCCCTTGTTGCAATTCTCAGAAATAAGGAAAAATTTCCATCATCTCTTTACTAGGCAGAAGTCACTTTCCAAATATAAAAAAAAATCAGAATTAAGAGATGTTACCAAAACTCAATCAGAACAAGATACAATAAAATCAATTAAACTTTCTCAAAAATAGCAATTAAAGCAATAAATGATAGACCATGGAATTCTCTCATGCTCACGGGTAAGTGTTTCCCTCAATTTTTCCACCACAGTTGAACAACTAGAATTGATAGTCGTTTCTGGTTTCTAAACATGCACATGGTTAATATGGATCAAATTCTTTACTTGGTTGTATTGAGGCTGGGTTATCAAGAAATCATGGTTTTTCTGGATAAGCAAAAACACTTAGAATAAAGAGCATCTTTTGATTTTTCTTGAATTTGGAACTTCTCTCCATTCTCCATCTCATTCTTGATTTGTCTCATTTAGCTGGCCTCTTTCTTCATTTGAAGATGCACTCCCCCCAACTTATTCAATTGATTCACTTTTTCTTTTTTTATTTTTGAGGGAGTGATCTTCTTTTGCTTTCTTGTGCCTGCTCTTTGTATTTCTTGACTTTCAAATCACCAACCAATTCTTCCCATTTTATATGATTGCACCTTCTCTCTCTTTCCCAAGTGTGAGGGACAGGATGTAAACATTTAATCTTGGCTGGGGTGCATAACAAGAAACATCAAAGCTCAAATGGGTTACCAAAAAATTGGAAAAATTTTATCAAAGGTTGGCTTTTTGGCACTGAGCAAATAATTTAATCAACAAAATTTGCCTTTATCACTTCCATATTTTCCATGAACAGAGTAAAATCCAAAAACTCAATCAATAACAATTGACAAGCAGCGGTGAAAAACTCTCAATTCAGTGTTTGGACTCTCAACTCACCGGCTTTTGGCTAAATTTCCTTGATAAAGCACGTACTAATTTTAATTAACTATCCTGATAGGTTCTCCTGAGAAATATCCTAATCCTAAATGAGTATGGAATTAATCACAAAACCCTTTATTCTTTCCTAATATGGTTAGTTAAACTGCCTAGTTTCAGAAAATTTGAAAAATTTACCCTTAAATCCCTACTTTCCTAATTCCTAAAAATTTTAAAAATCCTATAAATTAAAAGAAAAAGAAAAAAAATGTTGAAAATGCACTGCATCAAAATCTAACGTATCAGTGGGGCATATATACAGTGCATATCCAGAATAAAGAAAAATGAAAAGAAAAGGAAAAAGAAAAGAAAAGCACCAAATTAAAAAAATATCAGTTTGCTCCATCTCCATCAGCCGCTCCATCTCCAGCTACTCCTCCCTCTCTTGGAAAAACAAGCTTGTCCCCAGGCCACTGCATGTGTGCATGAAACTCCTTCGAAGTCATGCCAAAATCTGGATCATCCCTAGAGCGGTACTGGAACTCCTGGATATGGGATAAACCTCTAGCAATGGATGCATTCTGGGTAAAAATGTGTTGTGCCCAAAATGGGATAGAGGTGTCTGCTGCTGGTGGTGCTGGTGGTGGTTCCTGTGGTACTGGTGGTGGTGGCTGCTGCTGCTGCTCATCCTCATCGTCATCCTCCTCCGGAATGCAGTTAGCTTCTATATACCCTCTAGTCATGGGGTTCAAGATGCGAATCGAAGGGAACACCTCAACACCCATAGAACTGCAGAGGGCTATGATAAGTGAAGGAAAGCCCAAACTGATCCTGGAGTTGGCGCTTGCGGCGCCCCACAGAAGATACAAAGTCTGCTATCTTCTGTGTGATGATATTGGCAATATTTATATCTGCGCCAGTGATGATGTTGTAGATGAGATGGGCTACTGGCATGGTGACGTCTAATACATGGTTGGTGGGCTGGATGTTAGCCAACACCAACACTGTCCACATCCGCACGATGTCCCTCATGTCTCGCCTATAAATGCGAGCAACATGTCTATAAACATTCCTCTCAAAGGAACGTCCCCGCAAGCATAGGCTCTCTGCGGTCTGAGTATCTAGGGGATCATTTCCATAAATCCCTATAGCCCTCATCCTCTCATGGTACTGACACGCTATGAGTCTTCTATCCTCAGGTCCTGGAAATAATAAAAGTTTGTTGATTGCATCGCGATCATAAGAAATCACATACCCTCGGACATAAGACTGCCGCCTCACATCAATGTCATGGTCTCTAATGGCATTGTCATAGAACTCCCTAACAATGTCAGGGTCAAAGTGTGAATCTGGGCGGCTGAGGCGGACCCAATTTCTCCTGTGTATCTCAGCTCTGAATTCCTCATATTCGCCAGGCTGCAATGACACTGGCCTCTCTTTGATAAAGTTACAGTCCATCAGTGAACTGTAAGCCTTTGAGGACTTAGCGTCCTTGAATTTGTGAGCATCAAACTTTGGGTCCTCTTGGGGTGCCTCTCTAGCTCTCTTGGCACCTTTGCCTCTGCTCGAGGTGTCGGCTCCCTTAACTATCTTAGTGCGAGCCATCTGCAAAACAAAATCAAACCAAGATCATTTTTATGCAAATAATAGATTACTCATAATTAATGAAATAAGTGGCCAATTTAGTTCAAAAATCAGAGCGATCATCCAATCAAGCACTTATGCACAAAAATCTTGATTTTTTTAAGTTACCTAATGCCAATTAATTACTTTATTAAGAGCATACTAAAGTGATCAATTAAAGCAAGTCCTAATTAATTTTTAAACAGGGCAAAAATTGGTAACAATAATTAAGCTAAAAAATTATATTATCAGTAACATGCAATAAAGCACAATTATTCAAGTATGGTCATGCAAAAATAGTATGGCATAAACTGAGCATACATGCACCAAAAAGAATAATTTGCAATAATTTATTGAGCACTTTAAAAACTACCACCTAAACATATTAAAACACACCATAAAGCATACCACAGTAGCAAACATACTAAACTAAGACTTTATTGACAAATTTTTCCTAATCTAAAGGGTCCTAAGAGCCTAAGTTCTCTATCCTAAGGTTTTGCTCAAATAAATGAAATAAATGAAAAACTGAAAATTTTAATCGGTGCAAAATGACTAAAACTATAAAAGCATACCTGGTGTAGCTTCAAAAATTGAAAGGAAGGAAGTTTGGAAGTAAAAGGGTCGAAGAAAAGGATGAACTTTCAGAGAAAATTATGGTTAGGAGCGAAGGGAAGGTTAGAAATAACCTTCCCTCACTCTAGGATTCAAATAAATCCTGGAGCGCGCATTTGCGCTCAACTTTGGCTCAGCGAAAGTGCAGCGCGTGCTTCATAGAATATGAAGCGAGCCGCTTCGCTTCACCTACGCTTAGCGCAGGTGAAGCGTAGAAAACCGAGAGCAAATTTTAAATTTCTGCGCTTCACTTACGCTTAGCGCAAGTGAAGCGCGAAAAACAGAGACAAAGTATCAATTCTGCGCATCACTTGCGCTAAGCGCAAGTGGAGCGCAGAAAACAGAACTGAAATTCCATTTGTCGTTCTCTGCTGCTTCCTAACTTTAACTGTTTCTCATCCTTTCCTTATTAAAATCAATCCAATTCCTAATAATTTCTCAACATACACAGGCATTGACTCTAACACACTAAAAAAAATCAAAAACAAAATCAAAGAAAAATTAAAACAAAATATGTTGGGTTGCCTCCCAGGAAGTGCTTGTTTAACGTCTGATAGCTCGACGCCTGGTTCAATCTTGGTGGCTGATGGGTTTCTGGAAAGCGAACCAAAAATCCAGTAGTATAATAGTAAGAAGAGATATCGTAACCACAAGGAACAGTCAATTCGCGTATAGTCGTGATCTATTTATCAAGGGAAAACAATGGATTTATGAGAGTATTTTATGCGGAAAATATAAATTGCAAATTAATAATCAATAGAAATAGAAAGGAAGAGTTAGAGACACTTTACTTGGATTAGGATTGGACTTCATATCATCACACCCTTCGTGAATGTAAAAATTATTTATTATTTTAGGTTTACTCTATAATACTGTAGACAAACTATATTGCTAAGACCCCGAGTTACCAGCAGCCTCACACACTCAAAGGTAATCCATGCGGGCTCTCCCAGGCGACAGACTTACCCTCGACTTATTTTGCTTTCTTTTATTCCATTTGTAAAAGAACTAATTGATAAACGAGGCCTACTCCTCTGGACGCACCTTCGCTAGAGTATTGTCACTACCCATCACTCATTAGAATACATCCACTTTATCTCTTCCTGGATTGACAATCAATTAATTCTTTGCTATCGGTAATTTAATAACCATGCCTATCCTGTAGACGCCCTTCATTAGAGTACTCACACTACCCATCAATCACTAGCAATGCCCATGTTTCGGTTCACTGGCTACCGAGTCCTCTTATTCACTCAAAGAATGGGTTTCTTCAGAATCCGCTCTCCCATCCTCAATCCTAGTCGAAACTAGCCTATAACTCCGGCGCAAGCACGAAATTTAGGAATTAAGCACATAATAAGATTACCAATATTATAGACAGAGAGCTCATGAAATAATAAAATAGAGTTTACATACACTGGGGGATAGAATCAATTACATCCAATCCTAATGGAGAGTTAACTACACAAGGTAACCATACAAACCGCCGAAGATGCTGTCACCATCTTCAATCCTTGTGAAGCGCTCCTCCTCTCTCCTACTCTAAAATTTGCTCTGGTGCATTATCACTGAAATACAACTGAATTACAATAATCGTGCACACTTTGATCTGGTGCAATGAGGTCCTATTTATAGGCTAAGGAAAGACAAAGAAAATTGGGGAGAAATCAATCTAAAAACGACAACAGGGCAAGAATCTTCGTAACTTGCACTTCACCCTGCGCTACAGCGCAGGTTGCAGCGCAGGATCCAGAGAGATGCGCTTCACCCTGCACTACAACGCAGGTTGAAGCGCAAAATGCGTCCTGTAGCTTCAAACTTTCTCTTTTTATCTTGATCTCTCCCCGAGACTGGTTTTGGCTGATTTGTCATTCCTTGTTTCCCTTTTCTTGATGAAATCTTGCATTTATTGAGCATCTTGGATTTAATTAGGAAGATTGTCTGCAGAATCCTTGTTTGATTGGCAGTGATCTCGTCATTGATTGCCTCAAATCTTCTTCAAATCTTTATTAAATGTCTTCAATCAAACTCAAATCTTGCAGATATCCCCTTCATTTAATGCTATCTTTCCTTCAAATCAAATCTTTGCAATATCCTGCAAAAATCAGCAATATTTCTATCAAAATAGCATCAAATTCAAATCCAAGATTAATAAATACAATTTATCTAATATTTAATAAAAAGGGATTAAACTGGGTCAAAAATACCATTTTATCCTTGATAAGTGAACTAAAAAGTGCTCTAATTTATCATATGATTTTCACTTATCAAAATACCCCCCAACTTAACTCCTTGCTTGTCCTCAAGTAAGAGACCTCTTTGCAATCAAAAATCAATTTTATCCCCTGAATAACTAAAATAAAAAACAAAATCACGGAACTTTTCATTATCTCCTTGTTAAGCAGTAGTCACTTTCCAATCATAAAAAATCAGGATTAAGAGATGTTACCAACCCTCAATCAGAATAGAACACAGACATCAATCAAACTTCTCAAAATAGCAATTAAAGCAATAAGTGATAAACCAAGGAAAGCTCTCATTCTCACGGGTAAGTGTTTCCCTCAATCTTTTTCACCACCGTTGGACAACTAGAATTGATAGTCGTTTCCAACATCTGAACCTGCAAGTAGTTAACATGGATCAAAAGGTCTCTGCTTTGGTTGTAATGAAGCTGGGCTATCAAGAAATCATAGTTTTTTTGGATATGCAAAGAACACTTTGAATAGAGAGCATCTTGTGATTGTGCTTGGGACTTCTCACCATCTGTCATGTCATTCTTGAATTGTCACCTTTTTTCAGCTGGCCTCTTTGTTTGAAGAAGTACTCCCCCCAACTTATTCAATTTCCACACTTTGTGCAGAATTTTTTTTAATAATATACAATACATAGAGAATTTATTTATGAGGGAGTATTCTTCTTTGGGATTTCTTGTGCCTGCTCTTTGAATCTCTTTGACCTTTCATTTCACCAACCTCTTTTCCCATGTTGTTGTGGTGCAACTTGCTCTCTATCCCATGTGTGAAGGGACATGGTATGATCATTAATCATGGCTGGGGTGCATCAAAAGAAATATTAAGGCTCAAATGGGCAATCAAAAATTGGAAAAATTTAATCAAGGTTGGCTATTTGGCACTGAGCAAAATATTATAATCACAAAATATGCCTTTGTCACTTCCATATCTTCTACTAGCAAGAAAAAATTCAGAAACTCAAGCAATAACAGTTGAGAAGCAGCGGTGAAAAGCTCTCAATTTCAGTGTTTGGGCTCTCAGCTCACCGGTTATTGGCTAAAATTTCTTGATAAAGCACTTACTGGTTTTAATTAACTATCCTGATAGGTTTTCTTGAGAAGCATCCTGATCCTAACTGATTATGGAATTAATCACAAACCCTATCATCTTTCCTAATATGGTTAGTTAAACTACTTAATTACAGAGAATTTGAAAAAGTTGCCTTAATTCCTAATTTCCTAAGGTCCTAAAAATTTGAACAAAACAACAAGGATTAAATTAGAATGTAAAAACAAGAATATAATGGAAAATGAATGATTATTATTGAAACTATAATATTGGAAAAGAAAATGCATGCTTGCATGCTTATTGAATGATGAATGTTCCTAATGTCCCAATGCAAAAAGGGTGTCCTAATGTCCTAATGAAAAGAAAAGGAAAGAAACCACCAATTGCTTTAATCTTCATCATCTGACTCTCTCCCCCCCTATGAAAGTTAGGCCTGTCCCCAGGGCACTCCATGGTATCTCTAAAACGCTCAGGAGACATCCCAGGATCTGGTCCTTCTGAGTTATGCCACATTACTTCTTGCAGATGCATCATACCATTGTAAAGTGTGGTGATTTGTCTAGATAAATGATCCATGTGAAATTGCCCTGGTCTGTCTGCAGGTGGAGGTCGAAGGGGGTGTGTGATGTTTTCTCTGATGATCTTGACTTCTTCAGCTGGAGTGCAGTGGGATTCTATGTATTCTCTGTTGATTGGTTGCCCAATGGGAGTATTTGGTTGGACCACGATTCCTCTATTGTAACATAGTGAAGTGATTAAAGCAGGGAATCCTAACTTTGCTTTGCAACGAGATCTTCTTTCATCGCGAGAGGCTTAAATTAGGAAATCCAAGTAGTCAGATACGACTGTGGCGATGTCAACCTGTTCCCCATTCTCTATGCAGTGAATCAGATGAGCAGTAGGCATATCCATAGCAGAAGAAATTAGGCAGGGTCGAATGTTAGCATTTATGAAGGCCATCCATATTCTAGACAATTCACTGAGGTGTTCTTTGGGTATTCTTTCTGCCTCACCATAAACGTTTACCTCAAAAGATTTTCCAGTTAAGCATAACCGTTGAGCTGTTTGAGTATCAAGAATGTCATTCCCATAAGGCCCTACCTTTTCCATCCTTTGCATGTACTGGCAGTAGGTTTCATCAATAGTTACTGGTGCTGGATGATCAAGAAGTTCATTGATTGCCTTTCTATCATAAGAAACCCAATATCCCTGCACAAAGCTCTTTCTTGCTCCTTTGCCATCTAGGCTGAGCTCAGTGTTGCTGTAGAATTGCTTCACAATTTTCGGGTTGAAGTATGGGTATGGTTCATCCAGAGCTCTCAAATTTCTTCTTATGATTTCGGAATTGAACTCTGAGTATTCCTCTGGTGTGAGCCACATTGGTCTCTTTGGAAAGATTTTGCAATTCATGATATAATTGTAGTGCATGCAAGCCTTAATAGTTCTGAATCGTCCTTTTCCCAAAATAGGATTTGCATCAGTCTTCTTTCTTTTCACCATTGTAGAACACTTTCTTGTAGTCAGTCGGGTGCGGACCATCTGCATGAAAGAGAAAGGTCTTTGTTAGACGGACTACATAAAGTTTCAGCTACATACCTCAGAAATCCCATATTCTTTGTCAAGATTAAGCAAATATTAAGATGAAGATTCATACCTTAATGACAACAATCAAGAGAAGAAGATGAGAAACTATGCTCAGAGCGTGAGGAAATTAGGCAAGAGTGGTTATCCCTCAGCTCGGCACCTATTTAAAGAAATTGTAATAGTTGCGCTTCACCTTGTGCTGCAGCATAGGATGCAGCGCGTGAGACGGTGAATTTTTCATGACATTTGCGCTTCACTCTGCGCTGTAGCGTAGGTAAAGCGCAAAAGTCAGAGACTAAAAAAACTGCGCTTCACCTTGCGCTGTAGCTCAGGTGAAGCGCATGAATAAGTGAAAATTTTTCCTTTCTTTTCTTTTTTTCTAAACACTAAATCTATGATTCCTACACCTACACTGGGTTGCCTCCCAGCAAGCGCTTGTTTAACGTCTGATAGCTCGACGCCTGGTTGTTTTTATGGATCAGGCAGATTGATGACAGACTCAGATCTGTCAAAGTCACCGCCTAGATATGGTTTGAGCCTCTGTCCATTGACAACCCAACATACTTTGGTGTCAGGATCTTCAGTCTCAACTGCTCCATAAACTCTGACTTCTTTAACTATGAATGGCCCTGTCCATCTGGATTTGAGTTTTCCTAGAAAGAATTTCAGTTTGGAATTGAACAGCAGTACAAATTGTCCAGGATAAAATCTCTTTTTAAGGATTTTCTTATCATGATAGGCTTTTGTCTTTTCTTTATAAATCCTGGATGATTCATATGCATTCTATCGCATCTCTTCTAATTCATGTAATTGTAGTACTCTCTTTTGTCCTGCCACTCTAGAGTCCATGTTCAACAATTTTAAAGCCCAGTATGCCTCGTGTTCAAGTTCAACTGGTAATTGGTATGCTTTCCCATATACCAGCTGAAATAGAGATAATCCTGTAGCAGTTTTAACAGCTGTTCTATAAGCCCATAATGCATCATCAAGCTTAGTTGCCCAGTCCCTTCTAGAAGAACTGACTGTCTTTTCGAGTATTCTTTTAAGTTCTCTGTTTGAGACTTCAGCTTGCCCATTTGTTTGTGGATGGTATGGTGTAGCCACTTTATGTTTAACCCCATATTCTTCTAAGACCTGTTGCAGTTGTTCATTACAGAAGTGTGATCCTCCATTACTGATAATAACCCTTGGTGCTCTAAATCTAGCAAATATGTTTGCTTTCAGAAATTCACTAACAGTTCTTGAATCTGCCTTTGCAGTAGCTGCTGCTTCTACCCATTTGGAAACATACTCAACAGCTACCAGGATATACTATTTTCCATTTGATGAAGGAAAAGGTCCCATGAAATCCATTCCCCAGCAGTCAAACACTTCTATTTAAAGCATATAGTTTCCAGGTATTTCATTTCGCTTTGAAATTCCCCCTGTTCTTTGGCAGCTGTCACACTGTTGGACATAGTCCATTGCATCTTGAAATATAGATGGCCAATAAAAACCAGATTGGAGTATCTTTGCTGTAGTCTTGTCTTTGTTGAAATGTCTCCCATAAGGAGTACTATGACAATGCCAAAGGATCTTTGTGATATCCTTCCCTGCGACACATCTTCTTAGCAAGTTATCAGATCCTAGTTTGAAGAGATAAGGATCATCCCACAAATATTTCTTTGCATCTGTTAGGAATTTCTTCCTCTGATGCCAGGTCAATTGGTCCGGTAGTACACCTGCAGCTTTATAGTTGGCCATATCAGCAAACCAAGGTCTTTCTTGAATCATCATTAGCCTTTCATCTGGGAATTCTTCTAGTAACTCAGCCTCTGTGCTAGTGACCACATCATTCACCAGTCTTGATAAATGATCTGTGACTACATTCTCGCTTCATTTCTTGTCCTTGATGACCAGATCAAATTCCTGCAATAGCAAAATCCATCGTATCAGTCTTGGTTTAGAATCTGTCTTTGTTAGAAGATATTTGATAGCAACGTGATCAGTATAAACAGTGATTTTTGAACCTATTAGGTAAGATCTAAATTTTTCCAATGCATATACTATGGCTAACAATTCCTTTTCTGTAGTGGCATAATTTATTTGATCTTCATTCAAAACCTTGCTAGCATAGTGTATAACATGAAATATTTTAGACTTTCTTTGTCCTAATACAGCTCCTACAGCATAATCACTAGCATCACACAACAATTCAAATTCAAGTGTCCGGTCAGGAGCAAATGTTAAACTTTGTTTCAACAAGTTAAAAGCAACCAAGCAATTATCATCAAATTTAAAGGGTGTATCCTTGTTTAGCAGATTGGTGAGAGGCTTGGCTATTTTTGAAAAGTCCTTGATGAAACGCCGGTAGAATCCTGCATGTCCTAGAAAACTTCTGATCCCTTTCACATTTGCTGGTGGTGGCAATTTATCTATGACTTCAATCTTTGCTTTATCCACTTCTATCCCTTTAGCTGAGATTTTGTGTCCAAGGACTACTCCTTTTGTTACCTTGAATTGGCATTTTTCCAAATTTAGAACAAGGTTAGTCTCTACACATCGTTTGAAAACAGTATCCAAATTTATCCAGCAATGATCAAAAGAATTTCCAAAGACAGAAAAATCATCCATAAAAACTTCTATGCAATTTTCTACCAGATCTGAAAATATGGATAACATACATCTCTGGAAATAGCTGGGGCATTACATAGCCCAAAGGGCATTTTTCTGTAAGCAAAGATACCAAATGGACAAGTAAAAGCAGTCTTTTCTTGATCTTCAGGATTAACAGCTATTTGATTATATCCAGAATATCCATCCATAAAGCAATAAAAAGCCTGCCCAGCTAATCTTTCTAAAATTTGGTCCATAAATGGTAAAGGAAAGTGATCCTTCCTAGTGGCTTGATTTAACTTCCTTTAGTCAATACACATTCTCCATCCTGTCACAGTCCTAGTAGGTATCAATTCATTTTTCTCATTTTTTATGACAGTCATACCTCCCTTCTTTGGAACAACCTGAACAGGACTTACCCAAGCACTATCAAAAATAGGATAGATCATACCTGCCTCGAGCAGCTTTAATACTTCCTTTTTCACTACCTCTTTCATTGTTGGGTTCAGTCTTCTTTGAGGTTGAGTGACAGGTTTGTAGTCTTCCTCCATATGGATTTTGTGCATACAGTATGAAGGACTGATGCCTTTGAGATCTGATAAAGACCATCCTATAGCTCCTGCATTACTTTTTAAAACAACGAGAAGTCTTTCCTCTTCTGAGGAAGTTAAAAATTTGCTGATAATCACAGGTTGATTCCCAACTTTGTCTAAGAAAGCATATTTGAGATGTGATGGGAGTACCTTATATTCCAACATTTGACTCTCAGTATTCTTCTCCTTTGGTAATTCTTCAATTGTTCCTTCCTCAGGTGGGAGTGATGGATAGCAGTCCAATTCCTTTGTATATTCATCCTCTTATCCTTTAGCAAGGATATCTTCCATACCTGTCAGGGCTGTTGCTAAAGGATCTACACTTGTTAGCATTTGTTGTTCAACAAAAGATTTCTCTAGCACTTCCAATTGATGGCACTGTTGTTTTTATGTAGGATACTGCATTGCATCAAAGGCATTAAAACTTACCTCATCATCTTGAACTCGTACCTTTAAGTTTCCATCATCCACATCAATGATGACTTTTACAGTTTTCATAAAGGGTCTGCCAAGTATGATTGGGACTTCATCATCCTCTTCCATATCCATGATGACAAAATCCACTGGAAAGATGAATTTATCCACTTGGACGAACACATCTTCTGTGATCCCAAGTGGAAATTTAATGGATCTGTCAGCCAGTTGCAGGGTCATTCTTGTTGGCTTAACATGAGAAACTCCTATCCGCTTGAGTATGGATAGGGGCATCAGGTTGATGCTAGCTCCTAAATCGAGCAAGGCTCTTTCAACTGGTAAATTTCCAATTGTTATTGGTAAGGTGAAGCTTCCAGGATCTTTTGCCTTTGTTCCATTCTCCCTTTAGGATAAGAGTAATGTCCATTAAGGTGATTTCCTTTACAAAATCACATACCATTTTTGGAGGTATTTCGCTGACAACTTGCATTACTTGTTGTTGTTGGATGAGCAGCTGCACTTGCTGGCTTAATTTCTCCATTTGCTCAAGAACTTTGACAGTGAGTGCTCGCTCAGCATCTGTTGATAAAATAACTTTGAGTGCTCGCTCAGCATCTGTTGATAAAATCGAGCCTCCTGCTGCAACATTTATGAAAGATTTGCATTTTGGCTTGAGCCCTTTATATAAGAAGTTGAGTTGGGTAATATCATCAAAACCGTGGTTTGGGCATTTGAACAATAAGAATTTGTATCTCTCCGAAGCTTCATACAATGGTTCACTAACTTCTTGCTTGAATGTTGATATGTCTGCCTTAGCTTTGATGTAATGCTCCATAGGAAAGAATCTACGCAGAAAATTTCTTCTCAACTTCTTTCCATGTAGTCAGGCTCTGACTAGGATGAAATGTTAACCATTCCTTTTCCTTACCTGCAAGAGAAAAGGGAAATAGACGTAAGTATACAATCTCTTGGTCTTTTTCATCAAATCCCATAACATCAATCAATCCAATGAATGTAGAAAGATGATTATTTGGATTTTCATGTTCTAAGCCTGAGAACTGGTGATTCTCAATAAGCTGAAGGAGTGAAGCTTTGAACTCTAGAGCTTTTGTGGTCTTAGGAATGGCGATACTAGAGTGATATCGCATTCCTCGATGTGATATGTAGTCTCCTAAGGTTCTTTGAGTGCCTTCCATACTTATTTATCACCTGTCTTGAGACACTCACACTCAAAGGTAATCCATGCGGGTTCTCCCAAGCGACAGACTTACCCTCGTCTTATTTTGCTTTCTTTATTCCGTTTGTAAAAGAACTAATTGATAAACGAGGCCTACTACTCTGGACGCACCTTCGCTAGAGTACTGTCACTACCCATCACTCATTAGAATACATCCACGTTTCGCTTCCTAGATTGACAATCAACTAATCCTTTGCTATCGGTAATTTAATAACCATGCCTATCCTGTAGACGCCCTTCATTAGAGTACTCACACTACCCATCAATCACTAGCAACGCCCATGTTTCAGTTCACTGGCTACCGAGTATTCTCATTCACTCAGAGGTTGAGTTTCCTATGTCTAGGCTCCCCCAAACTCAATCCTAGTCGTAACGTTAATTACAAACTAGCCTATAATTCCGGCACAAGCGCGAAAGTTAGGAATTAAGCACATAACAAGATTACCAATATTATAGCTAGGGAACTGCATAAATAAATAGATAGAGTTCCACATACACTTGGAAATGGAATCGATTACATTCAATCCTAATGGAGAGTTAACTACACATGTTAGCCATACATACCACCGAAGATGTTGTCACCATCTTCAATCCTTGTGAAGCGCTCCTCCTCTCCTACTCTAAAATTAGATCTGATGCATTATCACTGGATTATAACTGAATTATAATAATCGTGCACACCTTGATCTGGTGCAATGAGGTCCTATTTATAGGCTAAGGAAAGACAAAGAACATTGGGGAGAAATCTTTCAAAAAATGACAACAGGGCGAGAATCTTCGTAACTTGCGCTTCACCCTGCGCTACAACGCAGGCTGAAGTGCAGAATGCGTCCCACAACTTCAAATTTTCTCTTTTTATCTTGATCTCTCCCCAAGGCTGGTTTTGGTTGATTTGTCTTTCTTTGTTTCCCTTTTCTTGATGAAATCTTGCATTTATTGAGCATCTTGGATTTAATTGGGAAGATTGTCTGCAAAATCCTTGTTTGATTGGCAGCGATCTCCTCATTTATTGCCTCAAATCTTTATTAAATGTCTTCAATCAAATTCAAATCTTGCAGATATCCCCCTCATTTAATGCTATCTTTCCTTCAAATCAAATCTTTGCAGTATCCTGCAAAAATCAACAATATTTCTATCAAAATAGCATCAAATTCAAATCCAAGATTGATAAATACAATTTATCTAATATTTAATAAAAAAGGATTAAATTGGGGCAAAAATACCATTTTATCCTTGATAAGTGAACTAAAAAGTGCTCTAATTTATCATATGATTTTCACTTATCAGTGGCCTCAATTGGAGGATGATGGTTGACTCTGTTCCAGTTCTTCCTTTTAGTTCACATCCTCCATGCCAATTTACTCGAAGATAATCCATGCGGGTTCTCTCAGGCGACAAATTACCCCGGCTTGATTGTTCTAATTTTTCGTTCGTTAACACTATCAACTCACCATATATTCCTATAGGGACTACTATGAAGAGGCTGTAACATTCCAATTCTTCAATCATCGATTCCCCCTATATTCCTATAGCGATTACTATGAGTACTTTTACCAGTCAGAGTTCAAGTTTCCTTTGGCCCAGGCTCCCCCAAACTCACTGTTAATTTTATAGAAACATCTGTCACCTAAATCCTAAAATTAACCTATAACTCCGGCACAAAGGCGGAAGCTACGCATTAAGTAAAGTATAAAAGTATCGATATCATAGAATAGGGAATCATAATTAAATACGAAAATTCACATACATTTGGGGATTGAATCAACTACATTCAATCCAACTGGAGAGTTTATCAATGTTAGAACTACAACAAATACTAGAAGGGGGGTTGAATAGTGTTTTAAAGACTTAAGCAAAGTTTAGAAACCTTTTAAAACATCTAATGAATTAAGATAAATTGTTACGAAAAACTTAATTTAAAGATAATTAAAGTTATCAGAGATTTGCAGAAGATAAGAAAATAAGTTTTTCAATGATATGATAAGGATGATAAAGCTGTTACATTTTCTAAGATCACTTCAGCGGATAAAAAGATATTAATCTGAACTTTGTTTAAAAAGGATTTTATTAAACATCAAGGACACAACAAGAAGTTTGAAAATAGTTGATATTGACATACAAGTAATTTAGCTTCTCATTTACAAACTGAGTTATTTGACAAAAATCTGAAACACTTCAGAATGTTATTTCAGAGGATCTTTAAAGATCAGTTTCTGAAATACTTAAGACGATAAGTATCATCTCAAGTTCATCTGTACCTTCTAAACTGATTTCAGATGCAAGTACAGTTTTATTAAAAATACGTTGGTTTAAAGATAAGTTTTGATATTTAAAACAACTTTCACAAGGCTTAAGATGACGTTAACGCCAATGAAGTGTGTCTGTAACACATTTTCAGCATGCTGGTATGGGTGCTCATATTGATCGATTGGATTTATTATGCAGGATTAAAACGATTTTGTTTGCAATGATTTATTCTCTTGGTATTGACACCTTTTGTGTTACTTGCACGCAATAAAACAAGTTTTGCCCAACACTATCAGCTTTTTACTCTCACATTTTGTATATTCTATTCTACCTCACTCACATTCTTCTCGTTATTCACTGTAGAAAATCGTAGTTGGTGAACTATCTTCGTGTCTATTTCAAACTGATAATTTAAATTCACATGCAATGAGTTTAAGGGTCACTTTCATAACCCCACTTACCTCACAAAACAAGCATGTCCTC
Organism: Sesbania bispinosa; assembly: GCA_026901365.1. Taxonomy (NCBI): domain Eukaryota; kingdom Viridiplantae; phylum Streptophyta; class Magnoliopsida; order Fabales; family Fabaceae; genus Sesbania; species Sesbania bispinosa. The sequence continues at coordinate 783,426 of QLOH01000351.1, read as the reverse complement.
TGCAGTGACATCACATGCCTCATGTTTTGTGGTTATACCTTTTCATTCATTTGTAAATTTATTCCAAGGAGCCTATGCCTATCCCTTAGTATTTATATTGGGTTGGCAGAATTGAATCTACAAACTAAAAAATTTACGAGCAAGGCAAGATTGTAGTGTTCTATTTGGTTTGATGGATCCTGTTTTCATTGTTCCTCATGAAGACTTTATTTTGTTTCATAAAATAGACAGAGACCTCTACAGGATCCTTGTGATTCACCTTTTACGAGAACCAACTGAGTGCATCCAAATCCTCGGCATGTGGCTCTGGTTGGAGAGGGTGGGATTTCGTAACATGGTGAAGAAAATATTATCTTTGCCCAACCTTTTGATCAATGAAGTTGCAGACGAAACACTTTTATGCCTTAGTTGCATGAACACTGGCCTAATAATACCTTCCTCTTCAAATGGCAATGGCATCCCTCTTCTGCAAAGCCTTGTGGAAAAGGAAATATCTCTCCAATTCTTTCATGAACAGTCTAATCTTTGTTCTTCAGCAAGGCCTCAGTGAGAAAGGAAATCAAGTCGTCCTTGGCCTTGTTTATTGCAGCTTCCACTGAGGTTTTCAAGTCTTTCTAGCCATTGGCTCAATTAATGTGGGGCTTGAGTTGCAGAATAATCAAGTACCGGCAGAAGATAGAACCTTGTTTGTGACCTTCTCAAGGGGGTATCGCGTGGAAGAATGGGAAGTTAAACAATTTTTTACCATGGCGTATGGGGATTGTATAGAGGCTTTGCACATGCAGGAAGTGCAGCCAACTGAACAACCCCTCTATGCTCGTGTTGTTTTTCACAAGATAGGAACCATTGACTTGGTACTTGGAGGAGCTTACAGAGTTAAATTTACCATCGGTGGGAAACATATGTGGGCTAGAAAGTTTATGCCAAAGCGAACAATTACTAGAGATTTTCTACCATCACTTCCCAACTTGCCTGGGGAAACTTCTGGCTCTACAGGGTTATAGACATAAAAGTTATAATTCATTTGGTTAAAGTTCCATTTTATGTTTTCCGATGCATCTTCTTCGTTTTGTTCTGTCAAAGTAAAAGGTCCTTAAGAAAGAGTTGTTAATGGTTTACTGTGTTGTTCTCATAGTATAGTTATGAAAAAGAAAAGTTAAACTAGCTATTATTGAATTTATTAAAGCTAGTGTTATTGGAAAAGAAAATAAAATTAAATGTCTTTTTACAAAAAGTATTATCCTAATTCTAACTTGCACATATCATTTAAAGCTATAAAAATTAAAATGTTCTTGTTAGTTTTTGTGAAATGGAGTAATAAAAGTAAACTTTCATCCATTTATTTTTTGTTTTAAATTTTACTTTTTTAAAAAAGGAATGTTATTTAGTACTAATTATATTACAAAAATTTAATGCATAATAATTCTTTGAAACATTTAAGATTGGGATCACAGTGAGGGTTTTAAATAGTTTATATAGGATAATAAACTCCATTTCCACATTTATAAAAATAATAAATCATCTTGTTATTTGACATAAACGTTGATGATTTGATGAAAGACTTGGATGGATAAAAGATAATTAGATCATGTCATGATAGTTAGCTAATATCAACACCATTCAGTGTTAATCTTTAACCATAATTGATTATGAGATATTCTTTATAACTTTGTCCCAAATGAAATTCTAGAACATAAATGTACGAGAATTCATCAAATTTTTTTCTTATATGCAACTTAGTCTTATAATTATGATACTTAATTATATTTATCTTTATCATATGTATATAAAACGATCGTTCTATCTTAATATATTTTTTCTATATATGGTTTCTTGTCTAATTATAATATTGTAGGTAAATTTTCTTCTCTTGTCAAACACACTCATTAATTATTAATAGTTTTCAATCCAGTAGTTATTTAACTTATAATTTGTGTGTAAATATGTTATATACTTTCCTCTTGTGCTTAGGAATAAGCTTAAAGTTTGCATGCCAAGTTAGAAGTTTCAGTCAAGCCTAGGAACGCCTCAAATACAAAAGTATGAAATTAAACTTTTGTTTGTTTGTAGCTATTAAAGTTCTTCATTGATTTGGATCAACCCAAAGAGATCAAGAAAGCAAATTAAACTAAGCAACAATTTATTTAATTAATTGGGTTATACTTGATTAAAATTTTTCATCATTAGTTCACAGGTCTCAAATCTCAAGTACCGAAATTTAAAAATCAATAACCTAAGATATTTTACTTGGTATGTATTAATGTTTTTTTAAACATATATATGCTTAAAATGGTGCATTTTGCAAGAAAAAATATTTTGTCCTTCTTCTACATTGCATTTTGCACACACATATTCATTCATCCTCGTCCTACACTCTAACTATTACAACAAAGAACTATCTATCTATTAATTTGCATCTCATAGTTGCAGACCTTTGTTTTTCTCCTCGACGAACACAACCAATTGTGATATGAGGTAGTTAATATAACCACATCACTAGAAATAGAGCCGGTAAAATGGGCTAGCCCGACCAGACAAGGTCGTAAAAGCCTGGAAAAACATAGTGCTCAGGCCTTTATTTTAGAAAGCCCAAATAACCCCCGGGTTTTTTTAGCCCAACATGATAAAACCTGTTACTCGCAAAACTCGTAAAAAAGAATAGGTAGCCCGCAAAACACGCAAAAAACTGGGCTACCTGCAAAAATGTAGGACTCAAACATTTTGTTTTAGAAGTCTAAATAACTCCCAGAGTTTTTAGCTCAGTCCACAAAAATTCACTACCTGCATCGGGCTGGGCTAGCTAGCCCGATTTGCCTGCTTTAACAAGCAATAATTTGCTCTCTGGCTCTATGAATTTGTGTCGCTTTAATTTTCCTTTGATTTTTCATTTGTTACTATTATTTGTACCCTGATTTTTCATCTTCAATTTTTTATGAGTCTTTATTATATGATTTTAGTCTTCTGTTAGTAGGATTTTTTTAATGAATTGAAAGATTAATGCTGATGGAAATAAAATAATAGTTGTGACATAAAAAAATCTAAATTTCAGTATGAGAAACTAAACTGGTTAGTTTTTCTCAATGTTTTTAAAACCACACCGGCCATTGAACCAACCAAGGCACCTGTTCAAGGCTCAATGGTCGGACCGGTAGTACATTAAATAATATATTTTTTTATATTTTAAATAATACATTAAAAATTAAATAGTAAAAAATAATATCATGACTTGAAAGACACATATTCCAAATTAGCACATGTCATTATGAATAAAAGGAATCCAAGAATATATTGAAATAGGAAATCAAGCAATTCTATGAAGCACAATCTCAATAACAGATATAGGAAAGCAAATTGGTAATGATTTAATGTAACTATTTTCTAAATAGCATCAATGAAATTTTCATATTCCAGTGAGTAGCAGACTAACAGTAGCACAATCTAAGTTTGCACAACGTGCAATAAAAAACCTAAAATGTGCAAACCGAACGACCAAACCCAAATCTAAACATGAAACCAGTTATAAGTATAGTGAAATAGCCAAATCGGGATCAGTGCCATAAAAATATGCTAGGCCGATCAAAAGTTCATGTGGCCATTTGGAGAAGGAGAGGAATAGAATCTGGAAAGTGTAGAAGTAATAGGTAATTTTGGGCAGGGACATTGGAGTAGGCTACGAGCGGATCTCGTGACAAGCTGGGCATTGGGCGTAACAGAAGTTGACGAAGTAGGGATGACGCACCTTGACAGAGCTCGCGTGAGCCGCTGCTGGGTGCGATGGCAGAAATTGAGCTATATGAGCTTTCAAGATTTAACTTAAAAATCTCATTTGGAGGTTGGATTTAAGTCCCCAAACTTTAATACTTCTGACCTAGTTATAGAGACTCTTTTACGTAATTTAGTTCCAAATATGACATCTTGTTTAAATGCATGTCTCTACAAATTGATTCCTTAAAGTAACAATATTAGGGCTTAGTGAAATACTAATATTATTTACTAACTAAATTGCTTACGTGGAATCCCTAAATGACCTGGACATTTTGTACTAGGGATAAAAATTGAGGTTGTTGATAAGTGCTAGAATTAAGTAAATTTTCATGTAATTACAAAACTTATTGGTAATGAATTGTTGAATTTATCATCCAATTTCACCCTTCTTTGCTTAATTTGTGACTTTTATGTTTATTGAAATTGAATCTGAATTTGATGCTATTCTAATTAGAATTCTGTAAAATTTTGCAGAAGATGAAATAATGTACAAAGAAAGCATCAAGTGAGCAGTGAGAGACAAAAACTGTGTAGAGAAAGATTCAAAGGCAAGACAAGCTGGGAAATTAGTCACTATTTCCTGCGCTTCACTTGCGCTCAGCACAGGCAAAGCGCAGGAATGACTATTTGGTTACTATTTCCTGCACTGAACGCAGGCAAAGCGCAGGACTCGTAACCTAGTTTTTAATGAGTTGCAGACAATTTTCAGGGAGTTTTTCGTTTTGGAGAGAGTTAGACGGTTTTTGGAGTTTACAGAGAGAGTTTTGGAGAAGAACGGAGACCATTCTGGAGCAAGAAGGACACTACAATAGAGTTGGAAGGCTTCGCTGCTAATCTTCTTCCTAATCCTTGTTGGTTGTAATGGCTACCATGAGTAGCTAAACTTCTCTTTAGGATTGAATGTAGTCAATTCAATCCCTAATTGTATTTTGGATCATTGATATTTTGGAAACCTTGTTTTATCAATACTGGTGTTTTTATTTCTATTCTTAATGCTTAATTCCGTTCTTGTAACGGAATTATTATTTGATTTCTTGAATTGGCTGGGAATTTGTTCTCTAAATCCGATTTTGGTAAAAACACTCAATAGGTTGAATTCCTAGGGATAGGGTTCAATTTATTCATAGCTTTTAACAACTTTTCTTAATGCTAGGCAATTTGTTATATATCCGAGGGATCGGTGTCTAGGAATTGTTCTAAGAATTTCATATTTGAGGAATCAATTGAATGAGATTTATTTGTGCTTCAATATTGTTAATTGCAAATTCCTAAATATTATTGAGTCCCAAAATACAATAGGGGTGCGATAGACGAAGTTCAATCCTAGTTTTTCTCAACTCCTCAATTTAATCCATATTTCTTTTTGTCTCAAGATTCTTTTATTTGCATCTTTTAAATTACTTTTCACAAAATAATCTCAATCATTTGCAATCATTCTTACTCAGTAAGCGTGAGTCCTAAGAATTTATTTTGTACGGTTCTTCGTGGGAACGACAACCCCTACTTTTCTACTATTATACTGCTGCGATATTAGTACACTTGCCAAGATCTCAACAAGTATTTTTGGTGTCATTGTCGGGGAACGGTGTTTCAATTTAAATTCTTATGTAACATCCCGCAAATTAGGAGCTTTAATAATTCATTAGATTACAAGCATATAAATATGTGTTAGTAATTGAGGAAAGGTAGGTTGAGGGATTAGGGGTTAAAACTTAGCTATAAAACCAAGTTTTAGGATTTTGTCTAAGTAAAATTAGTAAGTTTGGGTTGCTGGTAATCGATTACAGAGAGTTTGTAATCGATTACCAGAGAGTTGAGTTTCTGGTAATCGATTAGAAGGAGTATCTGTAATCGATTACCCTAGAGCTGTATTTTGTGTAATCGATTACTCACAGGGTGGTAATCAATTACCTGAGGACTGAGTTTTTGGTAATCGATTACGAAGGGCTGTAATCGATTACCAGATTCCCAGAAACGCTTTCCAGTGTAAATTCTACCTCTGGTAATCGATTACAGCACTATTGTAATTGATTACCAATGATCCAGTATAAAATCTGGACATGCAGAAAATAAAAAACACACATTTTCTTTCACCCTTCTTCAAGCCCTAGAGAGAGAAAGTGAGAATCCTAGAGAGAGGAACTTATTTTTGGAGCCTTGGACGGAGATTGAAGCTAGAATCAACAATTGGATTACTTCAAGCTCTCAATTCCTCCCTTAATTTCATAGATTGGTGAGTATAACTCACTTTTATGGTAGAATCTATTGGTCTCAATGCATGCTCCCACCCATTTCTCTTCCCTTTCTTGATGCTGGTTAGATGATTAATAGAATTGGTAAATACTTGTTGTTTGGATTGATTATCGATAGATTGAGCATATGAGTATAGAATCGAGCGTCGGAATCTTTAGTTTCGAAATTGTCGAAACTATCGAAACTATAGAAACTATCGAATTCCCTCGATTGTAACTCATATTGTTCTTCGAATCAGTTATTGTTCTTCGTTTAATACCACTTCGTAGATTGATATGATTGTTTTAGAGTTTGAATTGAAAATGTGGGATCGTTATTTATAAAGTCGAAACTAGCGAGATTTACGAAACTGTCGATATGCTCAATGTATGAACCCAACCCCTTGATCTCCCTTTCTAATTAGTTATTTTGAATGATTTAGTGACGATTGCTTAAGATTGAGTGATTGATGTTAGGATTTGCTTGAAAAACCTATGGATGTCAAAGTTTACTATAATTGCAAACTTACGAAAAGTGTTATCATGCGCATTTGAATGATGTAAGCCGGTTTCGACCGTGAGTTAATTAAGCCAGCCTTTGCGCTGTGAGTTAAAAATTAAGTAATTAAGTAAAACATGACTTCGGTCCAGTTTGGGTGGGATTCAACCCCAGGAAAGCCGGTTCCCGTAGTCTGAGCTCAGGTCTAACTCTAGAAAGTGATAAGATCATGCCTGCTGGGCACAACAGTGAGTGCATCATGAGCATCATATCTTGCATTACTCAGCAAATCATGTTAAGTGAATTACTTATTGCTCCTAGTTTGTTATTAATCAAGGGTAACCATGCTTTATGTAATTGGATTTATGAATGAGTAAGATATGAAGTTCGTTGAGTTGTGAAGTTATCATTGATATCTGCTCCCTGTATTCATGCATCCGGTTGTATTCACTGAGATTATTATCTCACCCCACGTTTCGGGGACATATTTTAGTGGTGCAGGGACCTCCGGTGAGGTTGAGGCAATTCAGGTGTGGGTGGAGCTGAGTCTTATTTCAGCAGGGAGATTAGTTTAATAGGAGTAGTTATTAGAGTATTTGCATTTGTTAATTGGTTATTTACTGAATTATATTGATGTAGATTGTATAAGTGTATATATCTCTGAATTGGCCACTGAGACCTAGTTTTAATGTTATGATATGCATGTTATTAAACTGTACTGGCTTTTGCTGAGTTCCAGGTTAAGCTGAACTATGGTAATTGTCCAGTATTAAGGGAGACCCTGCCGGATTTCCGGTATGAGTTCATTGAATCACACTTATCTAAGTGTGAATCTTTCCCTGAACTTAAGTAGGTTTAATACTTATTAAGGTCTTTAATGTTTGTCTTGTTTTGGCTTTAGCTAATCGTTGGAAAGTTTAAGCAAATGTATGACGATATCGAAAATTTAACGAAATGATTTCAAGGAATTCAGGAATAGTGTCTCCAACGGGCATTATTTCTGAGACCGGAAATTAGGGCGTTACATTTTGGTATCAGAGCAGTTCAAACCAATTGGACTGTGGTTAGGTTAGCTGCCCGTGACTTACTATGATCTTCTATTAGGTGTACTCATTCTAGGGACTGATCACCCCTATAGTGTGTGCATTGTACACGGAGATTATGGTTAGTTATATGAGTAGGTTACCTTGGTCAAGGAGTTAGAATACCTCCTTAACAAGGGTAGAGCCACCCATCATGTATTAGAAAGAGAGTAACCTAAGTTTATTCCTAAGAACCGTATGCTCACCATAGAAGCTTTATAGAATGTGACCTTAGAGTTCTAGTGAACCTTAGGCACCTTTGAGGTGGTTAGTTAAGATAGATCTGTTCCTTGTGGAGTTTGGTTTGTTGTTTAATTTATATGTGATCTTGATTGTGTGTAACTTGTATTATTTGAATGTTTTGTGTTTCTTGCTATTGATTTATAATGTTGTTTGGTTTGAATGGTTTTATGGCATGTTATATTAGAGTGTGTATGCTTGCTAGGTAGTAGTCCACATAGTTAAAATTTCTTTTATGCAAACATTAGTTAAAGGTCACATTAGAGGGAATATAGGAATGTTAGTTCATATTGGGATAAATACCCTACTTAGAGTGAACCAGAGCTTGCTTAGGCAAACATGGGGATTCCAACCACCGGGGAAGTGTGTAGAGAGTTATAATCTAAGTAGGCTTGAGACCTTACCTAAAAGCCAGCAAACATTGCATGGACATATAGACATTTGGACCTAAACATAGAAGGGTTAGGAAATTGAGGTTCCTTTTGAGGTAACGTAAGAATAGGTGTATTTCCTAGGCCACCTTGAGAGTAGTCAGGAGACTGTCTAGTGAGTGATGATTCCTTTAGCCACCTCACTCTTTTCCTTATCCATGGATTACATGGATAGGATCCTTACGCCTTACCAGAAGGGTGGGTAGTCATGGCGGCTACCATCTCCTCACCCTTTCATCTCACATTTAGAGAACACCTAGCAGCCCTAGAGGCAGTGTCTTGTCACCCTAGCATCCTAGAAACCCTTAGGAGAGAACACTATACCTATACCTTAAGACAGCAACACCAATTGTTAACCACTAGGAGTTGGGGACATGTTTAGGAGATGAACAAGTCAGAAATTCATAGTAAAAGTAGGGAGTTCTCTGTTATCTAATATTATCACATTTCCAGGAGTTACAAATAGTAACCTCCTTGCACCCTACCGATTGAGTAAGTTGTTACGAGAAAACAATACCTTCTAGTCTAGATATTCAACCTTATCCATATATTCCAGAAGCGAAATTCTATAACTTTAAACCTTATATCTTTATGTTATAGTCGTAACCATGTTTACATAGGTTCACATTCTAAACAGAAATAGGAAATTCGTTTCACACCATAATAGTAATAACTCTAGAGCTTATGAGAAGGGAAACCAAATTAGTTAGGTACCTAGATGTAGACTTAATGTCTCTAAGAGAGAAATTAAGATCTAGAACACTGAAAAATATTAGAAAGAGCCTATAGCCTGAAGGGGGTAGTCTTATAGGCAGGATATGTGAAGCCATAAAAGACACTCAGTACCCGAGCACGACTAAGTTTACTCAACCTGAAAGTTATACTTGATTATGTATAGTTAGACATGACCTGAGTGTTAAGAAGGATTGAGAGGTTGTTAGGCTCACTCACTAGGTTAAAATTTTAAGCCAGTGGAAGTCCTAACTCATAGGAGAACCAAAGTGTGAATGACATTATGTCACTCTCCTTTTTCCATGGAACTTAAAACCAAATTAAGTACAGCCTGACCGGTAAGGTGGGATAGAGGAAGATCCCACTATGGGACGATTGGAGACTAGGAGGGTTACCGTGTTCATACTGCAATCGGGAGGAATTATACCTACGGTTGCGGCATGAGTGTTGTTAAGATTCCTTTATTTTCTTAGAAGAATGAATAATTTTCCTCTCTTGGGTGCGGTGTTTGTCTATGTGATTATGTGAACTTAATTCCTCGAATACGACGTGAGTGTTGGATGATTTCGCCAACACAAACTTAGTGATTCGAGGGATTGAGTAATTATGTGTGCATGACTTAGTGTTAGTAATATAGTAAAGCTTAGAATATAAACATTAAAAATCACTTGGAGTTTCTCAAACTTAGCTAGACCATTAAGAACATAAAACTTAAACCAACAGGTGGTTAATGGGTTTGGGTATGGAGTTAAAATCCTTACTCAGATGTTGCGTGAGATCTTTTCCTACGATTAGATTTCTATCAAGTGTGTTATATAACCAAGCCAGTTTAGTATACTCAAATAGAGTAGAAAGTCTTTTCATGTGTCTTTCGTGATGATACATGAAAGGAGTTTGTTAGAGAAGTTTGGGAACCTAAGTTTAGGTGTGGCAACTGGAGAGCATAGTATCAACTTCGTTTTAATGAGATCACTAGTGAGCTAAGAGCTCTAATCAGGGAGGCTCAGAGTATGGACTCAAGCCTCCAAGAGAGAAGACAACAGTTAGGGTTTCTGAATCAGGAGATGGGATGATTCTCTTCCAAGGGAGAGTCTGTGTCCCTGAGGGGGGTAGCTTCAGGCAACAGGTGTTAGAGGAAGCCAATAGAGGTAAGTTCTCTGTGCGTCCTGGCTCTACCAAGATGTGTCAGGATTTGAAGAGAGACATAACAGATTATGTTTTTAAGTGTTTAGTGTGTCAACAGGTCAATATAGAGCATCAAAACCATTAGGAACCCTTTTACCGTTAGAAATCTCTGAGTGGGAAAGTATAATTATGAACGTTTGTGGTAGGATTGCCTCGAATCCAAACTGGGTTTGACGCCATCTGGGTGATGGAGGATCGACTGACCAAGTCATCTCACCTCCTATTAGTTAGGAGTACCTTTTCTCTTAGCAAGCTAGCAGGTTTGTATGTTAGGGAGATTGTCAGACTCCATGGCATTCCCTCTAACATCATATCAGATAGGGATCCTAGGTTCACTTTTAAGTTCTGGGATGCTCTTCAACAGGTTACGGGAACGACTTCCAGAACTTTTTAGTTGAAGCAGTCTTTAAGTTCTGTTTTCTTAATCAATTTTGAGGACAAAATTGCCTGAAGGGGGTAGAATGTAACATCCTGCAAATTAGGAGCTTTAATAATTCATTAGATTACAAGCATATAAATATGTGTTAGTAATTGAGGAAATGCAGGTTGAGGGATTAGGGCTTAAAACTTAGCTATAAAACCAAGTTTTAGGATTTTGTCTAAGTAAAATTAGTAAGTTTGGGTTGCTGGTAATCGATTACAGAGAGTTTGTATTTGATTACCAAAGAGTTGAGTTTCTGGTAATCGATTACAAGGAGTATCTGTAATCGATTACACGAGAGCTGTATTTTGTGTAATCGATTACTCACAGGGTGGTAATCGATTACCTGAGGACTGAGTTTTTGGTAATCGATTACCAAGGGCTGTAATCGATTACCAGATTCCCAGAAACGCTTTCTAGTGTAAATTCTACATCTGGTAATCGATTACAGCACTATTGTAATCGATTACCAACGGTCCAATATAAAAGCTGGACATGCAGAAAATCGAAAAACACATATTTTCTTTCACCCTTCTTCAAGCCCTAGAGAGAGAAAGTGAGAATCCTAGAGAGAGGAACTTATTTTTGGAGCCTTGGAAGGAGATTGAAGCTAGAATCAACAATTGGATGACTTCAAGCTCTCAATTCCTCCCTTAATTTCATAGATTGGTGAGTATAACTCGCTTTTATGGTAGAATCTATTGGTCTCAATGCATGCTCCCACCCATTTCTCTTCCCTTTCTTGATGCTGGTTAGATGATTAATAGAATTGGTAAATACTTGTTGTTTGAATTGATTATCGATAGATTGAGCATATGAGTATAGAATCGAGCGTCGGAATCTTTAGTTTCGAAATTGTCGAAACTATCGAAACTATAGAAACTATCGAATTCCCTCGATTGTAACTCATACTGTTCTTCGAATCGGTTATTATTCTTCGTTTAATACCACTTCGTAGATTCATATGATTGTTTTAGAGTTTGAATTGAAAATGTGGGATCGTTATTTATAAAGTCGAAACTATCGAGATTTACGAAACTGTCGATATGCTCCATGTATGAACCCAACCCCTTGATCTCCCTTTCTATTTAGTTATTTTGAATGATTTAGTGACGATCGCTTAAGATTGAGTGATTGATGTTAGGATTTGCCTGAAAAAACCTATGGATGTCAAAGTTTACTATAATTGCAAACTTACGAAAAGTGTTATCATGTGCATTTGAATGATGTAAGCCGGTTTCGACCGTGAGTTAATTAAGCCAGCCTTTGCGCTGTGAGTTAAAAATTAAGTAATTAAGTAAAACACGACTTCGGTCCAGTTTGGGTGGGATTCGTCCCCAGGAAAGCCGGTTCCCGTAGTCTGAGCTCAGGTCTAACTCTAGAAAGTGATAAGATTATGCCTGCTGGGCACAATAGTGAGTGAATCATGAGCATCATATCTTGCATTACTCAGCAAATCATGTTAAGTGAATTACTTATTGCTCCTAGTTTGTTATTAATCAATGGTAACCATTGTAGGAACACAGGGAAACACTAGAAGGGGGGTTGAATAGTGTTTCTGAATATTTTTTAAAGCTTTTCGCAAACAGGTGTTAAAAACACGATTTCAGACAGGCTCTTAAAGGACTGTCTGAAGTTTTCAGACGGTATAAAAAATACTGATTTAAAACAATGTTTTATGCCTTTATAACATATCAGATTAATTACTCTAACCCCTTGATTAGTAAAAAGAATTGACAAGAGATAAGGGTAAGAAAACTTAGCCAAGAAATTTATCCTGGTTCACTCACTACCACTGTGAGCTACATCCAGTCCCAATGGCAAACAACCACTGGATTTCCACTATATGAATATTCAGATTACAAGCTTGGATGTGAGCACAGTCTCTCCAGACACAATGAGTACAGTCTCTCCAGACACAACGAGTACAGTCTCTCCAGACACAACGAGTACAGTCTCTCCAGACACAACGAGTACAGTCTCTCCAGACACAACGAGTACAGTCTCTCCAGACACAACGAGTACAGTCTCTCCAGACACCACGAGTACAGTCTCTCCAGACACCACGAGTACAGTCTCTCCAGACACAAACAAGTATTCTTTTCTGTCAAGCCTTTTCAGGCTCTACCACAAGTATTCTTTTCTGTCAAGCCTCTTCAGGCTCTACCACAAGTATTCTTTTCTGTCAAGCCTCTTCAGGCTCTACCACAAGTATTCTTTTCTGTCAAGCCTCTTCAGGCTCTACAAAGGTTTACAAAGAAAGGGGTTTAAGCTTTTAAACTATCAAGTTTGAAGCTCAAACCAATACAATGTACAATAAAAACTGAGGTATGCTCAGGATATACAAATGTGTACAAAGAATTCTATCAGAGAGTTTTTACGGAGTAAAAACTTGCAGCGTGATGTTTCTCTTGGCTTTCTTGTATGTTGATTTTCTCTCTTTTCCTTGGTTACTTTTGATGGTCTTCATAGAGGGGTATTTATACCCAAACTTTAATCCGTTGAAATACCACCGTTAAGAGATAACATTAAATGCTATTTAATCCGTTGTGAGACATGCTTATGAGAGCTCTGATATTTCTGACACGATACAAGGTTTCTCTTGCATTAAGGCTGCTACAAATGTTGTTGCAGAGGCTGCGTTGCAGAGATTTCCTCAGTGGTGTATGAAATTCAAAATCACCAGGAAAGGTCTCTGTGTTCCTTGCCATAAACGTGTTTGAAAAGGTACGTGCAGCAGATGTTCAGAGAAGTCTTCACAAGCTTCAGCAGAGAGTGCCACGTCATAAGTGAGACTTCAGACAACACTGATACTTCAGACGGGTTGAGCTACTTCAGACAGCTTCAACTCTTCAGACGAGTTCTGCTTCTTCAGACAGCTTCAACACTTAGTCTTTTTATGTAGGCTCATAGTGACTCTTGCTGAAATCATAGATAAATCATTAAAACATATATGTATCTATGATAAATATTTTAACTCAAATTTGTTAAGCATTAAAACTTGGGAATTGAGTTGTCTTAAACATCATATTTTCTCTTATGATATTTTTGAGACTCAACATTCTCCCCCTTTTTAATGATGAAAAATTTGTTTAAAATACATAAATCTGAAAGGAGTTTTAAAGATAAAAATATAGATAGCTCCCCCTCAGATGGTGATCTCTTAAACTGATTTGATCAAAAATCAATTTCTTATGTACTCCCCCTGAGTCCTGTAATCACTTTAGATTCAGATTCAGATTTTGTATTCAGATTCAGATTTTGTTAGATTTTAATACTCCCCCTTTTTTCATCAATCAAAAGGGAATATCAGAGCTAAACAGTAACTGAGCAATAAATTCACATAGAACATATATCATAATGTTAACAATGCACTCATAAAAGGATGAGAAAAGCCACGGATTGTATATATGGGAATGTTCAGATAAAGAAACAAACAATCAGACACTTGTCATAAGCATGAAAATAAACAAAAGACAATGGCTAAAATGAACAGTCTAATCTTTGTTCTTCAGCAAGGCCTCAGTGAGAAAGGAAATCAAGTCGTCCTTGGCCTTGTTTATTGCAGCTTCCACTGAGGTTTTCAAGTCTTTCTAACCAGATCTGATAAGCTGCTGTTCTTGAAGAATCTGTTCTTGTTGAGCAATCAGATGCTTAGTCTTATGTTCTTGATCAGCACACTTCTTTTCAAGTTTCTGCACTTTGGACTTCAACTTCAGATTTTCCTTAGCCAAGTCTTGCTCAGATTCATAGAAGATGAGCTGGATGTAGGGGCAAACAAATCTAAGCATTCCAAATCCTGGCTGCAGTTTGTAGTCAGATGGGCTGAACACAGGGCAAAAGAAGGTGCCAATAGGATTTAGTAGAACCCAATCTTCATGGAAAGAGTCAGCAGGTGGGGGAAAGTGATCTCTCATATAGTGATATTTGACAGTGGTTGACTTTCCAAGTCCAACACCAGAATCAGCATCAGGACCAGTGGAGCCAGAAGAAGATCCAACATCTTCTCTGATCTTCCAGTAAGAGGACCACATCCAATCTTGAAGTAGATGATCCAGGCCTCCTCCTAGATTTGTGATGAATTCTGGTAAAGAGTCCCACTCTGATGGACTCATCACTTCAGACACAGGTGAGTTTTTCTTTGAATAGATTTTAGCTTCTTTGAATGACTCTTCCTGTAGGGGATACCTAGGAACTATTTTATCAGGTTGCACCAAGATTTTAGTGGTTGGCCTGATTGAACAAGTTCTAGGTGGCCTGTAGCCTCTCATCCCAACTCCCTTGTGCAGATCCCTCTGAAACAGCTCAGACTCAGTGTTCAGCTGCCTCACAAAGCTCCATTCATCATTAGACAGCCTCAGGGAATCATTTGAGAATGGATTGATGGGAGCCCAAATATGTGCAAGAGGGACACCCTTCCTGATCTTGTCTAATCCACCTGAAGAAGCACTGTATTGATTCCTTACTTCGGCAGCAGTTTTCCTGATTAAGCCAGGATGCAAGGATACAGCAGGTGCTGATCTGAAATACTGTAGCTCTTCAGACAGGGTGCTAAACTTGGGTAGTGAGCAGGGATCAGCAAGCACTTGCTCTTCTTCAACAGAGAGCTCTTCTTCTAGAGAGGGTGTAGGAGGTGGAGGTGATGAAGGTAAGAGTGGTATTAGAGCAAGGTCATGGATTTGTGGGGAAGATAATGTGGGCTCAGAGAGGTGATGATGGTATTGTGAGGGAAGCTCCCAGCAGAATCTCTGAGACGGTTCTGCATGTGGTACATTATGATGTTGGGGAGGTTCACCTTCTTCTTCTGCAGTAGGTGAATCAGACAAAATCTTTCTAACTCAGAAATATGGTTTCTACTTCCATTCTTAGGGATGATAGAGCACCCTAAGATGGCATGCAAAACCCTAGCCTTGTCTGACATATGCTTCGCATCCAAGCTTACTGGTTCAGAGGTGCCATACAGAAACTCTGTGAACTGCTTCGGTCCTCCATTTCTTGCTTCCCAGCTAGGAGTGAATACAGCTCCTTCAATTCTGACCTCACAGATGTGAGCGATGATATCTTCATCAACGAAGACAGGAACACCACGTACTGAGGCCTTGATGCTAGTGTAGATACCCTGAGGATTGGGTATTCCTCTGGCAGTAGCCCAGAAATCCAGCACACTTTGCTCATGCCACTGTGTCAAGTTGTGATTGAAATACGGAGTCCACCCAGCTGCATCGAACTCAGCAAACAAGTCCATTCCCAGAGATTGAAGATCTTCCAGAACTACACCCTTAGTCTTCACGATGTTGCTTCCAGCAGATTTCTTAGGGGCCATTGGAGGGTTTTCTGAAGAACTTGAGAGAGAAAAAGAATTGCTTGTAGAAGAAGGATCTCAAGAGATGACTACTGAATAGTGAACAGTGAAGTTCTGTGACCCACTAGCTTCCGTATTTATAGATCCATAAAGCAATGATGGCATGTACTGGGTGCGCAGACATAGGAAAACGTGCGAAGTGGAAGAGACAAAATAAATGGAATTAAACCGTCTCATAAAGCCACGTCATTTGTTTACTTCAGACAAGTGACAGATTTCAGAAACCCATATGAATTTCAGACAACCCAAAATTTCAGACAAGTTACTTGTTTCAGACAGGCTGAAATTTCAGAAACATCATTTTTGACAGATCAGATCACACGCATTCAAAATGCATGTATGTTCAGATTATTTCTAATGAACTTAAATCTATCTTCAGTCAAAGGTTTTGTGAATATATCAGCCCATTGATGCTCTGTATCAATAAACTGAATATCAAAAATACCTTTCTGAACATAGTCTCTAATGAAATGATGTTTTATTTCTATATGTTTAGCCCTAGAATGTTGAATGGGATTTTCAGACAAATTAATAGCACTTGTATTATCACACAAAACAGGTATAGCAGATATATTAATGTTAAAATCTTCTAACTGATACTTCACCCATAACAGTTGTGAGCAGCAACTGGCTGCTGAGATATATTCTGCTTCAGCTGTTGATAAGGCAATTGTGCTTTGCCTTTTGCTTGACCAGCTAATCATATTTTCTCCAAAGAAATGACATCCACCACTAGTGCTTTTTCTTTCAATTCTGTCTCCAGCAAAATCAGCATCACAGTAACCTATTAACCTGCAATCCTTACTTTTCTTATAGCACAGACCAAGATTAGTAGTACCTTTAAGATATCTGAAAATTCTTTTTACAGCGTTGTAGTGAGTGCTCCTTGGATTAGATTGAAATCTAGCACACAGACAATCACTGAACATTATGTCAGGTCTGCTTGCTGTTAGATATAGTAATGATCCAATCATTCCTCTATACAAAGTTTGATTCACTGGTTCTTCCTTCTCATCTTTATTTAAAGATGCAGAGGGATGCATTGGAGTTGGCATGGGTTTGCAATCATGTAAGTTAAACTTCTTAAGCATTTCCTTTGTATATTTTTCTTAAAGGATCCATATACAGTCAGAATCTTGCTTAATCTGAAGTCCTAAGAAAAATTTTAGTTCACCCATTAAACTCATTTCAAATTCTGATTGCATTAACTCTGAAAACTCCTTGCATAATGAAGAGTTAGTTGAACCAAAGATAATGTCATCAACATATATCTGAACAAGTATAAGATCTTTGTTAGACTGTTTTCTAAAAAGAGTTGTGTCCACTTTTCCTCTTTCAAAACCATTTGAGATTAGAAAACTTCTCAATCTGTCATACCAAGCTCTTGGGGCTTGTTTCAGACCATAGAGAGCCTTTTTGAGTTTGAAAACATGTTCAGGAAAAGCAATATCTTCAAAACCAGGGGGTTGTCTAACAAAGACTTCTTCTTCAATGAGACCATTGAGGAAGGCTCTTTTAACACCCATTTGATATTGCTTGATGCCATTATTTACAGCATAAGATAAAAGAATTCTAATTGCTTCTAACCTGGCCACTGGGGCAAAGGTTTCAGTGAAATCAATACCTTCTTGCTGGTTGTATCCTTGAGCAACTAATCTTGCCTTGTTTCTGACTACCTTGCCTTCTTCAGACAGCTTGTTTCTGAACACCCATTTGGTTCCAATAATAGTTTTCCCATGGGGTTTAGGAACAAGGGTCCAGACATCACTCCTAGCAAACTGATTCAGCTCTTCTTGCATGGCTAGGATCAACCCTTCATCATGCAGAGCTTCATCAATGTTCTTTGGCTCTATTTCAGATAGGAGAGCAAGAGAATTCAGAATCTTGAATTTTGATCTTGTCATAACTCCTTCTGAAGTGCTCCCAATGATTTGCTCCTTAGGATGATGTGATTTGTATTTCCAATCAGGTTTCTGAGGAAGTATCACATCTGTTTGTTCTGTTTGAGACTCAACATTTGTCTGAAGAGGTTTGGTAACAGTAGGTACTTCAGACAGCTGCTCATCCTTCGAGCTGCTGTGGTCATTCAGCTCCATTCCTGCAAAGTTATCCTCTAGATCTGATAGTTCCCTATTAGTCTCTTTGTTATCATTGAATTTAACATGAATAGTTTCTTCAACAGTTAAAGTTCTAGAGTTATACACTCTATAGGCTTTAGATGTTTCAGAATATCCAATGAAAAATCCTTTATCAGACTTTGCATCAAATTTTCCAAGATCATCCTTGGTGTTGAGTATAAAACATTCACACCCAAAGGTGTGGAAGTATGATATGTTGGGTTTTCTTCCTTTCTACAGTTCATAGGCAGTCTTTTTCAGAATTGGTCTTACCAATATTCTGTTTTGAAGGTAACATGCTGTGCTAACAGCTTCTGCCCAGAAGGATCTTGGTAAGCTGCATGAGTTGAGCATGGTCCTTGCCATCTCTTGCAAACTTCTGTTCTTTCTCTCAACAACCCCATTCTGTTGAGGTGTTCTAGCCACAGAGAAATGGTGTGAGATCCCATTCTCATCACAGAACATTTGAAAGTTTGCATTCTCAAACTCTCCACCATGATCACTTCTGATAACAGAAATACAAAATCCTTTCTCATTCTGTACCTTCTTGCAGAATATTGTGAAATTCCTAAAAGTCTCATCCTTGCTTCTTAGGAATAACACCCAAGTAAATCTAGAATAGTCATCAACAATGACCAAGCCATATTTCTTACCACTAAGACTTTCTGTTCTAATAGGACCAAACAAGTCAATGTGTAAAAGTTCTAGTGGTCTGCTAGTTGAAACAACATCTTTACTCTTAAAAGAGTGTCTTGTTTGTTTCCCTTTCAGACAGCTTTCACATAAAATGTCAGATTTGTATGAAAGCTTGGGCAATCCTTTAACAAGATTATGTTTTGCTAATCTTGAGATTAATCTCAAGCTGGCATGCCCAAGTCTTTGATGCCAAATCTGTTTTTCATCTTCAACAGAAATGAAACACTTTACATTTTGACTTTCTAGATCCTCTAGATCAATTTTGTACACATTGTTGTGTCTCTTAGCAGTAAAGAGAATTTTCTTAGAGGAGTCTTTGACTATGCATCCTTCCTTAGTAAAATCTACCACATAACCACTGTCACATAATTGACTTATGCTCAGTAAGTTATGTTGTAGTCCCTCCACTAGAAGTACATTTTTAATAAGGGATGAAGAAGATATACCTACAGTCCCTATTCCAATGATCTTCCCTTACTGATTTCCACCAAAGGTGACCATTCCACCAGCTCTAGGTCTAAGGTTTTGGAACAAAGACCTTTCTCCTGTCATGTGTCGCGAGCACCCACTGTCCAGGTACCATTTGTGGGGTCTCCTTTGTCATGTTAAACACATCTGCAACAGGAATAATTAAGTTTTTAGGTACCCATATTCTTTTGGGTCCTTTCTTGTTAGCTTTGGGCCTTGTCTTTCTCCTGTGTTTGCACTGAGCCATATTGTGTCCAGGCTTACCACAGTGAGAACACCCAGTAACCTTCTTTTTAGAAAAATTTAAGACTGTAGGAGGTTCAGACAAGTTATGATCACAAAAGCCTAGTCCAGTTTTGTCAAGGGAATGCCTTTGACTTCCAAGCATTATATTCAGATTTTTAGTTCCTTTGACAAATTTGGCCAGATCTTTTGTCAGTTCCACAACCTGCTTCTGAAGTTTCTTATTTTCTTCAGACACAGCTTGTGAACTGCAGTTTTTAGTCTCAAGAACCTTTTCTTTGAGCATAATATGTTCTATCTCAAGTGCCTCATATTTGTTACACATTTCTGTGTGGGCTTTGGATAGATTCTTATACTCTTGGAAAAGTTCTTGAGAACTTTCCACCAGATCATCATACATTTCTTGTAGAGTAAGAGGAAATACCTCAGCTTCAGAGCTGCCTGAGGATGGTAGACTAGCCATGAGACACAAATTTGCCTTTTCTGAAGTATCTTCTTCTTCTTCTGAGGTTGATTCATCAAGATCTTCCCATGTTGCCATGAGACTTTTCTTCTTTTTGGAAAAATTCTTCTTGAAGTTGTTTTTCTTCAGTCTTGGACAATCAGCCATTATGTGTCCTGGTTGCTTACATTCAAAGCAAGAAATTTTATCAGGTTTAGACTCTTTACCTGTCTTACCTGATTTGGATGATGACGGTTGGTTCTTTCTGAACTTTCCTCTGTTCTGCAACATTCTCTTGATCTTTCTGCTTAAAAGAGCAAGATCATCTTCATCTTCTGAGCTGTCTTCAGAATCTTCATTTGCTTCTGAACTGTCCTCAGCTTGCATAGCCTTCATGCTGCCATGCCTAGACTGTTTGACTTTGGAGTTTAGAGCCAGAGACTTCTTCTTGTTGTCATCTTCTCCAAGCTCAAGTTCATGGACTTTGAGAGATCCCAACAGTTCTTCCATTCTTAGAGAGTTCAAATCTCTTGCCTCTTGAATGGCAGTGACTTTGGGTCTCCAGGACTTAGGTAGACTCCTTAGAATCTTTCTGTTGTTGTCTCCAGATTCATAGGTTCTTCCTAAAGACCTGAGTCCTAGGTGTTAAAAACACGATTTCAGACAGGCTCTTAAAGGACTGTCTGAAGTTTTCAGACGGTATAAAAATACTGATTTAAAACAATGTTTTATGCCTTTATAACATATCAGATTAATTACTCTAACCCCTTGATTAGTAAAAAAGAATTGACAAGAGATAAGGGTAAGAAAACTTAGCCAAGAAATTTATCCTGGTTCACTCACTACCACTGTGAGCTACGTCCAGTCCCAATGGCAAACAACCACTGGATTTCCACTATATGAATATTCAGATTACAAGCTTGGATGTGAGTACAGTCTCTCCAGACACAATGAGTACAGTCTCTCCAGACACAACGAGTACAGTCTCTCCAGACACAACGAGTACAGTCTCTCCAGACACAACGAGTACAGTCTCTCCAGACACAACGAGTACAGTCTCTCCAGACACAACGAGTACAGTCTCTCCAGACACAACGAGTACAGTCTCTGCAGATACCACGAGTACAGTCTCTCCAGACACCACGAGTACAGTCTCTCCAGACACCACGAGTACAGTCTCTCCAGACACAAACAAGTATTCTTTTCTGTCAAGCCTCTTCAGGCTCTACCACAAGTATTCTTTTCTGTCAAGCCTCTTCAGGCTCTACCACAAGTATTCTTTTCTGTCAAGCCTCTTCAGGCTCTACCACAAGTATTCTTTTCTGTCAAACCTCTTCAGGCTCTACCACAAGTATTCTTTTCTGTCAAGCCTCTTCAGGCTCTACCACAAGTATTCTTTTCTGTCAAGCCTCTTCAGGCTCTACCAAGGTTTACAAAGAAAGGGGTTTAAGCTTTTAAACTATCAAGTTTGAAGCTCAAACCAATACAATGTACAATAAAAACTGAGGTATGCTCAGGATATACAAATGTGTACAAAGAATTCTATCAGAGAGTTTTTACGGAGTAAAAACTTGCAGCGTGATGTTTCTCTTGGCTTTCTTGTATGTTGATTTTCTCTCTTTTCCTTGGTTACTTTTGATGGTCTTCATAGAGGGGTATTTATACCCAAACTTTAATCCGTTGAAATACCACCGTTTAGAGATAGCATTAAATGCTATTTAATCCGTTGTGAGACATGCTTCTGAGAGCTCTGATATTTCTGACACGATACAAGGTTTCTCTTGCATTAAGGCTGCTACAAATGTTGTTGCAGAGGCTGCGTTGCAGAGATTTCCTCAGTGGTGTATGAAATTCAAAATCACCAGGAAAGGTCTCTGTGTTCCTTGCCATAAACGTGTTTGAAAAGGTACGTGTAGCAGAGGTTCAGAGAAGTCTTCACAAGCTTCAGCAGAGAGTGCCACGTCATAAGTGAGACTTCAGACAGCACTGATACTTCAAACGGGTTGAGCTACTTCAGACAGCTTCAACTCTTCAGACGAGTTCTGCTTCTTCAGACAGCTTCAACACTTAGTCTTTTTTTGTAGGCTCATAGTGACTCTTGTTGAAATCATAGATAAATCATTAAAACATATATGTATCTATGATAAATATTTTAACTCAAATTTGTTAAGCATTAAAACTTGGGAATTGAGTTGTCTTAAACATCATATTTTCTCTTATGATATTTTTGAGACTCAACAACCATGATTTATGTAATTGGATTTATGAATGAGTAAGATATGAAGTTCGTTGAGTTGTGAAGTTGTCATTGATATATGCTCCCTGCATTCATGCATGCGGTTGTATTCACTGAGTTTATTATCTCACCCCACGTTTCGGGGACATATTTTAGTGGTGCATGTACCTCCGGTGAGGTTGAGGCAGTTCAGGTGTGGGTGGAGCTGAGTCTTATTTCAGCAGGGAGATTAGTTTAATAGTAGTTATTGGAGTATTTGTATTTGTTAATTGGTTATTTACTGAATTATATTGATGTAGATTGTATAAGTGTATATATCTCTGAATTGGCCACTGAGGCCTAGTTTTAATGTTATGATATGCATGTTATTAAACTGTACTGGCTTTTGCTGAGTTCCAGGTTAAGCTGAACTATGGTAATTGTCCAGTATTAAGGGGAGACCCTACCGGATTTCCGGTATGAGTTCATTGAATCACACTTATCTAAGTGTGAATCTTTCCCTGAACTTAAGTAGGTTTAATACTTATTAAGGTCTTTAATGTTTGTCTTGTTTTGGGTTAAGCTAATCATTGGAAAGTTTAAGAAAATGTATGACGATATCGAAAATTTAACGGAATGATTTCAAGAAATTCAGGAATAGTGTCTCAAACGGGCATTATTTCTGAGACCAGAAATTAGGGCGTTACATCTTAGTTCATCTTATTGAGTTGTAAATATTTTTATTTTTTATTTTTATTTTTCTGTCGTTAATTTTATTCTTATTCCTCTCTTCTGTGCTAATTCTTGCTCTAGTGCTTTGTGATTTATGATCTTGTGAGTTCAGGTACATCAAGACCAACTGGAATTTAATCTAGAAATTGAAAAGACCTCCAGGATAAGAAGAAACAGGAAGAAAAAGCAAGAACATGCTACAGGAGAAACTTCCCACTCTCTCAATACATCCATAAAAAGTGAAGTCAAACCTGAAGTAATGGCTGGTGAATGGAAAAATCCACCAAGAAGAACACTTGGAGATTATGTTATGCTGCAACAACCAGAATATTTTTCCAGCATACCGATTCATGGTAACTTCCCTAACTACAACAATTATCTTAACAATTTTTCGTTGGATTGGGGAAGTAACCAGAATCAGAGCTTTGGGTGGCAACAAGATGATGTTTCGTTCTACATGCAACCTTCTTTCCAACAACAGCAAAGTTACTCTTCAGTTCAATAAGGAAAATCAACATTAGATGATATTCTTGAAGAATTGTTGCAATTCTCTACGATATATCAGAAGAATAGAAAAGCATCAAAAAGTACTCTTGCCACTCTGATGGAGCAGTTAGCAGAAAGTTCAGCTAACTAACAGTCAGAATAAATCTCAGCAAATACACAACCCAACCCCGAGGAAAAAGGGGCAGGTGATAAGTGAAAATTATATGATAAATTAGAGCACTTTTTAGTTCACTTATCAAGGATAAAAGGTATTTTTGCCCCAAATCAATCCCTTTTTATTAAATATTAGATAAATTGTATTTATTAATCTTGGATTTGAATTTGATGCTATTTTGATAGAAATATTGCTAATTTTTGCAGAATATTGCAAGGATTTGATTTGAGGGAAAAATAGCATTAAATAAGGGAGATATTTGCAAGATTTGAAGTTTGATTGAAGGCAATTAATGAAGATTGAAAGATTATTTGTGAGCAATAATGAAGATTTGAAGAATATCTGATCGCCATTAATGAAGATATCTCTGCCAATCAAACAAGGATTCTGCAGACAACCTTCCCAATTAAATCCAAGATGCTCAATAAATGCAAGATTTCATCAAGAAAAGGGAAACAAGAAAAGACAAATCAACCAAAACCAGTCTCGGGGAGAGATCAAGTTAAAAAGAGAAAGATTGAAGCTGCAAGACGCATTCTGCGCTTCAACCTGCGCTGTAGCGCAGGGTGAAGCACAAGTTACGAAGATTCTTGCCCTGTTGCCGTTTTTAGATAAATTTCTCCCCAATTTTCTTTGTCTTTCCTTAGCCTATAAATAGGAACCTCTTGCACCAGATCAGGTGTGCACAATTATTGTAATTCAGTCATATTTCAGTGATAATGCACCAGAGCTAATTTTAGAGTACGAGAGGAGGAGCGCTTCACAAGGATTGAAGATGTGACAACATCTTCGGTGGTTTATATGGCTACCTTGTGTAGTTAACTCTCCATTAGGATTGAATGTAATTGATTCTATCCCCAAGTGTATGTAAACTCTATATTATTATTTCCTGAGCTCTCTGTCTATAATATTGGTAATCTTATTCTGTGCTTAATTCCTAACTTCCGCGCTTGCGCTGGAGTTATAGGCTAGTTTTGACTAGGATTGAGGATGGGGGAGCGGATTCTGAAGAAACCCAAACTCTGATTGAATAAGAGGACTCAGTACTCTGTGACCGACACATGAGCGTTACTAATGAGCGATGGGTAGTGACAGTACTCTAGCGAAGGGCGTTTACAGGATTAGGCCTTAATATCGATAGCAAAGGATTAGTTGATTGTCAATCCAGGACTGACACATGGATGTATCCTGATGAGTAATGGGTAGTGTGAGTACTCTAATGAAGGTGCGTCTACAGGATTAGGCCTCGTTTATCAATTAGTTCTTTTACAAACGGAATAAAGAGAACAAAATAAGTCGAGGGTAAGTCTGTCGCTTGGGAGAGCCCGCATGGATTATCTTTGAGTGTGAGTGGCGCCTGGTAACTCGGGGTCATAGGCAATATAGTTTGTCTACAGTATTATAGAGTAAACCTAAAATAATAGATAGTTTTTACATGCACAAAGGGTGTGATGATATGAAGTTCAATCCTAATCCAAGTAAGGTGTCTCTAACTCTTCCTTTCTAATTCAATTGATTATTAATTTACTATTTACAATTTCCGCAACAATACTCTCAAAATCGTTAGTTCCCTTGATAATTAGATCACGAGTATACGTGAATTGACCGTTCCCTGTGGATACAATATCTTTCTTACTATTATACTACTGGATTTTTGGTTCGCTTGCCAGAAACCCATCAAGTATTTTTGGCACCGTTGTCGGGGAACGGTTTCCAATTCGTGTAGACCTTGGTGGTCTAATTATCAAGTCATATCTATTTTAGGATTTCATTTATTTATTCTTCTTATTATTTTAGGAAAATTTTATTATTTATGAAATTTATAGTTTTTCTATTATTATTAAAATTCTCTTCCACACTTACCCTTTTCAAGTTTTCTTGTTTATTCTTTTGAGAGGTCAGGTGTCCCCCAATCAATTACAACTTTAATCCAAAAACAGAAAGGACATCAAGGAAGAAGAGAAGTAGAAACAAGAGAAGGAGACAAGGGAGAAGTCGAGAAGAAAACAAAAATATTTTATTATTTTAATTTAATTATTTTCTTTTTATAAAAAAATTATTATTATTATATTTATTATTATTATAAAAAAATATTTATTATTATTATTTTAAAAAAATTATTATTTTTTGTTATTTTGTTCTTCTCATCTGAGCTAACATTTGTTTGAGCTTCTTGATTATTTCTCTTGAGAAGACAGGTAACAGAGAAAAAAAAACAAAAGAAGATAATAATTTTTGTTCCACTCTCCTGAGCTAACATTTGTTTGAGATCCTTGAGAGGACAGGTAACAGGAAAAGGAGCAGAACTCAAGGAGACAATTTCAACACTCTCTGTTCAACCGCCCCAAGTGAAGTAAATGTTAAATGGCTTTTGAATGGCAAAGTTCACCAAAAAGACTCTTGGGAGACTATATTGTACCTCAAGGGCTACGTTATCGTTCAAGTATTGCCCTTCCAAGTACCGCAAAAGTTGTGGAGTTCAAAGCATCACACCTTCAACTTGTTGAAGATCACCAGTTCTCAGGCTTAGAACATGAAAATCCAAATGATCATCTCTCTACATTCTTTAAAAAAATTGAAACTATGGGCTTTGAAGAAAAAGACAAAGAGGTTGCATATTTATGTTTATTTCCTTTTTCTCTTACAAGAAAAGCAAGGGAATGGTTAAGGTCACACCCCCGCCAAAGTCTGAACAATTGGAACATGGTAGAAGAAAATTTTTTAAGAAGATTCTTTCACAGGCCACGTTACATTCAAGCCAAGGCAGACATTTCTTCGTTCCAGCAAGAACCAGAGTATTTCTCGCATACACCGATTCAAGGTAACTTCCCTAATTACAAAAATTATTCTAACAATTTTTCACAGGATTGGGGAAGTTACCAGAATCAAAATTTTGGGTTGCAACAAGATGATATTTCATCCCATAAGCAAACTTTTGAAGATGAACTCAGGGCAGAAAATAAGAGTTTGAGGCAGTCATTAAAAGCACTCCAAAAGCAGCTAGACAGACTTTCTCAGCCACCGTAACCAGTTCACTCTTATCCTGGCCAGTCACCACAATTAATTTGTGATTTTTGCGGAGGTAACCATCTCAATGGTCACTTCTCTTATTCGGACATTTAAGAAGAGGAAACTGAAGCAATACAAGAAAGAGGAATTGAAGAAAGGAAATCAGAGGAAGCTGCTAAAGAAAATAAAGAAGAGAAAAAGGAAGAGTTCACGCATGCACTGAAAAGTCAGGGAATTACCATATCCAAATAATCCCTCCATGAAAGATATGAACACGCTACTTGCAGCCTACATGGAGAGTAAAAAAATAGAGCAAATCAACATCCCAATGTTGGAAGCCATGGATAAATTCATGTTGGAACTGCTCAACAAGATAAGAGAGTTTCCCGATGCAATAGTTGAATAGATAGCAGAAGCACTAGCCAACCAACAGTCAGAACAAAGCTCAGCAAACGTTCAATCCAACCTCGTAGAATTTTGTCCCACCATAATTGTTAAATTGATAGGGGAGGAAACCAATGATGATCTGGCTGATAAAGAGGAGGGATCTGAAGAAACACAAGAAAGTGGAGCAGAAGTAGAAGAAGAAAGAGAGGATGAAACAAAAAAGATGGTGCTTGAAGAAGAGATTGACTGTGAAAAGGAGAAAGAGAACAACACATATGAGGGTGTACATGAAAAAGATCAAGAAAATGAAGAAAAGAGTGAACAGGGAGATGGTGAATCAAAGCCCGAGGAAGGAAGGGAAGTGGTAACAAGACCAAAGGCCTTGCCTTATCCAACCAGTCCTCCAAAGGAAGATCAAGAAAGGCATGGTACAAGTGACAAACCTTCCATACCTCACAAAAGAAAGGTCTGCAATCACACTGACCAGGACAAGGCAAAGAAAAGAAAAGTCAAGCTAGAATCAAATTCAGAGCCTAGAGCCAGATTGAAGATCAAGTGGTCCGGAGTGTTCCATATCAAACACCCCCCTGAAGCAAAGAAATTGAGAGCAATCAATTGTAAATCATCAAAGCTTCACAGTACAAGTTGTTCCAAGGCAAGATTATGGGGAGGTATATGGGCCAAAGAAAGGAAGGGTGCAACTCACAAGCTCATCAAATTATTTCAGTTTCAGCCACCTTGAAAGAATAGGCGTCGAGCTACAAGACGTTAAACAAGAGCTTCCTAGGAGGCAACCCAGAGATTTTTAAGCTTTTAATTATTTTCAATTTTTTTTGTTTTTATTAGGATTTTTCATTTTTTTTAGGATTTAAGAAATTTTCAAAATTGATTGGAATAAGTTTGTGGAAAATAAAATTTTAAATAATAGGAAGTAGCAGAAAACGTGACTGAAAATTGCAAAATTACATTCTGTTTTCTGCGCTTCACCTGCGCTGTAACACAGATAAAGCGCAGGAATGCAATTTTAGTCACTGTCTTCTGCACTTCACATATGCTGTAGCGCAGGTGAAGCGCAGCAGTAAAAAATTTTCAAAAATCTTCTATTTTCTCATGTACTGTTTCTCTACTTCCTAAGCTCTTCTTTTCACTCTTTCCACTCACAAACTTCCATCAATTTTGAAACTTTCAGTTATGTTTTCTTTAATTTTTACCAATTGAGATCTTCATTTATGATTTGCACTTTAGGGTAGCAACCTTAAGATTGTGAATATTATTTATTATTGCTATCTTGAATGCGATTTTAGCTGTCTGGAACATGAAGAACAATTTTCTTGATTGGAATGCTCTTTGTTTTGTGAGTTATTGAATTTGAAAGTGTTATGCTCTGTTTCTTTCAAAAATCTTGAACTTTCACTTTCCATGGATTGATTGAATGCTTGCAAAACAAATGAGTATGATTTGTTTTTAGGAAGTCATTACCAAGTGCACTGAACTTTTGTTGTGAAATTATTAATTCTTTGAATTATGCATGCAAATTGGTTAATGATAGGCTTCCATGTTCTTCATAAATTGCACAGACTGCTGCAAAGTATAAAGACCAGTTGACCTCAAACCAATCAGGAGTACTAGACCCATACCCAAGCATGCTACTTGAAGAGTTCCGGATATTCTTGCAGTGGCCTGGGGAAATGCATATTCATCCAGGGGGAGGTGGAGCAGCAGCAGGACAAGGGCTTACAGGATACAGAGGATGAAGATTGATACTGGTGTTTTCTTTCTTTTAGTTTTTCTTTTATTTTCTATTATTTTATAGAATTTTATTTTTAGTTACTTAGAATTTTTTATTTGTATTTTTTTTATTTTTAGAATTTTTAAAATTTTTAGGACCTTAGGAATTAGGATTTAAGGTAACTTTTTCAAAATTCTCTGTAATTAAGTAGTTTAACTAACCAGATTAGGAAAGATGATAGGGTTTTATGATTAACTCCATAATCAGTTAGGATTTGGATACTTCTCGGAAGGACCTATCAGGATAGTTAATTAAAACCAGTAACTGCTTTATCAAGGAATTTTAGCCAATAACCAGTGAGATGTGAACCCAAACACTAAAATTGAGAGCTTTTCACCGCTGCTTGTCAACTGTTATTTCTTAAGTTTCTGAATTTTGTCTTGCTAGTGGAAGATATGGAAGTGACAAAGGCATATTTTGTGATTATAATATTTTGCTCAGTGCCAAATAGCCAACCTTGATTATATTTTTCCAATTTTCTTGAGAGCCCAGTTGAGCCTTTAATGTTTCTTTTGATGCACCCCAGCCATGATTAATGATCATACCATGTCCCTTCACACTTGGGATAGAGAGCAAGGTGCAACACAATAAAATGGGACAAGAGGTTGATGAATTCAAAGGTCAAAGAAATTCAAAGAGCAGGCACAAGAAATCAGAAAAAAGAGTACTCCCTCATAAATAAATTCTCTATGTTATTGTTATTGAGAAAAAAATTTGCACAAAAAGTGTGGAAATTGAATAAGTTGGGGGGAATACTTATTCAAACAAAGAGGCCAACTGAAAAAAGGTGACAATTCAAGAATGACATGGTAGATGGAGAGAAGTCCCAAGCACAATCACAAGATGCTCTCTATTCAAAGTGTTCTTTGCATATCTAGAAAAACCATGATTTCTTGATAGCCCAGCCTCATTACAACCAAAGAAAAGAACTTTTGATCCATATTAACTACTTGCAAGTTCAGATGTTGGAAACGACTATCAATTCTAGTTGTTCAATGGTGGTGAAAAAGATTGAGGGAAACACTTACCCGTGAGAATGAGAGATTTCCTTGGTTTATCACTTACTGCTTTAATTGCTATTTTTTAGAAGTTTGACTGATGTTTGTGTTCTATTCTGATTGAGGATTGGTAACATCTCTTAATCCTGATTTTTTCTTATGTTTGGAAAGTGACTGCTGCTTAACAAGGAGATGATGAAGAGTTCCTTGAATTTGTTTTTTGTTGAGACAAGCTCACCCTAAAGAAGCTTTTAATATGACAAACTGAGTAAGTTTAAATATCCAGATGAGATGCATCTTGTGTCACTAACTGTGTGTTCAAGTGTGGCAGAGACTTTCTGTATTTAAGTTACTGCAGGAATACATGAAGACAGAAAGGATCTTTGGACCACTAAGATCAGTTATAACATAAGTAACAGTGGCACAAGAACAGAAGCTGTAAAGAGCTTTACAACAGTTGTGTGCTTCAAAGATCAGACCAAAGCTCGAGCAAGTCAATTTACACATACAACATGTGTGTTTGAATCAGAACAGATGTGGTGCAACCAAAGCTTATGGCTAAGTCTATGAGAAACACTTCAAAAATCAACACAGCATGATATACAAGATTTGTATGTTCAGATGTCGTCTCATAGATGAGGACCCAGCTAAGATGCAAGAAGTCTTGAAACTAAAAGAGACTCAAGCACAGCTTGAGATGCAAGCTATGAACAGATGCAAGTTCAGCTTGAGATGTAAGAACAACTTGAGACGTCGTCTCAAGGTCAGACGTAGAAGGATGAGATCTTAGCACAGATGCAAGAAAAGTAAGTCAGACTCTGAACAGAGGCAAGAATTCAAGCTCAGCTGAGAAGACAGCAAGTAGAGTCAGCATGAAGACAAACAAGGACACAAGGACATTGACACGGTACCTTAAAGACTGAAAAGTTGATGTCTACCTACTGTAAAGACTGTGCCTACTGCTGTACCCTCCAAAGGATTGTAACGGCCATATAACGGCGAGTTTCTCAAGTCTTGATATAAAAGAGACATTATCAAGAGCTGAGAAATGAGAGAGACTGCCTACACTTCCGTGAAATCATTAAACATCTTATCACATCTCAACAGACATCTCAAGTGTATCTACCAGCTGTCTGAGCACAGACACATCTCATCTTGAGAATATACATCTGTCTCTTTCATCTCCTCTCTGTGAATATCATTCCAATACTGTAACCAGATTTAAGACCTAGTCTAGCTCAATTACTCTTATATCCATACTTTGTATGAGCTTAGGCTAGACTTATCACAAACATCTATCTGTAACCTGTCTCATCTAAGATAGGAGTGTGCCTAGTCTTAGAGTGAGGTGTGTACGTCCTGAAGAGGCTGTAAGAATACTTGTGACTCAGCTAAGATAGGAGTGTGCCTAGGCTTAGTGTGAGTGAGACATCCTAAAGAGGCTGTAAGAATACTTGTATTGACTGGTTTGTCAATAGTGGAAAATCTCACAGGTTGTGGGGATTGGACGTAGCCCAAGGAGTGGGTGAACCAGGATAAGATCTTTGTCTCTTGTCTCTTACCTTATTCCTATATCTACTTATCTTGAATCAATTAATACAGCCTGATAACTAAAGATACTATTGAATTGATAATCAAGATAAGACTTTAAACTAAAGTTTAGACAAAGATATTTACCAAAATTGATAAACTCCATCTTGTCCTAACAGAGACTCCAAGTTAACAAACTTGAGAGCACATCTCAACTATCAATTTTAGTGTGGAATTGCAAGAACAAATTTGGAAAGTCTCTATTCAACCCCCCCCCCTTCTAGAGACGTTCAGCCAACTTCAGTTGGTATCAGAGCTCGGCCTCTAGGGGTTGAGCACACCTCTGTGTGAAGAGGAAAAAGATCCATGGCTGGTCCAAGTACAAGTCTGTTCATTCCTGAAGGAGCTTCAACAAACATACCTCCTGCATTTGATGGAACTGATTATTATTACTGGAAAGATAGGATGAGACTGTTCATTGAATCTCAGCATGCTGATCTTTGGGAGATCATTGAAATAGGCCCTTATGTTCCATACACCACAGATGAGCTTGGACTTAGGGCAGCTAAACCCAGAGAACAATGGACAGATGCTGAGAAGGCAAGATATGCACTCAACTCAAGAGCTAAATACCTTCTCACTTGTGCCTTAAGCAGAAGTGAATATGATAAGGTAGCTGGGTGTGTCTCAGCTAAAGAAATATGGGATGCTCTTGAAGTTGAACATGAAGGGACAAATCAAGTTAAAGAAGCCAAGATCAACATACTGGTCAGACAGTATGAGCTTTTCAAGATGAATGAAGATGAAAGCATTGAAGACATGATGAGGAGATTCATTGTCATAACAAATGACCTGAAATCACTAGGAAGAACATACTCAAATCAGGATATGGTAAGAAAAATCCTAAGAAGTTTGCCCAAACCTTGGAGACCAAAGGTAACAGCCATCCAGGGAGCCAAAGATTTGAGTACTCTCAGACTAGATGAACTTCTTGGATCTCTGAAGGTACATGAGCAAGAGTTGATGGAAGAAGATCTCATCAGACGACCCAAGTCTATAGCACTGAAAGCAGCTTCCAGTAACTCAAAAGGCAAAAAGATAAGCTCTTCTCAACAAACCTCACTCAACTCATCTCAAGATTCTGAAACAGAAGAAGATGAGGAAGAGGAAAATGATAGTGAAATGGATGACGAGCTAGCCTACATCTCAAGGAAGATCAGACGCATGTGGAGAGCCAGAGGGACTGGAAGAAAGAATTTTCCCTCAAGGAGAGGAGAAATAAAATCTGACAAGAAAGGACAATTTATCCGCTTTGAATGCAAGAAGCCTGGGCATATCAGGTCTGAATGTCCTCAACTCAGAAAAGAAATGAAGAAAAGTCCTAGGAAGAAGGCAATGATGGTCACCTGGGATGACACAGATGAAGAGGAAAGTCAAGATGGACAGTCAGCTAACCTATGTCTCATGGAAAAAGGAGACTCATCAGATTAAGAGGTAAATGAATCTGACTCTGAATATTCTGTTGATGAACTTAAGTCTGCTTTTGAGAATCTTCTGTATTAATCAAAACTTCTTGCCTCTAAGAGCTCATTGCTTAAATCAGATTTAAATACAACTCTTGAGAAAATCAAATTTCTTGAAAAAGAAAATGAAGATTTAAATCATAAAAATAGTAGTCTCATGTTGTCTCACATGAAACTGAACATGAAACTGTCTGAACAAGTAAAAGCTAAGACTCAAGCTCTCAATGGGCAAGATCAAAAAAGGCTACAAGAAGAAAATCAGCAGCTTAAACTGCAGAACAGAACTCTCATAAATGACCTAGGAAAATTTGTAAATGGAACAAAAAACCTTGAGAGACTCATTGGATCTCAAAAGGGCATTTTTGATAAAGCTGGGCTTGGTTATGAGAGATCATCAAATGAAGTTTGGCATAAAGATTTCTTCATTCCTGCAAGAAAAAAGAAAAAAGAAAGATGTTCTTGTTGTAGTAAATATGGTCATAAAGCCACAGATTGTTACATGAGACAAGTAGCATGTGAGAGAAAGGTAACTAACCATGCAGGACCCAAATACAAGTGGGTACCTAAAGCTAAATCTCTTGTTGTAACAGATGTGCCTGGCAGCAGCAAAGACCAAGAAAGAATGGGTGCTGGACAGTGGATGTTCAAGGCACATGACAGGAGACAAAAGCAAGTTCCTGTCACTTGAGGAAAAGACTGATGGAGTTATCTCTTTTGGAGACAATAGCAAAGCCCAGATCAAGGGCATAGGTAAAATTGGTAAGGCCAATTCAGCTTAGATTGAAAATGTATATTTTGTTGAAGGTTTGAAACATAATTTGTTGAGTATCAGTCAGTTATGTGACAATGGTTATCATGTTAATTTCCAGCCTACCTTTTGTGAGATCATAGACTCCAAAACTGGAAAAATCATTTTCTCTGGAACAAGAAAGAAAAATCTTTACTCAGTCTCACTAGAAGGTCTGTCAGATCTCACCTGTCTCATGTCTCATGATCATGAGAGATGGCTTTGGCACAAAAGGGTTGGGCATATTAACATGAGAACTATGAGTCAGCTTGCTAGTCAGTCTCTTGTCAAAGGATTACCTAAGGTAAAATTTGACAAATACTTGAAGTGTGATCCGTGTATCAAGAGCAAGCATAGCAAGTCAAGCTTCAAACCCAAGAACTATGTCTCAACTACTAGGCCACTTGAGATCCTCCACATTGACCTATTTGGACCAACTAAGACAGTGAGTCTCAGTGGTAAAAAATAAGGTTTTGTCATTGTGGATGATTTCTCACGATTCACCTGGGTTCTGTTTCTATCTCAGAAAGATGAATCATATGATTCCTTCAAAACCTTTTGTAAAAGGATTCAATCTGAGAAAGGATACAGAATTGGATCTGTTAGGAGTGACCATGGAGGAGAATTTGAGAATGTTAAGTTTAGAAAATTCTTTGATAAAAATGGCATAACTCATAACTTCTCTTGTCCAAGGACTCCTCAACAAAATGGTGTAGTTGAGAGGAAAAATAGAAGTCTTCAAGAAATGGCTAGAACTTTGTTATGTGACTCTGGAATTGAAATGTACTTCTGGGCAAAAGCTGTCAATACTTCTTGCTATATTTTAAACAGAGTCACTATAAGAAAGATCTTAAATAAAACTCCATATGAGCTATGGAAAGGTAGGAAGCCTTCAGTTTCATATTTTCATATATTTGGATGTGATTGCTATATTTTAAATACAAAAGATCAACTAGGAAAATTTGAAACCAAATCAGATAAAGGAATTTTCCTAGGATATTCACTAACCTCCAAAGCTTACAGAGTATATAATCTAAGAACCAAAACTACTGAAGAATCTATGCATATAGTATTCAATGAAGTTCAGGGAAATACTCAGAAAGAAGTTGATGAGGAGATAGAAGAACTGATAAAAGATCTAAAGATCTCAACTCAGGAAGCTGAAGAGAGACTCTCACCTGAACAAAAGATGGTGAGGTCACCTCTGCCTGAACACAGGAGAGAAGCTTAGTCTGAATGAGTACCTCTCAAGAGTAGCCAATCTAAACCCTCTCATAATCCTCAAGAAGAAGATAAATCAGATAATCAAACCAAATCTCAAGAAACAAGACAAGAGAATGTTGAGATACAAAATGAACATGCATCTCAACTACCCAGAAGCTGGAGACTGGTAAGATCTCATCCAAGAGATCAGATACTTGGAGAAACTTCAGACAGAGTTAGAACCAGATCTTCCTTCAGAGACACAGAGAATCTAATGGCTCTTCTATCTGACATAGAGCCAAAAGACATACATGAAGCCTTAAATGATGAATCCTGGATTAAGGGCATGGAAGATGAATTAAATCAGTTTGAGAAAAGCAAGGTCTGGAATCTGGTTCCTCCACCCTCTCATCAAACCATAATTGGAACCAGATGGGTCTTCAGAAATAAGCTAAATGAGAAAGGTCAAGTAATGAGAAACAAAGCCAGATTGCTGGCTCAAGGGTTTAATCAACAAGAAGGAATAGATTATGCTGAGACCTTTGCACTAGTGGCAAGACTTGAAGCTATCAGGATCCTACTAGCCTTTGCAGCCTTCAAAAACTTCAAATTATATCAAATGGATGTAAAAAGTGCATTCCTAAATGGGGTCATAGAGGAAGAAGTCTATGTAAGGCAGCCCCCTGGGTTTGAAGACCCTGACCATCCAGAACATGTGCTTAAGCTATCCAAAGCTCTATATGGTCTCAAGCAAGCTCCAAGAGCTTGGTATGACGGGTTAAGCTCATTTTTAATTGAAAATAATTTTATAAGGGGTAAGATTGATACTACTTTATTTAAGAAAGAAATTAGCAAAGATTTATTAATTGTTCAAATTTATGTTGATGACATTATCTTTGGATCAACTAATGAATCTTTATGTCAAGAGTTCTCAAGTCTCATGCAGGGAGAGTTTGAGATGAGTATGATGGGTGAGCTGAGATTTTTCTTGGGGCTCCAAATCAAACAGTTAACTGATGGGATATTCATTAGTCAAGAAAAATACACAAGAGATCTTCTCAGCAAGTTCAAAATGAGTGAGGCAAGACCAATGAAAACTCCTATGCACCCCTCAACTCAGATTGATCAAGATGAAGATGGAAAAGCAGTATCAGACAAACTGTACAGAGGTATGATTGGTTCCCTTATGTATTTAACTGCCAGCAGACCAGATATTCAGTTTGCTATAGGAATATGTGCAAGATACCAATCTAATCCCAAAGAATCTCATTTCACTGCTGTAAAAAGAATATTTAGATACATGATTGGAACCACTAATCTTGGCCTATGGTATAAGAAGGGAAAGAGTTTTGATCTCATAGGTTACAGTGATGCTGACTTTGCTGGAGATAAGATAGACAGAAAGAGCACCAGTGGATCTTTTCAATTCCTAGGAAAGTGCCTTATCTCCTGGTCATGTAAAAAGCAAAACATTATTGCCTTATCTACAACAGAGGCTGAGTATGTCTCAGCAGCTGCGTGTTGTACTCAAGTTCTGTGGATCAAATCTCAATTGCAAGATTATGCAGTCAGGTACTCTAAAATTCCTATTTATTGTGACAATATTAGTGCCATAAATCTTGCTAAGAACCTTGTACATCATTCTAGATCCAAACACATTGACATCAAACATCATTTTATAAGAGATCATGTGCAAAAAGGGAATATTGAACTAATCTTTGTAGATACTAAAAATCAGCTAGCTGACATCTTTACAAAACCTTTAGTTGAAGAAAGATTCAATGAGAATCTAAAATTGCTAAATATGTGTTCTCTTGAATAAAAATAGTTAGTTGAGACCAGCTCTACTATGGGCTATATGATTAAAGTCTCACCAGAGATGAGACTCAAGTGTCATCTGTAAAGAGACGTGGGTTCAGACACATCTGTCACCAGACATGTCTCATGATTCATCTCAACCAACGTCTCATGAAATTATTGAGACGTTTCCATTTACCAAAACTGAAGGATTGAGCCGTTGCTCAACGGTTAGTAACTGCCCACTACCTGGCAAACTAGCCGTTAGCCTATAAAAAGAAGAGCCAACCTCCCACAACTGCCATAATAACTCCCCACTAACGAGCAATTATCACATCTCTCTCTCTCTCTTTCCTCTCTTATCTGAAGACTATTTAAGTCTCATCTCTCACTCCAAACTCACTTCCTGCTCTCTCCTCTTCTCTCAAATGCGAATCAAGTTCACAGCCTTGAAACTTCCTTACTCTGATAAATCATCATCTTCCTCTTCTCCAGACAAAATGTCTTCCTCTGAGCAATCAAAATCCTTGAGCATTCACTCCAGCCAAGAGACCCTGTCTCGTTCTCCATCTCCACAACCCAGCACTGAAACAGAGCCGTCTCAAACCACTCAATCTACACAGCCTTCACCATCCTCAAAATCCACATCCTCCAAGAGAAGCACCCCCTTACCTTCCTCGCATGAAATCCCAAAGAATTGCTTGCCAAGTAGCCCAGACTTCAGCACCGAGATCCCCTGTCCACATTGACCTAACTCAAGCCGAATCTTCAAAGAAAGGAAAAGAGAAGGTTCCAGAGGGTAAGAAAATTTCATTTCAATCTGACCTCTTCTCCAATAGTGAGGTTGAAGAAAAATATACCAAGAGATTCTCTGAGAAGAAGATTATAGTGGGAAGAGTCATCTCTACCCAAGAGTTGAAAGATGAAGGGTGGGACCTGAGTCCTTATCTGAAGAAACAGGGATGACAAGACTATCTGACCATGACAGATTATGTCTTCCCCAAGATGACCAGAGCCTTCTATGCTTGCTTGTTACAAAGCTAAGGGATCGTCAGAAGAACAGCCCCACATCATCTCTGACATCAAGGGAATCCACATTGAGCTGACTGAAGAGACCCTAGGAGCCATCATTCAAGCACCTGTGACTGGAAACAGGTTGTACCATGAGGAGCATTGGTGGGATAGCATTGGAATTCCTTCAGCCAATGTTGGTACCTCCCTCTTCAAAGGTGGACTCATCACAGATGCTGCCTCATCTCTTAACCCATTTGGAAAATTTCTGTTTCACTTGGTGGCCAAGTGCATCATGCCAAGAGCTGGCACCTTCAACAAAGTTTATCACCAAGACCTGATGGTGATGTACCATCTCAAGCATGGGATTCCTCTCAACCTTCCATTTCTCATCTAAGGCACATGGAGCATGCCTTCCACAACTCCAAGATCAATGTCCTCTCTTCCATTTGGGATGCTCACCACCATCATCATGAAGCATTTCAAAGTTGACTTCAGCAGCTGTGAGAAGTCTGAAGAGAGACCTGGATATATTGGCAACAAGAATCTCAAGTCTCTTGGTCTAGATGGTAAGTCTATTCCTTCCCCCACTTTTCCCTTAACTGACTCCACTCCTGCTGTACCTACCACAACACAGGCTTCTCCTTCTTCCAAGATGTCTGAAGCCAAAAAGAAAAGGAAGAAGAAGGCCTTCACAAGGAAGCTATTGAAGGATCTCAAGAAGGATCTGAGATTCCTGTCAAAGAAAAGAAAAGAAAAGTTCAACCATCCATCTCTACAGAGACTGAGAAGAAGAAAAAGAAGAAAAAGAAGTCCAAGTCTGAGCCGTCTACTCAAGCTAGACAGACTCCTGCTGAAGATGAGCCACAACCTGAAAAGGTGGCAGAAGAAGAAGCAATAAGAAATGAAGAAGAAGAAGCACAATTGAAGGAAATATGGCCATGACTGAAAAAGAAGCACCTGTTACTGAAGAAGAAGAGCTTCTGAATGCAGAAGAGACCTTGGTCCACTCACCCCATCATCAGTCACCTCCACACTCCTCTCCACCAGAAATGATAACAGAAGAAGTCTCTCCTATGAGCAAAATAGTTGCTGAGACCTTGGTCAGCTTGGAGAAGGATACCACTGCCTCAAGCCATGAGACAGCTCCAGAGCAGCAGCAACTTGAGCATGAGACAGTGGAAGTCACCACCACTCAACAAGCTACTCCAGTAAGTCCACAGCCAACTTATTCCATTCCTACTTCATTTCCCACTCCTGGAAAATTCTTTGTTGAGATCATCCTGCTCAACTCACCACAACCTAAATATGATCAGTCTGCACCTCCCACTGACAGACCTGGGCCAACTAAGGCACCCTCATCTGAACCATCTATTCCTACTCATCTGTCCAATTCAATCAATACTTTTCTGAATCAATTACAAGAGGAACAACAACAAAAACACCAGAACCTCCAAGCAAGAATTGAGCAGAATTAGAAGAAGATTCTCAAGAAGCTGAAGCACCACAAGGAAAGGCAAGAGGCCATTCTTTCAGGATTTGACACTGTCCTGCAAGCAATGCATGCATCGAATGAATTTCACATGAAGATGAACCTTCATCTTTCCAATTTGCCTCCTCTGCCTGAGTTTCCTCAGACTTGTGCTGCGCCCATCAAGACCTGATTCAGACTCATCCTCTTCCCACTCATCCTAGCTTAGCTAGTTTTCTTGTTTTGATAATGTCAAAAGGGGGAGAGTTGGTTAGATATCTAATGAGAGTCTGTGTTAGATTTTTTTTCAATTTCAGTCTATGAGGATTAGTTATGCTTAGCTAGAGATGTAGTTTGCATCTCTTCACAGAACTTTGATGAGATGCAGTGGCATCTTTTGTGAATGTAATCCTCTATAGTTATCTTTTGATTAATGGAAGTGACTCTCTATGATTGCAGTATATCTTTGTTCAGTTCACTTAAACTATCTTAATCAAAATTTTAAACACTAAGTCTTAAGACAAAACATAACAGAAAAATAGTCTATGACTCAGGGGGAGCTTTTTCTCCTTACATTACTTCTGTTTAACAAGAGTTCGCACATTTTAAGAAAAGTAAAATCATACATGCATCTCTCTTTCACTGATCTCATCAGATATATAACTTACAGTTTGCCATCATAAAAAAAGGGGGAGATTGTTGAGACAAGCTCACCCTAAAGAAGTTTTTAATATGACAAACTGAATAAGTTTAAATATCCAGATGAGATGCATCTTGTGTCACTAACTGTGTGTTCAAGTGTGGCAGAGACTTTCTGTATTTAAGTTACTGTAGGAATGCATGAAGACAGAAAGGATCTTTGGACCACTAAGATCAGTTATAACATAAGTAACAGTGGCACAAGAACAGAAGCTATAAAGAGCTTTGCAACAGTTGTGTGCTTCAAAGATCAGACTAGAGCTCGAGCAAGTCAATTTACACATACAGCATGTGTGTTTGAATCAGAACAGATGTGGTGCAACCAAAGCTTATGGCTAAGTCTATGAGAAACACTTCAAAAATCAATACAGCATGAGATACAAGATTTTTATGTTCAGATGTCATCTCATAGATGAGGACCCAGCTAAGATGCAAGAAGTCTTGAAACTAAAAAGAGACTCAAGCACAGCTTGAGATGCAAGCTATGAACAGATGCAAGTTCAGCTTGAGATGCAAGAATAACTTGAGACGTCGTCTCAAGGTCAGACGTAGAAGGATGAGATCTTAGAACAGATGTAAGAAAAGTAAGTCAGACTCTGAACAAAGGCAAGAATTCAAGCTCAGCTGAAAAGACAGCAAGTAGAGTCAGCATGAAGACAAACAAGGACACAAGGACACTGACACAGTACCTTAAAGACTGAAAAGCTATTGTCTGCCTACTGTAAAGACTGTGCCTACTGTTGTACCCTCCAACGGACTGTAACGGCCATATAACGGCTAGTTTTTCAAGTCTTGATATAAAAGAGACATTATCAAGAGCTGAGAAGTGAGAGAGACTGCCTACACTTCCGTGAAATCATTAAGCATCTTATCACATCTCAACAGACATCTCAAGTGTATCTACCAGCTGTCTGAGCACAGACACATCTCATCTTGAGAATATACATCTGTCTCTTTCATCTCCTCTCTGTGAATATCATTCCAATACTGTAACCAGATTTAAGACCTAGTCTAGCTCAATTACTCTTATATCCATACTTTGTATGAGCTTAGGCTAGACTTATCACAAACATCTATCTGTAACCTGTCTCATCTAAGATAGGAGTGTGCCTAGTCTTAGAGTGAGGTGTGTACGTCCTGAAGAGGCTGTAAGAATACTTGTGACTCAGCTAAGATAGGAGTGTGCCTAGGCTTAGTGTGAGTGAGACGTCCTGAAGAGGCTGTAAGAATACTTGTATTGACTGGTTTGTCAATAGTGGAAAATCTCACAGGTTGTGGGGACTGGACGTAGCCCAAGGAGTGGGTGAACCAGGATAAGATCTTTGTCTCTTGTCTCTTACCTTATTCTTATATCTGCTTATCTTGAATCAATTAATACAGCCTGATAACTAAAGATACTATTGAATTGATAATCAAGATAAGACTTTAAACTGAAGTCTAGACAAAGATCCTTTACCAAAATTGATAAACTCCATCTTGTCTTAACAGATACTCCAAGTTAACAAACTTGAGAGCACATCTCAACTATCAATTTTAGTGTGGAATTGCAGGAACAGATTTGGAAAGTCTCTATTCAACCCTCCCCTTCTAGAGACGTTCAGCCAACTTCATTTTTGAATTGTTTTTTATTACACAGGAATAGAATTGATTTTTTGATTGCAAAGTGGTCTCTTGCTTGAGGACAAGCAAAAAGTTAAGTTGGGGGGTATTTTGATAAGTGAAAATTACATGATAAATTAGAGCACTTTTTAGTTCACTTATCAAGGATAAAATGGTATTTTTGCCCCAAATCAATCCTTTTTTATTAAATATTAGATAAATTGTATTTATTAATCTTGGATTTGAATTTGATGCTATTTTGATAGAAATGTTGCTAATTTTTGCAGAATATTGCAAGGATTTGATTTGAGGGAAAGATAGCATTAAATAAGGGAGATATCTGCAAGATTTGAAGTTTGATTGAAGGCAATTAATGAAGATTGGAAGATTATTTGTGAGCAATAATGAAGATTTGAAGAATATCTGAGAGCCATTAATGAAGATATCTCTGCCAATCAAACAAGGATTCTGCAGACAACCTTCCCAATTAAATCCAAGATGCTCAATAAATGCAGATTTCATCAAGAAAAGGGAACAAGGAGATAAAATAAACCAAAACCAGTCTCGGGAAGAGATCAAGTTAAAAAAAGAAAGATTGAAGCCTGCAAGACGCATTCTGCGCTTCAACCTGCGCTGGTAGCGCAGAGCGCAAGGGTGAAGCGCAAGTTACGAAGATTCTTTCCCTGTTGCCGTTTTTAGATAGATTTCTCCCCAATTTTCTTTGTCTTTCCTTAGCCTATAAAATAGGAACCTCTTGTGTTAGACAAGTGGCCTTACTAACTTAAGAGGGGGGTGAATTAAGTTATTCGATTTTACTAATCTTTTCGATTATTAATTATATTGCCTTTATTATTCTTAAAATGCCTTTTCTAAGATGAAGTATGAATGATTATCTTACTATAATGAAATTGTAATTGCAATAAGTAAATAAGGAGTTAAGGAAAGAGGAATTGCAAACTCGATTTATACTGGTTCGGCCAACCACTTGCCTACGTCCAGTCCCCAAGTGTCCACTTGAGATTTCCACTATTTGTAAAGTCTTTTACAAATGATCAATCCTCCAACACCTTGGAAACCCTTCCTTGTGTTTGAGAATCAATCCAGACATCAAGAGAGGCACCCTCTCTTACAATACAATCACAAATTGAATCGATGAATACAATTAGACTCTCCTTTAGAGTAGATATCACAAGTTGAAAGCCTATAAGAATTCTTAATATTTGCAAGTGTTTTGGCACAATTTTGATTGATGTAATAAATTTTCTCTTTTGAATTTCACATGAGTAATCTGGTCAAAATTCGAAAATGAGATATATATATATATATAAGGATGTTAATGAAATATTGTAAACTTTGATCAGAAGTCATGTCTCTTCAAGATTTTCAAAAACAGAACCCTGGTAATCGATTACAAGGGTTTGGTAATCGATTACACAGTTCAATTTGTGAACAGTTGTGCCTAAAATTCAAAATTTGAATTTCCCGCACTCTGGTAATCGATTACAGGATTTGGTAATCGATTACCAGTTCAAAAATTTTTGAAATTTGAATTCTGAACTTCTGGTAATCGATTACACCATGTTGGTAATCGATTACCAGTTCAAAAATTTTTGATCTTTGAACTGATTTTTTACTTTATAAAAATATTTGTTTAATTTTCTTTTTAGTGCCAAGTTCCTTGCAAATACTAAGATTTCTTTTGACATTTTTAACTAACTAAATCAAGCTTAACCTAATAGACCTTGTTGCTTGACTTGACTTGACTTTCGTTCTTGATCTTCTTGACTTAAATAAGTTCTTTCCTTTTGTCATTGTCAATCTTCCTCTTTTTCTTTCTTTCTCATTTGCCATCATGAAAACCTGCAATCCAGGCATCTACAATCTCCCCCTTTTTTATGATGACAACCATCAATTTAGGGAAGAATGAAAAATACAGATATTTCAAGTCAATAACGATCACTCCCCTTAGTCTCCCCCTTTATGTTTGTCTTTTAGAATGGTGAGATACTTGGGAAATAGGATTTATCTTTTTGTAAAAAAAAAAAATTGTACAAGACCAAATAGATTTCAAAAGATTTCTAAAATAAATTTCAAAAATTTTTTCATCAAAATTCCATTTTCCCTATTTCCAAAATTCCATTTTCATATTTCCCTAATCTCTCCCCCTTTGGAATCATCAAAAAACAATATTAGGCGTCCAAAATATATCAACGAATAGAATATGCCAAACAACCACAACAAAGTATACTAAACAAAGTATGCAACATAATATCAAACTAAAGCATTAAACGGAAATAAAGTGGACTAAAGTAGCCAAACCAAAGTGGCGAAGAACAATACCAAAACAAGTCTAAAGATAATGCCAAATACAAGGCAAGAGACAGAAATAGCTAAGGAGCATCAGAGGGTCGAGGACCAATGCCGGAAACATCCTCTAACCGGTTAAGGCGAGTCTCCAAAGCGTCAAAGCGCTCGTCCACATGCAACCTGAAGTGCGAATCTCATCCAGAATGTCAGTAAGAATATCAGTAGAAGCATCCCGATGAAGGGGTGATGGAGTACGCTCATCCATATCCTGGGAATGACGTCTTTTAACCCAAACACCATATGGACCCTTGGTATACCCCAAATGAACCAACCACAGTAGCTCCAATGGCACCGGGAGCGCTTGACTGGGAGCCAACTTTCATGGTTAAGCGGGACATTAAAGTGAGCCAAAAAGAGGAGGAAATCAGATGAGCATAAGGTAAAGGAGCGTTGGCACGCATAGCTTTGTTCATCGATAACGAACCAAAATTAGCCCAGTGATTTTTTCGTCCAGTCAAGTAAAGCCCACATAAGAATAACATCCTCTTCAGTCGCTTGGGCCAAATTAGTAGAGCGAGGAAGGAAGCAAATACGGACAATGATATAGTGCATGAGACGACTGTTAAACTGAATGATCCAGGAAAGAAAGCAGACGGCATCCAACTCAGCATTTTCAGTACAAATCATCCTACGAGCATTTTCAGGCATTATAGTCTAACTCCCATTCTTCAGTCACAGTTCCCTCAAAAATGCTCCTCACTACTTAATTTGGTTCAGGGTATAAAATACGGACTGATCAATAACAATTGGGATTTCTCTTAACTTCACTACGAATTACCCCATCTGTGATTTTCATATTGCTATAAAATATCCTAACTAATTCAGGATAAATTTGCGAACGCAGGTTGCATAAAATCCAACAACCCACAAGTACGAAAAGTTTCGTAACAGTCAAAACCTTGGTTTTCAAAGAACTCTACGCTAAGATACTTAGGTTCGATGATATCTCTAGTTGAAAATAG
The DNA here is from genome assembly GCA_026901365.1 of Sesbania bispinosa. Taxonomy (NCBI): domain Eukaryota; kingdom Viridiplantae; phylum Streptophyta; class Magnoliopsida; order Fabales; family Fabaceae; genus Sesbania; species Sesbania bispinosa. The sequence continues at coordinate 738,772 of QLOH01000351.1, read as the reverse complement.
AGAATAATACCTCTCCCGTTGAGCATTGGTCGAAAATATAGCGAGAGAGAGAGATGGATTGGGGGCCGCCGGAGTATCACCGGAGGTGTCTTGACGAGGTTGACGAGGAGCGGAGCGTTTTGACGTTTCGATGGTTCTGCCATTAGAGGAGATGATTCACGAAATTGTTCGGTGGGGATTTGTAGAGGATGATGAGAGGAAGTGTTTGCAAGAAACGAGACTTAATTCCGTTAGAAATGAAGAAGTTGTGAGGATTTAGAGGATTTGGAGGTTAGGGCTCGCGCACAGCAGAGAGAGAGAAAGGAACTGTTTGGTTCACGAACTGCACGTTCGTATTTATATCCTTCGCAGACTGGTAATCGATTACACCCTGTGGTAATCGATTACCACGTTCCAGAAATGATAAAATTGTCGCAGGTAATCGATTACGGAAACTATGTAATCGATTACATTAATATTGCTCTCTGGTAATTGATTACTTCACAGTGGTAATCGATTACACCAAAAATGGCTCTCAGGTAATCGATTACTTCACAATGGTAATCGATTACCAGGACCCAGATGAGCATCTGAATGATTCCAAGCTCTCTGGTAATTCGATTACACCTACTATGTAATCAATTACACACTTCCCAGAATTTTAATTTTGGGTTCTAAACCATTTTTATCCCTAAAAACTTTTATAAATCTAAGTTGGAAACATCTAGAATACCTAATTCTCTCCTTATTGTAAAGAAACTGTCCTTAGGTAATGGCTTGGTAAAATATCTGCAAGTTGTTGTTTAGTCTCAATGAATTCTAGAACACAGTCTCCTTTTTGCACATGATCTCTAAGGAAGTGATGTCTAATCTCAATATGTTTGGTTCTAGAATGTAACACGGGGTTCTTAGACAAGTTAATGGCACTTGTATTATCACAACGAATTGGTATGTGATCTATATTTAAGCCATAGTCTGAGAGTTGTTGTTTCATCCAAAGTATTTGGGCACAACAACTTCCAGCAGCAATGTATTCTGCCTCAGCAGTTGACAAGGCAACACTATTTTGCTTTTACTATGCCAAGACACTAAAGCAGACCCAATAAATGACAAGTACCGCTGGTACTTTTTCTATCAGTTTTGCATCCCGCAAAATCTAAGTCAGAGTATCCTACTAGATTAAAAGGCATGTTTTTAGGATACCATAATCCTAAATTTACAGTTCCTAAAAGATATCTCATTATCCTTTTAACAGCACTTAAATGAGATTCTTTAGGTTTGACTGATATCTAGCACACAAGCATACACTAAACATAATATCTGGTCTACTTGCTGATAAATAAAGAAGGGATCCAATCATACCTCGATATCGCTTTATATCTATTGACTTCCCATCTTCATCCTTATCCAAGTAGCAAGCAGTACTCATAGGTGTGGCCAGATGTTTTAGCGTTTTCCATTCCAAATCTCTTGAGTAGTTCCTTGCAGTACTTGCTTTGGTTGATGAATATACCCATTTTTGGTTTGTTTGATTTGCAGTCCAAGGAAGAAGTTCAACTCGCCCATCATAGACATTTCAAACTCACTTTGCATGTCATTAGAAAATTCCTTGCACAGATTTTCATTAGTAGCACCAAAAATAATCTCATCAACGTAAATTTGTACTAATAGAATGTCATGCATTTTTCTTTTAATAAAAAGTGTGGTATCAACCTTTCCTCTAGTAAATCCTTTTTCTAACATAAATTTGCTTAATCTTCATACCAAGCCCTAGGTGTTTGTTCTAATCCATATAGGGCCTTTTCAATTTAAAAAACATGATTAGGTAATTCTTGATTTTCAAATCCAGGAGGTTGTTCTACATTACACTTCTTCTTTAATAAATCCATTAAGAAATGCACTTTTTTACATCCATTTGATACAATTTGAAATCCATTATAGAAGCATATGCAAGTAACATCCTAATGGCTTCTAGTCTTGCTACAGGTGCATAGGTTTCTTCATAATTTATTCCTTCTTCTTGATTATATCCTTTGGCCACTAACCTAGCTTTGTTTCTAACAACTATACCATGTTCATCTAACTTGTTTCTAAATACCCATTTTGTGCCTATAATTGGATGATTACTTGGTCTATCAACTAGATCCCAAACATTATTTCTTTCAAATTGATTTAATTCTTCTTGCATAGCAATAATCCAATGTTCATATTTTAAGGCTTCATCTATATTTTTACTTCAATTTTAGAAACACAAGCCCATCTTATTGTATATGCTATTTAATAGAGTGTCTAGTTGTTACCCCTTTTGAAATATCTCCTATAACATTATCAAGAGGATGATCTTTTAAGGTTTTCCACTCTCTTGGAAAATCTAAGTTTGTTTGATTCTCATTTATTGTAGAATCTTCATGTTTTTCTTCTCTTTTTCTTTAAGAGCTTCTTCATCTATGTGAGTATTTTCTAGAGTATCTACAATCATCAATTATTTCTTTTTTATTATAAAATGAACTAGACTCATCAAAGGCTACATGAATTGATTCTTCTATTGTCAAGTTCTTTGTTATAAACTCTATAAGTTTTACTATTTAATGAATATCCAAGAAATATTCCCTCATCTGATTTAGCATCAAATTTCCCTAGGTTATCCTTTCCATTATTTAATACAAAGCATTTTGCATCCAAAAAGTGAAGATGAGAGATGTTTGGTTTTCTACAATTGAATAGTTTGTAGGTGTTTTCTTTAAAATTGGCCTAATTAGGGCCCTATTCATAGTATAACAAGCAGTACTAACTGCTTCTGCCCAAAATATTTAGGAATGTTTGAATCATTTAGCATTTCTTGCCAATTCTTCTAGTGACCTATTCTTCCTTTCAACTACTCCATCCATTTGTTGAGGATTCCTAGGAGCAGAAAAATTATGTTCTATTCCATTTTCATCACAGAACTGGTCAAAGATTTTATTTTCAAATTCCCCTCCATGGTCACTCCTAATGGATGATATTTTAATGTTTTTCTTATTTTGAATCATTTTTGCAAATTTCTTAAAGGCATTAAAAGCATCACTTTTATTTGCAAGAAATAATGTCCATGTATATCTAGAGAAATCATCCACTAAGACTAGAGCATAATAACTTCCCCCAAAACTCATAGTTCTCGAAGGCCCAAAAAGATCCATGTGTATTAGCTGTAATGGCCTAGAGGTTGTTACTATGTTCTTGATTTAAATGATACTTTTACTTGTTTTCCTTTTTGGCAAGCATCACAAAGTTTGTCTTTTCAAATTTTATTTAGGCAAACCTATTACTAAGTCTTTTGATATTAATTTATTTAAATGATCCATATTAATATGAGCAATTCTTTTATGCCATAACCAAGATTCATCATTTTTACTAATAAGGCACTGGTTATGATTGTAGTATTATCTAATTTTATCTTATACATTATTTATTTATATCCTATATACTTAATGTTTTTGTCATGTTTAGATTCAATAACACATTTTGTGAGTCAAATGATACTAAGAATCTTTTATCACATAATTGACTAACACTAAGTAAATTATGCCTAAGGCCATCAACAAGTAGGACATTTTCTATGGAGGTTGAGTGATTTGTACCTATTTTTCCGATTCCAAGATTTACCCTTGTTTTATCTCCATAGGTAACATGTCCACTATTCTTTGGAGTAATGTCCATAAGTTTTGAGATATCTCCGGTCATGTGTTTGGAGCATCCACTGTCGATGTACCAGGTATGTTTCATGGAATCCTACAAGTCACAAAATTGTTTAATTTAGGTACCCAAACTTTCTTTGGGTCCTTATGTTAGTGCTAATTAAAGATCCTTTTGGGATCCACATCATATTTTGAGATTTGTAGGATTCTTTCTAAAATACAATTTGATGCATTATGTCCTTTCTTCCCACAATAGAAGCATGTTAAGAATGGAGAACTTGTGGATTGAGAAATTACAAAGAAGTTCTTATAATTCTTTTGTTTAGATTGAGGATTAAATCCTAATCCTGCCTTATCAAATACACATCTTTGATTTCCTAAAATAACATCTAGATTGTTTTTACCAAAGGTAAATTTTGCAAGAGAGTGTTTAACTTTTTAATTTCTTCTTTATGTTTTAGGCATGATGTGCAAGGATGAATTTCTTTACTATTTTCTAAATTAATGATAGAACATATAATTTCATTTTTAGAATTTACTAATTTGATTTCATTTCTAAGATTATCTAGTTCTTTATTTAATTTAGAAATTTCTTTCTCAAGTTTTGTAGTGGTTTTCTTATAAGATGAAACTAGTTTTGCTAACTTAAAAGATTCTTTGTGTAAATCATTAAATGCTTCTTGCAATTCATCAAATGAGATGGATGTATTGTTGTTAGAAGATGTTACCTCTTCTTCACTTCGTAGTCTCGGCCATAAGTCCTAGGTTGACTGTTTCATTCTCTAAGTCACTGGAGCTTATGTCATTATCATCCCATGTGATGTAGGCTTTCTTTGCTTTCTTATCTTTGAATGTCTTCTTGTTTGATTTTCCATTCTCTTCTTGTAAATAGGGCAATCTAGTCTAAGATGCCCTGGTTGGTTGCATTCAAAGCATTTTTGGATTGATTGAGAATCTTCTCCTTTCTTCTTTGTGTTAGTTGTAGATCTTCTTCTATTCCCTCTATTTCTTAGGAATTTGTTGAATCTTTTAACGAATAAACTAAACTCTTCGTCATCGTCCAAATCCTCATCTTCAATGATTTCTTCTGATTCAAGGATAGATGATGATGAAGCCTTGAGAGCAATGCTTTTCTTACTTCTATCATTCTCTTCATTTTGATTTAGTCTTATCAACTCCAACTCATGTTCTTGTTGTTTTCCAAATAGTGAGTGAAGAGTCATGGTTGTGAGTCTTTGATTCTGCAATTGCTGTTACTTTTGGCTGCCACTGCCTACTAAGGAATTTTAGTCGTATGGTAGGGTATGACTAAGCAAATGATCTGTTAGTATCAAGATTACGCAGGAAATTGAAGAAAGAGATCATGATGGAGAATTATATGCACGAGTAAGCACTACAAGAGCTACAATGGTATGAGCTAAGTAAGGATAACACTTCCATGAGGTTAGTAGAAATAATAGATATGTCAAATAATGAGCGATTATCGTATGTGTTGATTTTGATGACTAAGAGTATACTTGATTGATGCTCCTATAGATTGAATAAGGTATGTGAATGGAATCTCATAAACGATTAAGATTGGAATTGGTAAGAATCATGACACGTTGATTTAGTATGGTCATACCAATTTACAGGATTAGTTTGTACATTAATCTTAATGGACTTAGACTCTCAAGGAAAGGTATATAAATTAGTAAATATCTAGGCAGGATTTTAAAGATTGGATTGGAATAGTACTAGATAAGTAGGTGGCATTTCGCGTAAGGATGCCCTAGGGGACAAATACAATCCGTGGGAGTAGGATAACCATAAGGAACAAAAAAAAATAAATAATATTCCCTAAGATAGATTGCTTCTATCTATATACCGAGACTATAGGTAATCTTACAATCCGCTTTGGACTTTACCACGAATGCTACATGTGTCTAGCAATCCCATCTGGATTGGTTGTCATTGGTGTTCCTTTCCCTCCTCAGTAAACCCAGTTTTCTAACCTCATTTAAGCCAACTTATCCTCATTCTTTCGTGCCATGTTCTCTCCTATTTCTAGGATCCAATGGGAAAGTATAGCATTCTTTGGAATAATCTTGAGAGATAGGAAGTTGTATGCTAAGCTATCTAAGTGTGAGTTTTGGTTAAAGGAAGTGAATTTCCTAGGTCATGTGATCTATAGTGGACGAGTTAGCGTAGACCCAGCTAAGGTAGAAACTGTGTTGCAGTGGGAAGCACCTGGGACTTTAACGGAAGTGAGAAGCTTCTTGGGGTTAGCTGGTTACTACCGTAAGTTTATTGAAAATTTTTCAAGGATAGCAACTCCGTTGAACCGTTTGATTAGGAAAGACCAACCTTTTGTGTGGAGCCAGTAGTATGAAGATAGTTTTCAGGAATTGAAGAAGAGGTTAACTTCTGCGCCTGCGTTAGTTTTACCTGACCCACAAGAGAGTTTTGAAGTATAATGTGATGCTTCAAAACAAGGATTAGGCGGTGTGTTGATGAAAAAAGGAAAAGTAGTGGCTTATGCCTCTAGGCAACTGCGAACACACGAAGTAAATTACCCTACGCATGATCTAGAGTTGGCAGCCATAGTTTTTGCTCTGAAGATTTGGAGGCACCATCTGTATGGCGCTAGGTTTGAAGTCTTTAGTGACCATAAGAGCTTGAAGTATCTGTTTGATCAGAAGGAATTGAATATGAGGCAGAGACGATGGATGGAGTTTTTTAAAGGATTATGATTTTAGTCTGCAATACCACCCTGGGAAAGCCAATGTAGTGGCTGATGCGTTGAGTAGGAAATCTTTGCACATGTCAGCAATGATGGTTAAGGAGCTAGAGCTGATAGAAAAGTTTAGAGACCTAAACCTAGATGTTGGATTTGGTCCTAAGAGTATAAGATTGGGAACCTTGAAGATTTCAAGTGATTTCTTGGAGCAAGTTCGCGTAGCACAGGAAGTGGATCAATCTTTGCAAGTTTTGAAGGATCTAGTCCCTAAGAAAGGAGAATCTGAGTTTTGTAAGGGAACTGATGGGATTATTAGATTCAAAAATAGGATATGTATACCTGATGATAAGTGAATAAGGAAACTGATCTTAGAAGAGGCTCATAAGAGTGGATTGAGTATTCACCCTGGAACAACTAAGATATATCAAGATCTGAAGAAGATGTTTTGGTGGTCTGGAATGAAAAAGGAAGTAGCTGAGTATGTAGCTTCTTGTTTGGTTTGTCAGAAAGCTAAGATTGAACATCAAAGACCATCAGGAGAGTTACACGCCTTTAGATGTCCCTGAGTGGAAATGGGATAGCATATCTATGGATTTTGTGGTAGGTTTACCTAGAACTTCTGCAGGTTTTGATGCTATATGGGTAATTGTTGATAGGTTAACAAAATCTGCTCATTTCTTGCCCATTAACATTAAGTTTTCTCTAGAAAAGTTGACCCAGTTGTATATTAAGGAAGTAATAAGACTACATGGGGTTCCGTCTAGCATAGTGTCAGATAGAGACCCTAGATTTACATCCAGATTTTGGGGTAGTCTGCAACAAGCTTTAGGAACCAAGTTGAGGCTTAGTTCATCATATCACCCTCAAACAGATGGTCAGTCTGAGCGGACTATCCAATCCCTAGAGGATTTGCTGAGGGCATGTGTGTTAGAACACAAGGGAAGTTGGGATCAGTTGTTGGCACTGATCGAGTTCACCTACAACAATAGTTTCCATTCTAGTATTGGAATGGCACCATATGAAGCCCTGTATGGTAGAAAGTGTAGAACACCTTTGTTTGGTTTGAATCTGGCGATGGCCTAGTGTTGGGGCCTGAGATGATTCAGCAAACCACGGAAAAGATCAAGATGATTCAGGAAAGGATGAAAATATCACAGAGCAGGTAGAAAAGTTACTATGATCGGAGGAGGAAACCCCTTGAATTCAAAGAAGGAGACCATGTCTTTTTGAGAGTTACACCAACGACTGGGGTTGGTAGGGCAATGCGATCTCGAAAACTTACACCTAAATTCATTGGTCCCTACCAAATTTTGAAAAGAATTGGTCTTGTTGCTTACCAAATCGCTTTACCGCCTTTTCTTTCCAATCTTCATAATGTATTCCATGTGTCACAACTCCGAAAATACATTCCTGACCCTTCGCACGTCATAGAACCCGACGTAATACAATTAAAAGAAAATTTAACTTATGAAGTATTACCTGTGCGAATCGGAGACCGAAGGACTAAGCAGCTGAGAGGAAAAGAGATTCCGTTGGTAAAGGTTATTTGGAGTGCAACTGATGAAGGGAATGCAACCTGGGAGTTGGAAGAGTAATTGAAGAAGTCTTATCCTCATTTATTTCAAGAAGGTACGCACAAATTTCGAGGACGAAATTTCTTTTTAGAAGGGGAGAGTTGTAACACCCGCGTTTTACCGTTTTTGCCGTTTTTGCCGTTTTAAGTGTTTTATTGGATTTTGAGTGATTAAAATTATTTTTAATCATCAAAATTTATATTTTTGGATTTAGAATTAAATTTCCTATTTTTAGGGAATTTCTGGGAATTTTTGGGGTTTTTCTGTGAAAATGACCTTTTTGCCCCCCTGTCTCTTGAACCGGGCCCGAATACTCTTGATCCGGGCCAGAAAAATTTGCACAACCCTTCCTTTCCTCCTTCTAGAAGCCGTGCATGTCTTGTGTGTGTGCATGAAGGACATTTGTCCACTTCACACTTTGTTTCTAGACAAGTGTCAAGCTTAGGGAAAAGTAAGACATTAAAACACCAAAATTCATTACTCTTTCTTTTTCCACATGCAAAGCTTAGAAATTCTCTCATTTTCTCTCTTCCTTTTCTCTCTTGGCCGTGAACTCTCCATCAACTTCTCTCAAAATTTTTCATCTCCCCTTAAACACATCAAGCCAAGGTTCCATCTTTGAACCAAAGCTTCCATTTCTAAGCTTTCTAGCCTTGAAAAATCCTTGTTGGTGACTAAAGGAGGCATCTTTGGGGGCTGTTTTGGGACCAGAATTCTGCACTCATTTTCTTGGAAATTTGAGGTAAAGGGGGGGAGAACTTGAACTCTAGTAGGATTGGTAACTAGAGTCAAGGATTTGCCCTTAAAATCCTTGTTTTTACTCTTGTTCTCCTTGAAAAAAATCACTTTTTGAGCTTTTCTTTGAGCAAATGTTTTGGATTCTTGGAGCTGGGTTGTTTACATGTTTTTAAGTTTATTTTGATGCTTGGAATGTGCTTGGATTGTGATTGTTGGTGCATGCAAGCCAAGAAACAATTTTGGAAAAATTTTCCCCTTTTTCCTCTAATAGCTCTCGGCCTTGAGGGATTTTGGGGCTGCATGTGTTTCAAAATTTTTTTGGTGCTTGGAATGTGTTTGTATGATGAATCTATGAACATGCATGAAGTTGGTTGAAGGTATACAATTGTTTTGGATGATTGATCTTTGAAAAATAGTGTTTATGAGCTTGAAAATGGAGTTATGAACTTTAATGTGTATGTGGATGATTTTGAGTGGATTAGTATGATATTTGGCATTTAGATTGTTTGTTGATGAATGTGTGAAGTTTTGGTGAAGATTGGATGTTGTGAAAAATTTGAAGTTTTGATGAACATTCAAGTTGTTCTTGATGTTCATGAGTTGTTCTTGATGAAACTCATCAAGAATACCTTTTTGATCTTAAAAAGGTCAAGGGTATGTTGAAAACATGTTTATGGGCTTTGGTGGTCCAAAAGGACTAAGAAGCAATTTTACAAGTAAAAGGACTAAAGTGCAATTAAGAATAAGTCTTTAAAAATAAATAAAACAAATTCGGATTTCCAATTCCAACCAAGTAAAAGTCAACTTAAAGGTCAATATTTTAGGTTGCCATGACTAAAAATAAGTTCCTAAGAGTTATAAAACCTTTAGGCTTTTAATTTAAGTTTAAAACCTTTAAGAAAAGGAGTTAAAGACTCATTAAAAGTCAATCAAGATTAGATTATGAAATTAAAAGTTAGATTGGAGTTGGACTTCAACTCTAATCCAAGTTATTAAGAAATTAAAACTTAGAAATTAATTAGTAGACTTAGCTAATCTAATTACCTAAGTTAAATTAACATAATCTACTTAAGTTAATTAAGTAACGGATGATTAATTAAGGTTAAAGTTAATTAACCTTAATAAAAGTATAAGTAATTAATTAGTAATGATGATTAAGAATTAACTAACTATGATTAACCTTAATCAAATGTAATTAAAAGCTTAGTCCAAAACTAAGGAAGAGATTAAGACTTAATTAAGGAGGATTAAGATTAATTATAGCCCAGTTAATGAAGATTGATTAAAAGTTAAATCTAATCTTAATTATTTATACAAGAAGAATTAGGATAAGTAATACCATCCATAAGACACAATCATAAGTCTTAGTAAATTATAGGACTTAAGTGGACATGATTATTAAGAACATTAGTACAAACTACTATAAAAGATTATAACCAACACCCTCTTTCTTCATAAAACTTGAGAAGCTTAGTGAGAGAGTGCGGTTCCAACCCAAGGTAGGGTTCGGTTTTCCTTGAAGGAAAGACATTGAATTCGGGCCGTGCCACGGGGATGTGGTGACGTTGAATGGTTCAATGGGCTTTGCCTGTAAGGATGTGAATGTTGTGAGCATTGTTGTGTGACATGCATCATGAAGCATTGTTGATGTTCGAGGTTGAAAACCTTATGACCTATATAACAGTAGCACTTGGTACAGTGTGAAATCGGTTGGGAAGGGTGCAACTGGGTTTTGCAAAGAACGCCAGTGGGTCCTCAAAAGGGACGCCAGCCCTGAGGATAGCCTAGCTCCCGGAAGATCTCAGGTGACGTAGATTAGCTCCCTACTGTCGAGATTGGGGAACCCAGCTTAGCTATTCCTGTCGCTCTCATGATTTTCGGGTCAGTTGAGATTGTCTGGAAGAACGCTTAAATGATTTGGCCAAAATGTATGAGCAATGCTCTTTGTACCAATGCTAGTACAGACTCTAACTCCTGACGTGTTGTATATATGGTCGGGCAGCTGCTATGTGCTCTGCCTATGGTGATGTTTCCCTGGGCCCGCATGCATTAGATATTGCATTATAATAGTAAAAGTTGCGTTCATATGAGTACACCATGATGAGATGTCGTGATTGCTTATTGATTCGACTGTGTGGATTGCCTCTGTGTGTGTGCTCTAGTTTGCTGTATCCTACATGCTGTGAGTTCATGCGATGTTCTCACCCTTCTTTTCTATCTCTTCTTTCTATGCTCTTCTCGTCACGTTGACAGTCGGTATCGAGGACTTCCGTCATGACGTCGATGCAGGTGAATCAGATGGTTGCCGAGGGGCACCCGGAGGGTGACGGGTATCCCGCAGGTGTGAGTTCTATGGGGGGGAGTTTGTGTCACCATCACGCACCCCAGACTTCCTCTTGTACCTGAAAAGGACTAGGTTGTGTTGAGTCTAGGTAGTACGCAGCTCTGATTTAGGAATCTCTTCTTTTGTATTCTGTTAGAGGTCTCATTTATTTTACTACCGGAACTTATGTTTTAATGTGGTCATGTGGGTATTCGAGAGGTACATCGATGCTACTTAATATGTATGTATGTATTTATGTCATACTGTTTTATGTTCTCTCAAGGTCTTTAACCATGTGTATGTTGTGTATGCGCGTAAGGTGTTAATTCTTTCGACGCTTACGGAAAGATAAGTTTTTGAAAGTGAAGGAAAGGATATTTCATAAGTACTTAAAATAAAGCTAGAGAGGTAATAGGTCAATGACACCTAAACCCTTTTCAAAAAAAAAAAAAAACTTCCGCATTTTTGACGTTCTACTTCGTTGGTCACGTGTAATGCATGTGGTACTTTTAGTGGTAACTAGGGGTATCACATTTCCACTATTTGTAAAGTCTTTTACAAACGATCAATCCTCCAACACCTTGGAACCCTTCCTTGTGTTGAGAATCAATCCACACATCAAGAGAGGCACCCTCTCTTTACAATACAATCACAAATTGAATCGATGAATACAATTAGACTCTCCTTTAGAGTAGATATCACAAGTTGAAAGCCTATAAGAATTCTTAAGATTTGCAAGTGTTTTGGCACAATTTTGATTGATGTAATAAATTTTCTCTTTTGAATTTCACATGAGTAATCTAGTCTGATTTCGAAAATGAGACATATATATATATAAGGATGTTAATGAAACATTGTAAACCTTGATCATAAGTCATGTCTCTTCAAGATTTTCAAAAACAAAACTCTGGTAATCGATTACAAGGGTTTGGTAATCGATTACACAGTTCAATTTGCGAACAGTTGTGCCTGAAATTCAAAATTTGAATTTCCTGCACTCTGGTAATCGATTACCAGTTCAAAAATTTTAATCTTTGAACTGATTTTTACTTTATAAAATATTTTGTTTAATTTTATTTTTAGTGCCAAGTTCCTTGCAAATACTAAGATTTCTTTTGACATTTTTAACTAACTAAAACAAGCTTAATCTAATAGACCTTGTTGCTTGACTTGACTTGACTTTTTTCTTGATCTTCTTGACTTGAATAAGTTCTTTCCTTTTGCTATTGTCAATCTTCCTCTTTTTCTTTCTTTCTCATTTGGCATCATCAAAACCTGCAATCCAGGCATCTACAAAATGGAAAGTTTAAAATTTATTTCCATGAAATGAGAGTAATAATTGCATTCCTTAATATGTGTGTTTTAGTCAAAGTTGGCAGTTAAATAGGAACGGAGGTAGTATTATGTTAAGGGATATGATTGTACATGTGCAGCCTTCGGACCTTTTTATCACTATGCCAAAAAAGGCCTTCAAGGGTGCTCCCATGCAGCATTAAAGGGCGCTTCCCTGCGCACTAATAGAAACTGCTCTAGTTTGGTCATTAAAAGGAGGGAGTGCAGAGGAACGCCCTGACAGAAGCCAAAGAAGGCGCTCCAAAAAAACACGGAAGCGCCCTCGTGAAGCGTCTTCAGGGGAGGGCGCTTCCCTGGAGCGCCCTCCTTTTATTTTTATTTTTTTTTCATTTTTTTGTCTTTTTACCCCACTTTAACCTGCATATTTATTTCAGTCTGATCCCAATGGCTTACTCCAAAACAATGTATATTAATTCCTTAATATTCAAACAATTAGTCATTCTCTGAAGAACCCTTTAATTTCATTTACACATTAAACAACACACATATCTACTTCAAATGAAGAATTCAAACTTGTCATACTTGAATAGTTTCCTATGCATGCTATAAAGTGTGGTGAAAGTATGAAGTACTTATACAACTATATAGAAATAACCAAAATACATGACATCTCACAATACTCAACTCAATTGGTAAATATACATGCATCTCATATGCTTAACAACTCTAGTCATCTAAACTATAAAAATTTTGGCAGAGTGTCCTCTGTTTATTCAACATTTCCCAATTTATCAAACAGCTATAAAAATCCATAACAGCAGCCAGAATTCATCAGTCAAAGAGTTATTACCAGTCAAGAATTTAATATGAAAAGGTACACAATTTACATAACTTGTCATTAATATACAACTTTGGTCAACATTTTCACATTATGTACATGTTTACTTACCCTCATAATGTACAAATCAATTACAAACAAGTGGTTACTACATGTTTTGCTCATTCTTCTCGAACCTCATCAAGCTGCTCCATTGTGTAAGTTGAGCTTCGGTACTAAGCAAAGTACTGTAAAAGGCAAAAATTGATTTCAATAAGTAAACTAGTAAATGAGGGTTAAAAAAACTTAATTACTATCACAAGTTATAATTACCTCTTTAGGTATTGTTAGTGTGTTTTGATCAATGATCTCCTTCATAAAACGCATTATAAAGAGCCCACAGTCGTCATTATTTGTTTGGGTTGGACACTACAAGTATAATTAATTTAAAATCAAAACACTTATGCGCTTAGTTATGAAGAAACACAATGTCCAAATCTGAAATATATTACCTTAATGCGGTACCATTTGGGATCAGGGATAATCATAAAGGATATACCTGATTAAAGTCAATCACCAATAAGCAGTGTTGAATTATAACCAGTTAGGAAACAATACCTAAAAAAAAAGTCAAATCATAAAATATACTGGTTAAAAAAATTAATAGTCCTAAAAATTTGAGCAACATTTCATCTATTTCTTTTTCAACTATTCCCATAATTAAGGAAAAACAATTTTAACTCTAAACCACCAGCTACCAGTCCAAAAGAGATCAATATGAGTAATATATATTTATATAACTTACTAAATGCATATGTAGTATGTACTTCATGTTATTTAACATTCTCCAATTTAATAAACACATTTTTCTCCAACCAACACAACAATTTCTTCCAAAGTGTTCAATAATAATATGTACCAATTAATTTTCATATACAAATTCAATGTTTTTAAACTTACTAACACATCACAGTGCAGATAGCAAAACAGTGGGTGCAGATAGCAAAATAGCACTGTTCAAAAAAAAAAGGTGCACAAGCAACAAAAAAAGGTGCAGAAGCAAAAATGTGTAGGGTAAGGGTTTCCCTTACCCTTAGTGCCGCGAAATGGAGAGTGTGGGGAAGGGAAGCCGTCGCGCCTGAAGGGAAGGAGGAAATGAACTTCGCGCCAAATGGTAGGTTGAGGACGGTGAGGGAAGCTTGCTCACTTCTCGCACTTGCTCACGGTAGTGAAAGGAGGACTTGCGGCGAGGAGGAGAGGTGACGGCGGAGAAGGAGAGGAGTTGTTCACGGTGAAGGAAGACCGTTGCACTTGACGGAGGGAGACGAACGAGCTTGAGGAAGACGAGGAGACGACGACGGGGGAACGGAGGAGGAGGATGGTCGTGGAGCTCGACAAAGGAACGGAGAAGCTGAAGATGAAGGAGAATGGAAGGGTTTAGAGAGAGAAAGACATAGTTGAGAACGCGGGAGAGAAGAAGCAAAGGTTTCATTATTTCTACTGCAAAAAAATAGTTTCATAAATTTACAGAAAAGAGGGCGCTCCAGGCGCTCCACTGGAGCGCCCTGGAAAATTAAACAGAAAAAAAGGAGGCGCTCCATGGAGCGCCCTCTATAGCAAAGAAAAAAAATAGCAAAGAGGGCGCTCCCAGGAGCACCCTGAAATACAATATTAATTTCATGAGGGCGCTCCCTGGATCGCCCTCATTTCCAAACATTAAAAAAATTAATATTATTGGAGGCGCTCCATGGAGCGCCCTCCTTCATTAGAATTAAACCAAAAAAATACGCTGGGAACGAGGGCGCTCCCTGGGAACGCCCTCAAAAGAAAAAAATAATATTGATAATCACTAGAAGTGTATGTAAAAAATAATATTGATAACAAGGGCGCGCAGATGGATCGCCCTTATTTTCCTATAAGGGGCGCTCCCGCCAATTTTAAACGCCCTGGTTTTAAAACGATTGTTTTAGACGCTAACCAACACGGGAGCGCCCTAAAGACAGTGCTCGCTAATATCCTAAAATTGGCATAGTGTATTTTGTTTAGGGCACATGTATGGGGTTATCCCAATTGATGCATACAGTGATTGTTTAGTTGAGCCCTTGAGGCATTTATGTATTCAGTTTATGTTTTGATACTATTTGAGTAATCGTTGACGCTTAAACTTATATTATATGTGATGCGATATTTAAAATGGCGCGAAATAATTTCAGAAATTTGGGAAATTTTTGCTTCCAATGAGCTTAATTCTTGGATTTAGAAATTATGGGACGTTACGGTAAACCTACACAGGCTGTCTGGACCGAACCCGCTTAATGTGGCTTAATTTTCCGGGCTAAAAGCCTGGCAAAATTCAGGTCAATTTGTGCTCAAGTCTTGTAATTTTTGTGGGTTCTATTGGGCATCCATTTTCCGGCTCTAATTGAGACTGACCAGCCCAATGATTTAAACTTGATAAGAGAATATCTAATAATTTGCAGAGGTTGTTTATGCCAATAACACTGCCAATTAAAAAAATAATTACCTTTTTATCATGAAAATTTTTAAGAAGGAGATTTCAAATTGGGTTTCTTCATAGACAAGAGTTTTGTATAACAGAGATTACATCCATGCATATACCACATTGCATCATATCAAGATGTGTATTGAAAGTTTGAGTATGACTTGGATAAATGATATTATATTTATTATAACAATAATGTGCATATTAATAATATATGAACTTAATGTTATGTGTGTGTGTTTTGATTTATAGGGTTTACAACCCAACAATTGGTGGGTTGGTTGTGTTGCAGTCAACACTCATGTCGCCACAGAGGAACACTTGAGCGTTGCCTACCGTTAAGTACATTGTGACTGCTTGACTTTGTTGGCAAACTACTCTTTGTAATGCTTGAATTTTGGTTTTGATTCAGGGATGTAATGATGGTAGGGTGAAATTTTGGTGGGCTAGTATGATACATCGATTTAGGAATGAGTGGCTGGATTTGTAGTCACATGTCCATGAATAAAGTGATTGCAAGTGGATCTTTTGAGCGGTTCCCTCTAAACCCTTTGGATATTTTGTTAGTGACTCAAATTCTTCTATTGATTTGCCCATGTTAATTCTTCCACATTCTCTAATAGCAAGTAGTAAAACTATAATTTACGGCACACAAAACTCACAACATAAATTGCGAAAGAAGATTACAACACTTACACTAACTTTCATAAATAAAAATAGGTCTAAGCCACGTAGGATTAGTGATATGTTGCATAGGATGCACAACTCAGAGAGAATGTGCTAGATCATCATGGAACACATGCTTTTTTAGGGGATGGACTTTTGTAAAAAAAAATATGAGGATGTTTTTAATGAAAAAAAAATATAGGGACCAAAAGCAAAACTCGCTATTTTATAGGGAATAAAAACATATTTTACCCTTAATTATATATAGTGGTTAAATTGTATTGTATGTTTAATAATTTGTTTATTACATTAAATAAATATTTAATATTTTTCTTCAAGTCATTTTTCTTTTATTCACACAACACACTCGGGGGAACCAGGAACTAAGGGTAAAGAGGACCAATATTCATTTTTCATTTTTTCCTAATTATACCCCAAATGCAGTTTTCTTATTATATATAAATTAAATATAAAATAATAATTTAAGATAAATACTCATAATTTATACAAACACACACATCTTTATATATATATATATATTGTATATTATAAATAAAAGTAAGGTAATCTTGAGGTTGTCCTAGGAATAGCTTTTCCCTCCTAAATTAAGGGTAAAAATGTCATTTTGCTTAAAATATTTTATTTTATGATTTTTATCCTCTATTAAATACATATTTACATAAATCATATTAATGTCTTTTTTAATAATATTGATTGTTTTCTAGAGATACCTTTTCAACTTTCATTATTGAGATGATTATATCTTTTCCATAAAATTTTCATCCCTTAGTGTTGGGGCTTTTCATATTCTTCATTATAGTAACTATTCCAATTTGAGTGAGGTTTCATCTTTTATTATTCCTTTGAGTGTTTTTACATATTTTTCATTGCTAACAATTTATACCTTCACATTATCGATTCTTCTTTTATTTTTTCTTTTATTTAATTAATAAATTAATATATTTTTTTGAAATTTAGAAAGACAAGATATATTTTATTGAAATATTAAATATTATATATATATTTTAATACAATTGAGACATTTAGATAAAAATTTATATGTATTTATATATATAAATATAATTGATGTATTAGCATTGTTATATATCGTGTATGTATTTAACTTGTATATTTGTATGATTTGAATATATTATGTTTATCAATTTAGTATTTGATGTTTATTATTTATTGAGAATTTATAAATATCATTTTAATTACAATTTTTAATTTTTTTCATATCTCTAGAAACAATCAATATTATTAAAAAGACATTAATATGATTTATGTAAATAATATATTTAATAGAGGATAAAATTATAAAATAAAACATTTTAAGCAAAATGACATTTTTACCCTTAATTCAGGAGGGAAAAGTTTTCCTAAAGCAACCTCAAGACTACCTTACTTTTATATATATAAAGATAAAGATAAGGATATTGTTGGAGTAAAAATACAAATAAATATAATAAAATAAATTCATAGAAAACTTTTCACTATATAAAAATACCTTCATAAATATTTTTATTAAGTTTTCAAGAAAAATGTAATATTATATAACTTATTTACATAAAATAATATTACAAAAAATTATATATAGAAATAATTCTGTTTATAATATATATATATAGTTGATTTTCAAAATTTATATATATATATATGCCTTTTCATTTATAGAATTCAGAAAGTAAGTGAATTGCGGATGAAACTGTAACACCTTAAATTTCTAAAACCATAACTTGGTCCATTGGAAACCAAAATTCCTGGCTTAAAATTTAAAGTATGTTTCGAATATCAACTCATTCATGAAATTGTAAGTAATCCAACGAATAACCAATAGTTCGTGAATAAGACTAACTTATATACATAATAGAGTCCAACTTATACATCATAGCCATTGTAAAAAAGCTCAACTCCAAAATACATAGTGTTCTTGTGTCTACATAACATTCAAGAATATATATACAAGGAACCATGCTGGTAATAAACTAAAACTAAGCATATACATCTATATATATATATATATATATATATATCCGAGGAGCACTTCAATTTCTAGTCTGAGAATCCGAGGGTAGGGTACCTACTCATCTATAAAACCACATAACGTGTGGTGAGATAAAATCTCAAAGAATACAAAACACATGCATGAATGCAAGAGGATAAGAAATTCATGTCATAGTTTAATTCATCATATCAACCAAACCATCCACAATCAAATAAAATGCAATATGATGCACTCACTGTTGTGCCCAGCAGGCATGTTCTTATCACTTTCTAGAGTTAGACCTGAGCTCAGACTACGGGAACCGGCTTTCCCGGGGACGAATCCCACCCAAACTGGACCGAAGTCATGTTTTCAATACAATTATTCTTTTATTTTTACTCACAACACAAGGTCGGCTTGAATTTTACTTCAAACTAATCATATCCATGATAGAATAGTAATGCAACATCTTATTCATAACAATTGCCAACAATTAAACTAGTTTCGACTATTCCAAAATTTCGACCCTTATGAATCTAAATTCCAAGCTTCATTTCAATCGTCAATTCAAGCAATAGCATCCAAGAACTATAAGTAATCAAGGAAAATGCAATCGATTTGGATATAAGTACAAGGGGAATCGAGCGGGTTCCGTTAGTTTCGATAGTTCGAACACTTCGAACTAAGGATTCCGTTACTCGATTTCTAATCCATACTTTCGAACCATCAATTATCACATCCAATATAGATAGAATCTACTACTAGATCCATAATCGACAAAAATTAAGAAGAAATAGGGGTTAAGGAAGAGGGAGCATGCATAAAAAGGGTTCTCTAGATCCTAACAAAGAAGTGAGTTGTACTCACCAATCCTAGAGATTCAAGAGAAGAAGATGTTTGGGGTGAATTCCTGATTGTTTCCTGCTCGAATCCGTTCCCAAGCTCCGACTCGAAGTTTCTCTCTTCTAGGTTTCACACTCTCTCTCCTCTCTAAGACGGTGAAGGAAAGAAGAATGAGAAAATCTGGTTAATTTCGCAACCAGTCTATATATTAAGTGATGGTAATCGATTACAGACTTACTGTAATCGATTACCACAGGCTAAAAAGACTCTTGAAAACCTGTTCTGGTAATCTGGTATCGATTACTACTCCTGGTAATCGATTACTAGAAGCCCAGATTTCTAGTAATCGATTACCAAACCCTGGTAATCGATTACTAAAACTTCAGCTCTCAGGTAATCGGTTACACACTCTTGACAGGCGATTCCCCAAAATTCATCTCTTTGGTAATCGATTACCAATTCCTAGTAATCGATTACCAAAATCCTGCTCTCGGGTAATCGATTACAGACTGTTAGTATCGATTACCATAAACATAGCTCTCAGGTAATCGATTACAACCTGCTAGTAATCGATTACCAACAACTTAAACTTCTAAAAAAATTACTTAACCAGATTCCTAAACTTTAGATTTTTACCCTTAATTCTTATTATTTCCTGTTTCTCAATTAAACATACACAGATCACCCTTTTTAAACCTTATAAATTATGATAGCCTAAAATGTGGGATGTTACATTCTACCCCCCTTAATGCAATTTTGTCCCCAAAATTGATATTTAAAGATGCAAAAGGTAGAATTTAATACCTCAAAGGAACAAGTGAGGATATTGACCTCCGAATATCTTCTTCTTTTCCCAGGTTGCTTCATCAGATGATAGGCCTTCCCAAATAACCTTAACCAATGGAATTGTCTTATTCCTCAGAGTTTGGAACTTCTACTTACAATCTGTGCAGGCTTGGAAGGAAGTGTGAGATTTTCCCTCAATTGTATTGATTCAGAGTTCAGAATATGAGCAGGATCAGGGATATACTTTCTCAGCTTAGACACATGAAAGACATCATGGATTCTGGACATGTGAGGTGGAAGAGCAATCCTATAAGCGAGAGGGCCAACCCTCTACAGGATCTGGAATGGACCAATAGCTAGGACTCAACTTTTTATTTTTACGGTTTTTCCAAGACCAGTGACAGGAGTTCCTTTTAGAAAACATGATTTCCCTCCTCAAACTCTAAATCTTTTCTTCTGTTATCAGCATAGCTTTTCTGCCGACTCTGGGCAGTTGCAAGATTCTTCCTAATGACCTTAATCTTTCAGAAGTTTCTTGCACCAACTCTGGGACCTAAAGGGATTCTCACCAATCTCTGCCAACAAACAGGATATCTGAACTTCCTACAATACAAAGCCTCATAAGCGCCATACCTATACTGCTATGGAAACTATTGTTGTAGGCGAACTCTATGAGGGGTAAGTACCTATCCCAACTGCCTGACTCCTCTAAGACACAAGCTTCTCAGCATATCCTCTAAAGTTGGATGGTTCTCTCAGACTGACCATCAGTCTGAGGATGGTGAGTGGTGCTAAATCTAAGTTTAGTCCCGAATGACTGATGAAGCGCATTCCAGAAACCTAGAAGTGAATCTGGGTCCCTATCCGATATAATGCTAGAGGGAATGCATGAAGTTTAATAATCTCCTTGACTACAGTTCAGCTAACTTTTTTAGAGATAGGTATTCTTAACTGGAAAAAAAATGAGCCGATTTAGTTAACGATCCACAATGACCAGATGGCATCAAAGCCAGCCTGGACTTGTGGTAACCTTACCACAAAGTCCATAGCTATACTCTCACCCAACTTCCACTCAGGAATTTCTAATTGGATAAGGGGTCCTGATGGTCTCTGATGTTCTATTTTAATTGTTGACAGGTTAGACACTTAGAAACATATCCAGCTATTTCTCCTACTTCATCCCTTCCCACCAAAACATCTTCTTTAAGTCCTAATACATCTTGGTAGTGCCAGGTGTACAGAAAACTTTCCCCTGTGGCCTTCTCTAAAATGGTCTGTCTTACACTACCCCCTCTTAGGGACACAAACTCTTCCTTGGAAGAGGATTGTCCCGTCATCTGATCTAGAAAATCCTAATTGGCCCAATTCTACTTTGAAGTTCCAGGTCCGAACCCTGAGCTTCCTTGATCAGAGCTTGAAGCTCACTAATGATCCCTAACCTGCACAACCTGATACTGCTTACATCCACTTCAACACTGAGACTCAGGTTCCTAAAATCCTCTAGGAGACTCATTCATGTACCATCTGGATGATACATGAAGGTGTGAAGTCTATAAATCGGTTTAAGTATTAAACATGATATAAGACTTAGCATCCTTAAGTTTTAATGATTAACAAAATAAGATTATAAGATTATGATTAACAGGTTCTACTGAGAAAGGTATTGGTTTGTTGATTATGTTTCAGGATGGAATATTCACTATCTGAAGAAGAAGAAGAGTAGAAGAACACATCAAAAGAAGAATCTGAATCAGGGGATCATAATCAAAAGAACAAAGTGCAGAATCCGAAGAAGAGTAATCCACAACCAAGTTGAAGACTCGAAGGTTATCTGAAAGAGGTGAAGAATAGAAGACTACTTAAAGACTCGAAGAAATGAAGACAACATGAAGCAGTCTGAAGATTGAACATAACCAAGTTGAAGACTCGAAGGTTATCTGAAAAGAGGTGAAGAATAGAAGACTACCTAAGGACTCGAAGAAATGAAGACAACATGAAGCAGTTTGAAGATTGAACATATCAGAATCAAGAAAATGACTTCTCGAAGACATTGCAAGTGTAAAGCACATGAAGATCACTCACTCAGTAGATAAAGCTAGACATGCTTTTCTACCTCGATCTTAAAGTCTTGCATTAATAAGGAAATATTGCAAAGGACTTTCCACAATGCCTGCAACAAAAGGATTTGTATAAGCAGACCTACTACATCCACACCTGCTGTCAATCAGAAAATGAGTAGAAGAACCCGAACAGAAGTAAGCAAGAAGATGATTGAATGAAGGCACATACAATTCAACATCAGCAAAGAAGCTGTCTGAAGCAAAGAAGCTGTCTGAAGCAAAGAAGTTGTCTGCAGCAAAGAAGTTGTCTGAAGCAACGAAGCTGTCTGAAAGACTAGAAGCTATCTGAAGTGTCAATATTCGTCTGAAATATTGAAGCCGTCTGAGATCCGACGTGGCACACTCACTGAAGACAACAAAAACTTTTGCTCTCTGAAGTATGCTGAAGAAAAGTCGTTCTCTACAAACACGCAACACTTTCAAAGCTTAAATTGGAAAAGTCACAGAGACCTTTCTTGGTACCTTTGAAGTTCATACACCACTGAGGAAATCTCTGCAACGCAGAAATTGAAGCAACAACGTGGCAGCTTTATAGCAGCACCAACGTTGTACTTTGTCAGAATTGTCAGAACCCCCCAGAAGCGTGTCTCACAACGGATTGAATAGCATTTCAATGCTATCTCTAAACGGTGGTATCACAATGGAAATATCATCATCACCAATCTAAGCGGGAAGAAAAAGCTTAGGAGACTAAGCAGAAGCAACAAAGGAAAATGTTTGAATGAAATATTTTAATTCAAACATATTTTATCATCTGCAAGCAACAGCTATTTGACAAGACACCTTACTCAAAGAAGAAAGAGAAGAATGGGTGTCAGGAAGCAAATGAAAAAGGAGTATATACAGAATAAGCAAAAGGACAAATTCAACGGATATCTCCTAAAGAGACACTCCTAAAAGAAAACAGAGGAAAGCAGAAGAAAACAGATGAAAGCAGAAAGAAGCAGATTCAAGAGAGAGTATTCGCAAAATTATATCAAGAAACATCTCTCATGAAGAAGAAAATATCAAGTGTCAGAACGGGATCATCTGAACACTCATTCGCTTAAGGAGAAGCAACCGTTTGAGAAGCTATTACACAACGGCTATATGAGCCACATCATCAACATCTCAACGGTATTATGAATCATCTTCAAACGGCTATATTTCATCAGAACATATAAATAGCCTCAAGATTGAATTTGAAGATGCTGCCGACCTATTGGTCAGTGAGACAAAATTGTTGATCAACAGAATCAAACTAGTTAATCAGGCTGAATGCCTTATGGTTAACAAGAGTTGACTTGAGCTTAAGTGGATCATGAAGATGTCAACTAAGTTTGATCAGAGAGTTGGTTCTCAATCAGGCTACTGACTAGCTGGTCAGTTAGTTAGGTTGTTCAGTTGGTCTGTTTGATCAAGTGAGTTGATTGTTCGAAAGGCAATCATGCTGAACAAATGACTATCAAACTGGGTACGGTTGAAGCTTTGATATACCTTGGTGTTCCTATGATATGGGTGAGAATATAGCCCATGGAAACTAATGGTTTGAGAACAAGGCTGGAGCATTATTTCACATCTTAGTTAGCCTACTCTCAGAGGATGCATTCCTCATAGAAAGACAGGGATTGTACTCAATTCAAACACTTGTATCACTATCTATCCTTGTACTTAGTTTGTAATGTCTGTATCCTGAGTGTGTACTCAGTAATCTCTATGTACAAGTAGAATCTAAGTTTAGAGGTTCTGGAAAACATCTAACTTGGATTGAGTAGTGAAACTACTCAACACTTTATGTGTCTGAGAGCCTGGAGAGGCTTGGTGGAAGAAAGAATACTTGTGTCTGGAGAGAATGTACTCGTGGTGTCTGGAGAGACTGTACTCGTGATGTCTGGAGAGACTGTACTCGTAGTGTCTGGAGAGACTGTACTCGTGATGTCTGGAGAGACTGTACTCGTGATGTCTGGAGAGATTGTACTCGTGATGTCTGGAGAGACTGTACTCATTGTGTCTGGAGAGACTGTACTCATTGAGTTGCCTGGAGAGGCAGTTGAAAACAAAGGAATACTTATTGTTTAGCTTGAAGAGTCTGTGGTAAAATAATACTTGTATCTGAGTTCAGATAGTGGAAAATCCAGTGGTTGTTTGCCTCTGGGACTGGATGTAGCTCACGGATTTGTGGGTGAACCAGGATAAACTTTGTGCCTAAGTCTTCTTTCCCTTAACTTCTCTATTTACAGTTTCTTATTTATGTTGGGGATTGAAAAGTTATTTTCATAACAAACTTAACACAACGATTTCAATAAAATGATCTTTCATAAGAACAAAACATGAGATGTTTCTCACATCACTTGAAGCATTACAAAGAATGTCTTTTGAATTACTTCTGAAACAATTATCTGAAGTGAGTCTCGAAAGACCTCAGTTCAGAAATCTGGAACAGACTTCAGACAACCTATAGTCATCTGAAGTATTTCAGAAACAGTTTTGAAAAACATTCAATGTAATAATCTTCAGAAGATATCTTGAGAAGTATCTGTTTAAAATAATCTTAAGACTTAAAAAAAACTTTATTTTTCTTATCTTCCGCACATTTTAATTATCTCTGATCTTGAGATTCATTTTAAACATTATTCATCTTCATGATTTAAATTAAAGATTTCCAAGAACAATCGAAAAGCATAAAACACTATTCAACCCCCCTTCTAGTGTTTCCTATGGTTCTAACATAAGGGATTTCCTACTGAGAGCATCAGCCACTACATTGGCCTTGCCCGGGTGATACTTCAACTCAAAGTCATAATCCTTAAGAAATTCCATCCACCTTCTTTGCCTCATGTTGAGTTCTTTTTTATCAAAGAGATATTTCAAACTCTTATGATCACTGAAGACCTCAAACCTCACACCAAACAGGTAATGCCTCCAAATTTTGAGGGCAAAAACCACAGCTGCTAATTCTAAATCATGGGTAGGATAATTTTCCTCATAAGGCCTCAACTGTCTAGAGGCATAAGCCACTACTCTCTTTTCCTGCATCAAAACACATCATATACTCTTACCTGACGCATCACTATACACTTCAAAGGGTTTAGACAAGTCCGGCAACGCCAGTACCGGAGCGGTGGTCAACTTATCCTTGAGTTATAGAAAGCTCTACTCACACATCTTGTCCCATACAAAGGCTTGACCCTTTTGAGTCAGTCTTGTAAGAGGCAAACTAAACGGGAGAATCCATAAATGAATCTCAGGTAGTAGTCGGCCAATCCTAAGAAACTCCTAATTTCCGTGACGGTCTTAGGTCTTTTCCACTCAAGAACGGCTTCTACCTTACTAGGATCAACTGATACCCCCTCTCTAGAGATAACATGCCCTAGGAAATGGACCCGGTCCATCCAAAACTCACACTTCTCAGGATTAGCATACAGTCTCTTTTCTCTCAGAATCTCTAAAACAATCCTAAGGTGATTCTCATGTTCTTCTAGACTACAAGAATAGATCAGGATGTCATCAATGAATACAACAACAAACTGATCCAAAAAGGGCCGGAAGATTCGATTCATGTAGTCCATGAATACAGCAGGAGCATTAGTAACACGAAATGGCATCACTAAATACTCACAGTGCCCATACCTAGTCCTAAAAGCTGTCTTAGGGATATCTTCCTTCCTGATCTTAATCTGGTGGTAACCCGACCTAAGATCTATCTTAGAAAACACTGAGGCACCCCTAAGTTGGTCTAGAAGATCATCTATCCTAGGAAGAGGGTACTTGTTTTAATGGTAACCTTATTTAATTGTCTATGATCTACACACAATCTCATACTCCCATTTTTCTTCTTCACTAACAACACTGGAGCTCCCCAGGGTGACACACTAGGTCTAATGAACCCTTTATCTATAAGATCCTCTAGTTGAGTTTTAAGTTTGTTAAGTTCTAGTGGGGACATTCTATATGGAGCCTTAGAGATGGGTCCCGCACCTAGCACTAAGTCTATGGTAAACTCTAACTCTCAGTCCGGTGGTAAGGTTAAAACTTCACTAGGAAAGACATCTTGAAACTCCCGAACCGTAGCTACGCTGCTTAAATCTACTTTGGATTCTAAAGTTGAGGAAAGTAACAAAATAAAATATTCACTCCCATCACTGAGACATTGGTTAACTTGGGTGACACTAGACAAAAGCATAGGGGGTCTCTCCCTCGGAGGAGGAGGAAAAGGAGGAAGTATAACCTTTTTATTGAAACAATCTAGTGTAACCTGATTGGAAGATAACCAGTTCATTCCCAAAATAATATCCATACCCCTCAAAGGTAGACAAATCAAATCAACTACAAAAACCCTACCCTGTATAACAATAGAACACTTAGAGCACATTAGGGAAGTGGATATAGCCTCTTTGGCTGGAGTGATTACATTAAGAACATAAGGTAAAGAATCCACAGGCAATTTTAACTGATCAATACATTCAGAAGAAATCAAGGAATGGGTTGCCCCAGAATCAAACAATACAATCAAGGTCTTCTCTCCTAGGGTGCACATACTTCGCAACAGATTATCTGCAGAAGCTGCTACTTGCCCATTGAGGGTGAAAACCCTTCCAGTGGTTTGAGGTTTTTGGGAATTCTTCAGTTTTGGACAGTCTCTCTTTATGTGACCCGACTGCTTACAAGAATAACACAAGTTCTTCCCCATCATACACTCCCCAGCATGCTCCTTTCCACACTTGTTGAACTTAAGTCCTCCTTGGCGTTGGGTTCGCTGAGTGGGCAAGACTGGTTTGCCTTGCCATTTAGGCTTGGAACCCTTACCCTGGAGGGGCACCTCGAACTTTCTTTTTCTCTTGTTTTCCATTGGTGTAGGTGATGGAGTAGTTCCTTTGAAAATTTTCTCCGCAATGTAGCACTTGCTAATCAACAACGAAAAGTCTCTGATCTCTAATGTCCCAATCCGGTCCAACAGTTCAGGTCTTAGCCCTCCCTCAAATTGAGTGCACCTCCACTCCTCATCAGTCACTGGTTGAAGATAACGAGAATACTTTGCTAACTCTTCAAATTTCACCACGTACTGACCCACTGACATGTCTCCTTGCCTGAGTTGCAGAAATTCAGTCTCCTTTTG
Organism: Sesbania bispinosa; assembly: GCA_026901365.1. NCBI lineage: Eukaryota > Viridiplantae > Streptophyta > Magnoliopsida > Fabales > Fabaceae > Sesbania > Sesbania bispinosa. Next base: position 711,658 of record QLOH01000351.1, on the reverse strand, counting down.
CCTCTTGATGGTGGCTGGAAAGTACTTTCCCAAAAATAGGTTCTGAAAGACGTCCCAAGTCATAGGAGCCTCCGCCTCTGCAGCTCGAACCTTAGCAGTCTTCCACCAATCTTCAGCCTCCCCTCTCAACATATATACTGCAAAACCAACCTTAGCCTCATCCGTACACTTCATCACGTCAAAAATCCGATTCAAGTCTCGCAGCCAATTGGCAACAACGTCAGGGTCGTAAACTCTGTTGAACTGTGGAGGAGTGTGCTTTCTAAATTCTGATGATCCCGCAGCAAAAGAATCCACAACAGCAGGTGGTGGTGGCTTTGTGTGCCTCCTAGCCAATTCTTGAAGCATGGATGCATTGGTGGCAGCTTGCTCCCGAGCCACTTCCGCTTGAACTCGATTCGCATTCATTTGTTCTCCCATCATTTGAGTCAGGGCCTGAAGGGCTGCCGCCACATGATCTTGAGTAGGACCCTGAGAAGATGATGATGAAGGAGGATAATTGACCCTTGGACGACCTCTCCTGCCGCCTGCCATAATTCCCCGACATATCATCAAGCAAATTTCGAGGTGATCAGTCTCTCAATTCACAAAATAATACATATGAAATCATTAACCAACCACAGAATATCCTAATTTCACAGTCCAATTGGATTGAACTGCTCTGATACCAAAATATAACACCTTAAATTTCTAAAACCAGAACTTGGTCCGTTGGAAACCAAAATTCCTGGCTTAAAATTTAAAGTATATTGTTTCGAATATCAACTCATTCACGAAATTGTAAGTAATCCAACGAATAACCAATAGTTCGTGAATAAGACTAACTTATATACATAATAGAGTCCAACTTATACATCATAGCCATTGTAAAGAAGCTCAACTCCAAAATACATAGTGTTCTTGTTGTCTACATAACATTCAAGAAATATATATACAAGGAACCATGCTGGTAATAAACTAAAACTAAGCATATACATCTATATATATATATATATAGATCCGAGGAGCACTTCAATTTCTAGTCTGAGAATCCGAGGGTGGTGGTACCTGCTCATCTATAAAACCACATAACGTGTGGTGAGATAAAATCTCAGTGAATACAAAACACATGCATGAATGCAAGAGGATAAGAAATTCATGTCATAGTTTAATTCATCATATCAACCAAACCATCCACAATCAAATAAAATGCAATATGATGCACTCACTGTTGTGCCCAGCAGGCATGTTCTTATCACTTTCTAGAGTTAGACCTGAGCTCAGACTACGGGAACCGGCTTTCCCGGGGACGAATCCCACCCAAACTGGACCGAAGTCATGTTTTCAATACAATTATTCTTTTATTTTTACTCACAACACAAGGTCGGCTTGAATTTTACTTCAAACTAATCATATCCATGATAGAATAGTAATGCAACATCTTATTCATAACAATTGCCAACAATTAAACTAGTTTCGACTATTCCAAAATTTCGACCCTTATGAATCTAAATTCCAAGCTTCATTTCAATCGTCAATTCAAGCAATAGCATCCAAGAACTATAAGTAATCAAGGAAAATGCAATCGATTTGGATATAAGTACAAGGGGAATCGAGCGGTTCCGTTAGTTTCGATAGTTCGAACACTTCAAAACTAAGGATTCCGTTACTCGATTTCTAATCCATACTTTCGAACCATCAATTATCACATCAAGATAGATAGAATCTACTACTAGAATCCATAATCGACAAAAATTAAAGAAAAGGGGTTAGGAAGAGGGAGCATGCATAAAAAGGGTTCTCTAGATCTTAACAAGGAAGTGAGTTGTACTCACCAATCCTAGAGATTCAAGAGGAGAAAGATGTTTGTGGGTGAATTCCTTGATGTTTCCTTGCTCCGAATCCGTTCCCAAGCTCCGACTCGAAGTTTCTCTCTCTAGGGTTCACACACTCTCTCTCTCTAAGACGGTGAAGGGAAAGAAGAAATGAGAAAATCTGGTTTACTTTCGCACCAGTCGATATATATTAAGTGATGGTAATCGATTACAGACTTACTGTAATCGATTACCATAGGCTAAAAAGACTCTTGAAAACTCGTTCTGGTAATCTGGTAATCGATTACTACTCCTGATAATCGATTACTAGAAGCCCATATTTCTGGTAATCGATTACCAAACCCTGGTAATCGATTACTAAAACTTCAGCTCTCAGGTAATCGATTACACACTCCTGACAGGCGATTCCCCAAAATTCATCTCTCTGGTAATCGATTACCAATTCCTAGTAATTGATTACCAAAAATCCTGCTCTCGGGTAATCGATTACAGACTGTTAGTAATCGATTATCATAAACATAGCTCTCAGGTAATCGATTACAACCTGCTAGTAATCGATTACCAACAACTTTAACTTCTAAAAAAATTACTTAACTAAGATTCCTAAACTTTAGATTTTTACCCCTAATTCTTATTATTTCCAATTTCTCAATTAAACATACACAGATCACCCTTTTTTAAACCTTATAAATTATGATAGCCTAAAATGTGGGATGTTATAGAAACAAAGAGTTACTTTTATTAATTTTCTACAAAAAAAAATATTGATAATTATATAGAATATTTTGCACACAATATTATTGCCTTATTTTTATTTGTAAATTATGATTATATATATTAATCATCGTACTCAAATATTTTAAATAAAGAAATTCAAAGAACCCAATTTCAATAATTTACAAAAATAAACTCAAAATAATTGTATATTTTGTATGTGAAAAAAAAGTTATAACATTATTAGAATAAGATGATGATTATTAACCATTATGACAGAAATAAAAAAAAAAATGACAAATTATTTAGACACAATTATAATTGCATATCTTTTACGTTTTTTAGAAAAAAAATTAAAAAAATAAAGTCACATTGTATGTAGTGGGTTATTTAAAGTATAATTAATTAGCATGTAAATATGTGTAGTGGTAATATATATTTTCTGGAATTTATTATTTCTAACCGATAGCTTTTTATACATGTTGTTTCAACTTCTTTAATATCACTTCTTAGCATCTTATATATTGTGAATGTAATAGTTGAATCTTATATATTAAAGCACAAACACAATAAAATTGTTTGCATCTAATAAAATAAGGTGTCTTAGATTTATAACTTCATACTTCAATTAATACTAAATAATAATTTGGAGTTTTGCTAAATGAAATACTCAATCAGAGCATTTTACTATCTATTAGCACTAATGGTATCACACTTGAACATACTATAAAATCTATACTGTTATCCCACGTAAATTATTCATCTTTTTTTTTATATATTAAAATTTAGGGTGAGGGAATGGTGCTCCAGTCCAAGGCAGGGAAAGCCTCCGGGCTCTTTGAGCACTTACAGAGGTACTTACATTTTACCTCAACCCAAGGGGACGAGTGAGAGTTCGAACCTGCTAAATTATTCATCTTTTGTTATATATATTGTGAGTAATATTTTTATATAGAAAATGCAACTTCGTACAATTTAAATGTCATATCTTTAATAATAATAATAATAATAATAATAAATTATTCGATTAACAATACCATTATATGTGTGTGTGTATCATTTTGTTTTCTTATACATTTCATATATGTTTCCTTACTTTTCTTTTAATAAAAAAATTATTCAATTGACTTTTATTTTATATCTTCAACTTACAATATTTTTCTATTTTTTTCATGAGTTTCAAGAATATATTGTATCTGCAACTTTATTTCTTATTTATTCATTTGCTTACTTTATGATTTTTGTTTTGTAATATTTCATAGTATAAACAATTACATAGTTCTAATACATTTAAATTATTCATGCAGTGGGGTATCAATTTTTTTTCTCAAATTAATTCTATCATCAATAGGTATGTTAGTACATAAATATTGATTAATTTGTTACATTGTATAATGTTTGTTTATTGAAATAAATATATTAAATTATTAAAAAATTAAAACTCATTATTTTTGTACTGTTATATTCTCATGCATCGCACGGGTTCACACACTAGTATATATGATGTAATTAATTTATAATTTTTATGAACTATTTTAATTATTATTCTCTTTTTACATTTATTTTATATTATTTAATTTAATTTTTAGAGTAAACTAACAAATCAGTCCCTAACTCTGTGGGGACCATGCAGTTTCGTCCCTGACTTTTCTAAAATAGCACTTTAGTCCATACTTTATTAAAAAAAAATGCACTTTAGTCCTTATTTTATTAAAAAAACATGCACTTTAGTCCTTCACTTTATTGAAAGTTTTAACAAAGTTAGGGACTAAGGTGCTATTTTGAAAAAGTCAGGGACGAAACTGCATGGTCTCCCCAGAGTCAGGGACTGATTTGTTAGTTTACTCTTAATTTTTAATAAAACATTTTATCACTAAGAAATTAATAAGAATTTAAAATTTATAAAAGGTAAAAAACTTATAATTACCGAGCATTATATTTTTGTCTATAAAATAAAAATAGAATTTATATGATATAACTTATGTAAATGTGTCTTTTACTATATAAATATAATCTATATCTCCTTCTATATAGACCTTCACTAAAATAAAAGCTCAAACCGTGCGTTTTGCGAATTAACCCGATCAGGTTAACCAATTCTATCAACTCTATTAATGGTCATGTAGATGATGAAAAAATATATACAATAAAAGTATGTAACAATTTATACAATGTATTTTTATTTTTTATTTCTCTATATCATATCATCTATCATATTAAACACTTTTTTTTATTTTCTATTCCTATATCTCTAATAGTTATATAAGGTTGTTTTTTTTTTGGTCGAATTTATATAAGGTTGTTGTATGATATTATTCTACCAATATCATTTCTCAAAAATGAAAACCAATAAACAATAGCCAAATTCCTTCCCAAAAAAAAAAAACAATAGCCAAAGGCTAGAAGTAGGGGTTGTGGGGGTGGGCCGGAGCGATTGGACCCCACCATACGAAAACACGCGTGTTGGGTTTCTGATCCAGGAGATGACACCTTCAAGGTTACCCCACCATCCATGATCCATCCATGCCTATTGCATTTACATATACAAATAGTCGCGCGTGGACCCAGTGACTCACCAAATCCCAGTCCAAAGGCAAATGGGATGGGACGTAGTGGACACACATGACACACTCTCTCAGACACCAACGCCAACTCTGTGTCCAGAAATGCATTTGCCAAGAACGAGTGGCGGCTTTGAATTTTAGGGCACCCAGATGACCCACGGTTCATTACAGGTACATGAATGGATTTGAGTAAATTAGCAAATTATTTTTGACTTTTTTTTAAATCATGCAGTTGAGTTTCTAAGAAATAGAAAATTCTAATATAGTCTCTGAATTTTTGTTTTTTCTTTCATTATAGTCCAACTATGTGTTTCACATTAATTTTTTTACGACGTGTCACATTTAGTGACACTGTGTCTTATTGTTTGTCACTATAATGTCTATTATGACACAAAAATGATGTGGTTTTATCAAATTTATAGCTTGAAATGCTTCAACTCCAACCATTGTGTGCTTCCCTATTTTTCCCATTTTCTCTTTTCTCCCCCTTTTTATTAGAAGGTCTCAGTTCCAATGACGTTATTTTTGTGTCCCGATAGCAAAATAGTGTGACACAGTGTCACAAAACGTGACACATCATAAAAAAATTAACGGGAAACACATAGTTGGACTATAGTGAAAGAAAAAAAAATAAGAAGTCAGGGAGTGTATTGAGGTTTTTTTATTTTTTAGAGACTAAACTGCATAACCCAAAAAAGTTATGGACCAATTTGCTAGTTTACTCTAGTGGATTTTGCTTTGCTATTCACAAAACGCTCAACCCTTACAAAGGGCATTTATGGTGGTTTTAAATATTTAAAAATGAACTAATTATATAAATTTAAGTTATTATGTAATTTTAAATTCAACTTTTAGTTGAAATTTATTTTAAATAGATTCTTATTTACATTGAAAAATTGATATACTTATTAACAATAAGATGAATTAGTTGTCTCTTAAATAATCTTTTTTTTTTCTACATCACAATATTACATATATGTCGCTTGAACCAATCACTTATATTCGTTAAATAATTTTATCTAATTTTAATAATACTTTAGATCTAACTGAAAGAGAAAAATGACAAAATGTTATACTAAAATTGAATAACTTTTAAATGATAGTACATTCATTCTTATTTTTCGTCAAAAAAAATACATTCCTTATTTATTCACCCACTAGAATAAATAATATAAATGCCAATTTTGACGTTCATACTTCATAGTCTTTCTCTATTTCTTTTTTGCTCTTTTCATTTGCTTTTTATATTCCCTTATTACCCAAAAAAAAAAAAAGAGATAATATAAAATAAAAAAAAAATAACTTCAACTAAAACTATAAAAGTGCATGTGACATGTATTAGTTTTATTTTAGGAAAGTGATTGTGTCTCAATTTTTCTCCATTAAAAATTTCAAATTATGCTTTTTGCGAGACTTTTGTTAAATATATAATGCGTTTGATAAGGTCAATAAACTAATTACTAGCTATAAGCTAGTTTGATCTTTATAAGCCACAAAATACTTTAGCTAACTTCTAACTTGTAACTTTTTCTTTTTCCATTTTGATCCCTTATATTTTAATATACTTTCCTATATATCTTTAAAATTTTTTTATCTTTTTTCAATGTTTCTTATAAAAACTCTCTCTTCTCTCTCCCTCTCCACACTCTCTTCTCTTTCTATCCCTCTTCACAATCTCTTCTTATTTAAAAATTAAAAAATTAATTGAATTATTATTCTCATTTTACTATATTTAAAAAAAAATTATATCATACGATTTATTTTAATTATTTCACTATTTTATTATTAAAAATGTTAATATGGAATTTAATTCGTTAAAAATCTAAAATTATAATTACCTAATAATATATTTTTGTTTAGAAAAAATAGAATTTATAAAATAAACTTGTTAATATGTCCTTTTGTATCATTTTACATTTATACCTAACTTATCAACTAGTTTTACTAACACTTCTAATTCAATAGGTCAGCTTATCAACTCAACTTATCAATTACATGCTAACTTATAAGCTAGTTTTACCAAATATAACCTATGCATTGCTCAATAAATAAATGATAAAATAGGAAATTTTAAATTAATTTTTATGATTTATGTATTTTTTTTATTTTAATGGATAAATAAATATGAGAAGGCAGTATTTTGAACAACTACTTCATTAACTCCATTACATCTAGATTTGTTACATCCCAATTAGGGGTGTTCTCGGGTCAGGTTTAGGGGTTTTTTGGAACCGACCCGAGAGTAGGAGATGAGTTGGGTCGGTTCGGGTGGAAAAATATATAGATCAAACCCGACCCGACCAAAAAATACATGGGTCGGTTCGGGTGGGTTGGTCAGGTTGGGCCTCTGTTTTGGGCCAGAAGAAAAAACACCAAAAACAATTTTTTGAAACAGTTTTTGCTTGACCAAAGTAAAAAACGGCTTCTTGGGCCAGAAAAAAAAAACAAATTTATTTGATAAAAAAAATGCCAAAAAACAATTTTTTTTTACTTATATGTCTCATCTTCACCTAAAAAATTCATCGGGTCGGGTCGGGTTAGCAAAACCCAAACCCGCTACCCGAACCATCCACCTCCGATTTTTTCTCGGGTTGGGTCTACCAAAAAATCCCGACAACCCGGACCCATCAAATCGGGTCGTGTCCAACCCATCAAGTTATTCGGGTTGCATACAACCATGAACACCCCTGATCCCAATATTATTTGGACGGTGGAGTTGAAGGGCAGTAGAAGAAATTCATAGTTAGATGTATATTATATATAATATTTTATTGAATACTTACAATTATTAAAATTTCAACATGCATTTTTATCTCTTTCCTAAAAAAAAACATGTATTTTTAGGATACGGTTAGAATTTATTTACAATATAATATAAACACCACAGGTAACGTATATAAAGTTATATTTTTTTTAATGATAATCACATTTTCAATATAATTCATATTACCTTATTATTCTATATCTTAAAATACTTGGGAGAGGGGACAACCCATCCACCTACATGGTCACCTGACATCTCCATTTGTAGGTGGACCACACTCACCACTCCCCCAGCCCCCTCACCACACGTGTTGTAAAGGTCAAACTCTCCACTCCGTAGTCCGTACTCCTCCTTCTCACTCTCCTTCCTTCCATTCCAACTTCTCCTTTTGCTCTTCCTGTCACTGCCATTATAGCATTGCATAGTATAATAATTAATAACAGAAGAACTAAACAGAGCCACTCAACCCTCATGACTCATCATCCATGGCTTCTTCATCGCCTGCAATAGTTCAGGCACTCACAGCTGCTCCAGACAATATGCCATATGGCATTTTTCATGTTTTTCACCAAAAAGCATATAAACGCAATCATAAAGGAATTCAACTTAATTTGATTTGAAAAACAAAAATATAGTATTACTATAAGTTAAAACTTGAATCGAAGAACTTGCAAAAACGGCACAAACAGTTACAGGCTTTTCCATCTGGATATCACATTTATTCAATTCACAAGAGAAATTAATTCTCACCACAAAGAAGAAAAAAAAAACGTCTTTCTCATTGATTGGAATTTTGAGCATGTTGACTGAGAGTCCCAGACCGGCCCATGAACTGCAACTCTTGCTTATCGTAAATTTCCAACGAAAAATCCCTTAACATATGAGCCTTGCTACCACCACTGGTCTTATTCGCGCTGGAACTAACACTGGGTGCCATGCTGGACTTTGTTGATACCTTGGGCCCCACCGTGCTAGTACTCACCGCTGAGTTAGATGTGTTACTGAAACCCGCCGCCACGGGCCAAACTTCTGGAACATTCGTTGTCGCCATGGGCCTCGCCGCCACGTTGAACATTGGCGGTGATAAAGCCCATATCTGAGGTTGCTGGTTCGACGTGCCTGTAAGGTTGGTGGTTGTCGCCGCCGCCGCCGACGGGATCATCCAGAAGGCGTTTGCGGGGACCACCATGTTCGTGTTACCCACGGCCCACACCGGCACCAGACCTTGTGGTACCGCGGCTTGAACCGGTGCCAGACCAGACGGCAGAGAAACGGCGTCGTTTACGTCGACGAACTCGCTGTTAGACGGCCGTTTCCGCTTCTTGGCATTGGCTTCGTCTGCGGCCTGGTTCGACGACGTCGTTGGGATTTTCAGAGTGCCCCCGACGGAGACAGCGATGGCTGGAACGGTGCCGGTTCCGGTGGCCTCGATGATTGCATGCTCAGCGTGTTCTAGAAGCCACCGAACGGTTTCGCCGTCGGACTTGTGGCCTAACTCCCGGGTCAGCTGAAAGATCCGAGCAGCACAGGTGGCAGGTATTCGGATCCTGCGGCCACGACCCTCCACCTTGGTGTGACGGTCCTTGGTGGAGGGTCGCTTAGTTGCTTTAACCGGCACGGGCATAGGCATAGGTATAGGCATCTGCATCGCCACCGGAACAATCCCCATAGGGGCAGGGTTAATCTTCGGGTCCGGGTCAGGGTCGGAATAGGTTGGTTCCTCCTTCAGCGTCAAGACTGTGGTATCCTCCTCGAACATGCGGCGTTTGGAGACTCCATTGTTGTTTTTGTTGCTTTCAGGTGAGTCCCTATTTGGGTCGCCGTCGCTGGTGCTGAGGTCCGTCGTTCCTCCGTCGTCGTCTTGATCCATTTCATGCTCTTCTTGATAGGATGCCATTATTTATTTCCACCGAATTGGAAGATAATAGAAGAATGCAACGGAAAGAATTGAAACTGCTTTTATTTTTATTTTTTTATCCTTTTAGAAAAAGCAAATATTAGTGAGTGTTTTTGGCTTCAGTGAAATTCAAGGCAGAAGACAGGAATTTTTCAGCTCAGCTAGGTGAACAAACAACAAAGTGCAATACAACAAAGAGAATGTTATATAAATAATGCTTGATTTAAGTACACAGATAAAAAAAAAAAAAAATGATGATATTTAGGTGTTTGTTACTTGATGAAAAGTTGCTACCTTTTAATATTACTATTAGTATCAAATTATGTGATCCAAATTTATTATTACGTGAAATACGGATAATTTGTTGTATTTATCATTTTTTAGACGATTATTACTTAACCATTAGTCTTTGTTAATAACTTAATATTGAAATTTTGGGAAGATACAAGTGGGAAACTTATCCTTACCATGGACGGTTATGATTTGATCAAATCGTTCAGGTTGCATGATGGAGTGCCACGTGTTTAGTGGGCTCCAGCATTAGTCATCCATCTTATTCGTGGACCACTGGGGACAGCTGGTCTCATTTGTAGACCAATAAGGCCAGAGGATGATGTCAGGGAAACCTGGAAAAGTTCGGCTTTCTGGCTTAATAAATGGTTTTCATTGGTAGGCACCACCAATTTATGGTGGTCCATACACCATCAGAAAAGTAGAAATTTTTTTGAAAAGATGTTCTATTTTTTTATTGTTTCATTTTTTTCCCCGGCTCAAGCGTGGTGGACCAAAAAGATTTTCTAGCATCTATGGATTCTAGCTTACATATTACACGTTGAATTATTAGAAAAGTAATTTTTCTTTCCACATTTACTTGAATGATAATTTGAAATATTAACATTCAAATATAATTTATTTTAATTTTATTAAACATGTTATTTGTTGAAGACTAATCTCGTGGTTTAGGTGTACTCATTATACAAAACAAAAAGGAATTTATGAAGATATGCTTCTTCAAACTAATTTCATCTTTTATTGTTTTTAACATTTTTTATATTATTAGAACCATCTTTGAACTATTTTCTAACCAAATTAAGTTTAACTTGAACAGATTTATTTGTAATGGGTTTATATATATAAATAAATTTCATGTATCATTTAGAAGTATTTTAATTTATGAAGTCATTGTAGCTAAAAGGAAACTGTTCCACATATGGTGGATTATACAATTTGCAAGCCGCTTAAAAAATCATTAAAAACTAATTTTTTGTATACATAATTTGGTATATTTTAGTATCTTACAATGAGTAATGTTTTATTTTTTATTTTTTATTTTTTTGGATAAGCAAATTTTCATTGAATAGAGCACTAGGGGTGCTCAAACCCAATACAAAACTAAAAATAAAAAATAAAGAGCAAACCAAACCATATTACACCCAAACAGAACCTACTTACATAACAGGACCATAGTCAAATGAGTTAATAATAACCCATTAAAATCATGTCCAGATAAAAACATAATCACGCCTATAAAGTACCCAACAACAAGATAACCACCTAATAGACAAACCAAAGAAACCAAATCTTGATAAATCAGCAAAGCAGCAACAATTAGTTAGCAAGTCTCCATGCCACAGTTGAGACAAACAGCAGGTTCTCCAAGCCAAACAGAGTACTGATAATAAAAAATTATGATCTTTGGCTTTGAGCCACTTCCAGGAACGTAATTTTATTAGATCAAGTACTTCTGTAGGAGAGAGTAATTTATTTGAAAAGACGACCTCATTTCTAACCAGCCAAAGACTCTAAAGGACAGTTAGCCAGATAACCGATCACCTATACTGAACTTTAGAGCTACAATTGAAAAACCCCAAAAATTGCTCAAAATGTGAAAGAAAAGAATTGTTTAAAACAGAATGAACCCCACACCAATTCAAGCAAAAGAGCACTCAAAAAAAGTATGTTGTGAAGTTTCCATTCCTTGTCCGAACCACAAAGAATCTCTACATTAGTTCTATGAAATATTCTAGATAACATTATTTAAAAAAATCACTTTGTTACCCAAAATTAATTTATGTGTATATATATGCTATCACTATTTAAGGTCAAGATTTTAAAAAACCAACATAAATAGTAAAATTCACATGCAAGTGTCGTAGTCTCATTTTGGAAAAAAAAATAAAAGAAAAATAATCATAGATTAATTTTGATTACTTAGAGTGTGTTTGGTAAAACTAGCTGAAAGCTGAAAAACTATTGAATATATTTGGTAAAACTAGTTGAAAATGGTAAAATGACATTTAAGGACAACTTTAATTATTAAATAATGATAAGTGGGGGTGGTTGAGGGCTAAACTTATAATTAATTTTCAGCTAGTAGCTAAAAATTGGAGCTTTTTTAAAAAAGCTACCACAAGTAGCCCACAAGTAGCTTTTTAAGAAAAGTTTGTAGTTACCCAAAAAAGCTACATTCCCAAACACTGTTGAAATGGTTTCAGCTACTATTTTCAACTTTCAGCTAGTTGAAATGGCAAGCTAAGGGCCTGTTTGGTTTGAGGAAACGTTTTCTGTTTTCATTTTCTGTTTTCATTCTGTTTCCTGTTTTCTGAAATTTTACAAAGAAAAAACTGGAAATGCTGAAAACAGCAAATTTTTGTTTCCAGCATTTCCAGTTTTTCCTTTGTAAAATTTCAAAAAACAGGAAACAGAAAATGGAAACAGGAAATGAAAATGCAAACCAAACAGACCCTAAATAACGTAACTTTAATAAGTGCCATAAACCTAAGTGTGAACTATAAACCTAAGTGTGAACTATAAACACCCTAGTTAAGAGTAGGTACGTACCCCATGTACCAAAATGAAGACTTTCAAAATAAAAAATAATAATCTCACATTACCACCTACCACCATCGGCCAAACGCCAAAGCACCATTGCTATCATCAGCAAAAACATAATTACTAGAAAAAAAAAATGTAGTGGAATTATTTATACTTCAGAGTAACTACATCGTACAATATTTGAACGGACAACCCTCGCCACTACGAAATTAATTTTTCTTCCCTTACAAAACTAATGCAAACAAGAACAATTTTCTAAATGCTAACAACAATTGACTTCCAGGATTCTAGGAATTACACGTTGGCTATGATAACATCAGTGACCATTTGCAGTCAAACCGTTTTCACTAGCTTTCTTTTCATAGAATCTCCTATACATGGAGTCCACTTCAGTGAGATAGAATGTGCCTGGAGATAAAAGGCTAGTGTCCTTGCTTGTTACAAAATCCTTAGCACCATACCTATGTTCCATTAGTTTCATGATTTCAACAAACTTCTCCGGAGGAAACTGCATGAAAAAAATTGTACTCATCAAAAACTATCCAATTGCATAGCCCAAAAAAAATCCTGTTTTCAGCATCTCATGAAACATCAAAACAATATATACCTCTATCCATTTAGAAACATGTCAGTTGAATATTCATAAAAAACCATATGCTTTGTTTATGGCCAAATCAAGATGCATTCATATATTGCTCGAGCATGCAACTATATTTAAAGTAAATCTTAAATCTGACAGATCATGTGGATAACTTCCATTTCTGAAAGACTATGATCAATACCTCAAGCCTTGATTTCAATTTTCCAGCAACATCCATCACTTTAGCGATGTTTGACAAGCTAAATGGATGTTGACCCTCTTGTAACTGCAAAGAGAACATTGTGGCAGTTAAGCCACTTCCATAAGAGAATAGTATGACTCTCTTACCTGCCTGAAAATTGTAAAATGTAAATATTTATCAGAGAGCACGAACATTTATTTTGACAAAGTTTAATATTTGACTTGGTCAGCGTTTAGAACAGTCACCAATGTGCTATGTTTGTTGTGAATAAGCGAAATAAATGCTGCATAGAGGGATGCAGTGTACATGTTGCCAACTTGTTTTGGTATCAAAGTGGTTGGTTGCACCTTGGCATCATATTGAGGCTTTGCAACTTGCTGAGATACCTGTAAATCAAGAATACTGCACACCATCAGCATAAGTTTCAAAATGTCAATTTTTAATAGAATTACATAAATGATAAATATGAAATCACACTTTCCTTTCAACCCAAAGGAAAAAAATGGAAAAAAAAAAAAAAATTCACTAAAAGACAAAGGAGATTATTGATTTTATTTCCCAAACTATACTTAGGGCTCTGCTTTCAGACCTTTTCTAGATCACGGCTTTGATAGCTCTCATCACCAGATAACTTTGCAAAAGGTTCCAGCTTTGCTTTGGCAACCTCATCCACAAAACTGTAATCATAATCAACTTTTAAACATCAATACATGAAACAGTTAAAATTAAACAAGTTTCCAGAGGATGGAAAAAAGAAAAGAACCTGGGATTCTTCAAGAAGTCATTGAACACCAAACGAGCAAAACTTTTCTGTACAAGCTACAGTAAACTCAAAGTATTAAAGAGATATATAAACAGACATTACAAAATACATATGTAGATATGAATTTAAGATAGATATGACCATGGAGGAGAATGGGAAAGGACATGTTACATATAGCATTCTTTAAGTGTCATAGGACAAGGGAGTTAGGATATCAATGAGGTCTTTATAGCCTAAATACCTTGTTATAAGGAGAGTGAAATACAAAGTATTCAGCATCAGCAAGAGAAAATTGTTTTCCCTCGAGTTTCTCATATCTGCAAAAATGTAGTATGATAAGGTACTTGGTTAATATATAAACCAAATTTCATATGAATTACATTAGCAGTAGAAGCTTACTTGTTACTTAAATGTTTATAGCAGTTATCAAGGGCCATAAGGTAACAAGTTTGAGAAAGCTTCCCATCAACAACCTATAACACATAAATTACATGGAGTTATTGTAGTTGGCAACCTAAAATGTCCTCAGTGGATTGTGAATTAAAAGTAAAGAATGGAGACACAGTTAAATGCTATCCCTCATAGTACACTCTCAAACCAAAAAAGACAGTTGCAAGGATTGCTTTGATTGTCATACTAATGGGGAGAAAAATGGAAGCAAGCTTTCAAAACATATGATCTCAGAGTCCAAAAGTTCTCTGATGCAGAAATGAAAAGAGACTGAATAGTTTACCGGATATTCACTGGCTAGATTAGGCTTGTAAAAATCATAGGCATGAGACATATGGCTTCCCCTCAATTTGCTTTCAAAAGCAATGGGAGCATCAGGACCAATTAGCATGGCAATAGCAGCAGCTCCACCAGTAGGCCGGGCAGGTCCTTCAGCATAGACCTGAGAAAGGAACACTCATCAATTACACATGCTTGAGTTGAGAGACTGACCCCTACTGTACAATGGAATCTAGGATATGCATCTTTGAGTTCATAACTTGTAGTTGTTCTTAGAACTGTACATTTAAAAAGAAGTACAAAACATGTTTACTGTTACTGAATATAGTCCAAAAGCCATGAATATGGAAATGATCTTACAGCACTGTCAGTGCAGACAACAAGACCATAGCGTCCATCCCATGAGCTGCTCTCCACCCAATTGACACAATTGAACAAAGCAGCAGTTCCTCCATAGCATGCATTAGTTGAATCAACTCCCTCGATATCAGTATTTCCATTTTTCTGCTTGTTTCAGACAAACAAATTATTATTGTCTTCAAAAGCTATTGAAATAGATAATTTCATCAACAAAGTTATGATATAACAGAACCAAGCCATTCTGATTATTGACAATACAGACATACTTATGGTATCTAAGACAGTGGGCCATTACTTAATGGCAATACAGTGAAGATTAGTATCTGATCTGGATATAGAATCAAGATGAAAAGGGATTTGACTCCTCTAAAGTGAGGAAGTGCACTTTAGAGGATAAAGTGTGGAATTATAACCATTGATCAAAAGATAAATGGTAACAACTTCGTGGTTTGTTATAAATGTGCATGTACTTCATCACAATTTCAATTGTTAATTGGAAAATCAACGGTTATCTTTGCACTTATCCTCTAAAGTGCACTCCCTCTCTTTTGGGGAACCCAATTTGATGAAAAGAGTCCTGCTAGTTATGAGTGACTTTAGCTGTGCTATTTGTTTGACATACACAAGATTGACTGCTAAACAGCTTCCAATCTGACGTTAAATACTTGAAACTAAGGTTGAGCCATACCATATATATCAGTTTAGTTTTAAATTACCATCACATGGTGAAGAAAGTCAGTCTACTTTGACAAAGAATTATCTACAATGTATTTTGACACTGAAAGGATACCTCAAAGATCTGCATCAGGAATGTCTTGATGGATTTGCTTTTGTCTATCACAGTCTCACTGCCTACTTCCAAACGACCAATTTGTTTAGGATCAATCCCATACTTCTCAAGAAGGGAAGTAACTACTGTCAAACTGAAGATGCAAGAGTTAGTCTTCAAGAGATGAAACAAGGAAAGATGATCAGCATCATTACTGAAGATAAAATTTCAGCATCAAAATCTGACTGAACATTAAACACATTGAAAGAAGCAAACAGAGTGTAATATATCAAGCTGGCTCTGGCAGGGTACATCCAGAGTCATGTAAGTGATGGAGTGAGAAACTAAATCAAGAATAAAAGGCTCCAGAAGATTATAAATATTAATATGAAATTGAATTCTTAATTGTGTTCAGTGTAATGCAGCAAACTCATCTCCTGTACATGGTTTTAAATAGTTTATGATGGAATCAAGATGTGTTCAGTTGTTCCATTCTTCCTGAAAACATTTGATAGGAGCTGAATCTTCAACATGAGTGGTATTTACCAGAACACCATTTCACATGTTTCTGATACAGACTCTCACAAACCATTATGTAAAGCTTGTAAGTCGTGAAAGCTACTTCAGCATTTACAGAATTTTATGATCTAAACAAATAATATATAAACCTAACTCAGAAGCAGGGAGTGGGGGAATGCTGTGGTTCCCTAACGCTGTAACTTTTTTGTATACTCCTTTATATATTTAGTTGATGACCCTTGTAAAAGGGATTAAAACTCTAGATAACCCCTTTGGAGTTATTGGAAAATTTTGTGCAAATGATATAATCCTTAGTTCTTCACTATCATACAACATTTACCCATAGTCCCATACCAAATAAAAGGAGAAAAAGTTCAAAATAAAAAAAGGAAAAGGAAAAGATTTGTCTCTTCGTGTGTGTGGATGTGTGGGTCTACAAGCAGCAATAATAACTTAAAGCAATGGCAAGTCCAAACATAGTGGTATCTACTACTGCCAGAATAATTACAGAGACTATCCAATCCAAAGTAGAAACCTCATTGAGATGACATCTTCTAAATCTGTACAAAACGCCATGCAATCTTGTCCAAGTCCAATAGTATATTTCCCTTTACTGGCACCATCATGATCCTCCATTGCATTCTGCATGTATGCATAACAGCATGAGTTAAGAAACAGAAAGAAAAAAAAAAAACTTCAAAACAAAAAGGAAAAGATTCATTAAAGTAACTTCAATTTACATCAGGAAGATAATAAAACAATGACATGATATATAGCTCGGAACCGTGCAAGCCATAACAATCCACAAGGGGGATCTCATGATTTTTCCATAGAAAAACCGGGTTATGTCATAGAACAAGATATATGAAAACCGCAAATCCTGCATTTGATTATGGCCTAGTCCTTCCTTTCAGTTGTGATTTTTTTTTTTTTTAAGAAAAGCACATCACGAATCTTTCAGGACCCTGTCAACCTTCACTTAAACATTTCATGTTCATGATGCCCAGGCATTTTAAGTTCTGAAAATCTTCAATCATGCAAAATGAAAGATAAAACCGAATAAGCAATTTCCTCTGAGCCGCTTCATGTACCGAATACCGAACACAGGTTTTCTGTGACGGTTTTCTCTTATGTTTGTTTTTAAAATAAAGAAGAAAATCAACATTAATTAGCAAAAAAGAAACTCGCTAGTTGTCTGTCACTGCAGTGTGGTGATTCCTCGGATTTTCCAAACTTCACAAAAATAGAAAAGTCAAATTAACAAGGAGAGGAAAGTGAGAGATGTGGTTACCTGCTGAACACAGGTAGAAGGGAAGTGGATGTCTATAGCGAGAATCCCCACATTCTTAGCCATCTCAGTTTAGCGATTCCAAAGATCCAATAGGCGTGAGGCGCTCTCTTGTCTTGCTGTGTTAGAGAGAGAGAGAGAAAGAGAATAGGAGGTTGAATTTGAATGAAGAGCCTTAGGTGCAGGTATTGGTGTGTGTATTATTTATATGAGATGAAGAAATAGCTCAAATAAGCAGTTAACAAAAACAAACAAGACCAGGTGTTGTGGGAGGTCTTCATTTTTCCTCTTTATTTATTATTACGTCCCAAAATGTAAATAAAGAGCTTGTGAGCTTTGCCACTAAAACAGAATTGGCTCTATCCTCCCTTCACCCTTGTCTTTTTTTTGTTCAATTGTCTATCTCATCTCACCTCTACTTTCCCCTTTATTACCAGGTCTTGCCATTCTTCCCTTCGGCGATACCATCGCAATTCGCACGAACCAAGATTCCACAGTGTCCGTTAGTGACGGAGTTGTAAACACATGTTCAAGCCCTATAACCACATTCGGCGTCTCAAATCTCACCATAGTCAACAATGACAATGAGGCATCTATTGCACACTAATTTAAGTTTTTATTATTCTAATATATTTCTATTGCACACTAATTTAAGTTTTTATTATTCTAATATATTTAATTTAATATATGTTTCATTTTTTGGTTAAACATGTTTTTAATCATGAAATATAGTTAAAATTTGATTTTAGTCCCTATAATTTAAAATCAGTGATTTTGGTCCATCAAAAATTGAAAATACATCAATTTAGTCCTTTTGCACAATCTAGCTACAGATTTTACTGCGGATTAGCTATGAAAATTCATCAATAAGGACTAAAAATGGGTATTTTCACTTTTTGAGGGACCAATTCCACTAGTTTTGAATTACAGAGACTAAAATCAAATCCCGACTATATTTGAGGAACTAAAAATATATTTAACCCTTCATTTTTTATTTTGTTTAATGTGCATATACTAATTTATTTTTATAATAACTATATTAAAAAAAACACCATTGGCATTCAATAAGAATAATTATGACATATAGATGGGGGATGAAATTACACTCATGTAAGTTACACCAAGTATTACATCGTTGAATAATATTTTAATGGATCATTGTATTAAGTAATCCATTGTTGGATTGAGAGTTACTATTATAAAGATTATATATACAAAATTTTACATTAATCCGAGATTATTTTACATTACAGCATCTATATATATATATATGGAAAAAAACTTTAATTTAAATAATATAAATTGTTTTATCAAAATAATACATAAATTGAAAGTTCATTTCATTTTTAAGTTGATCTATCTTTTCTTTAGCGGAACAAGTAACCTAGTCGTAGTTACTAGTTAGAAAATAGTATAAAAGATTGTGACTCAATTGTTAATTCCACTGAGATTTTGAAAAAGATGTTTAGAGTCAATCTCTATTAAATAGATATTTAAAGATTGTGATGTGATAAAAAGAGATAAAGATAAAAAATATATTTTATATATTTAATATGAAAAATATATCTCTCAAAACAAATATAAAAAAAACTTTTCACCTTTATTCTCCAAAGTTTTTTTAAATTCTGAAAATATAATTTTAAAAATTCAAACTTATTAATAAGCACTTAAAAATTTTGATTGATGACTTAAATTAATTGTGATTGAATTATAGTAGAATTAGTAACAATTAAATATATATTTTTAATAATATAATATATTAAATAATAATTTAACTTAAAATTATAAAAATCAAATTAAGTAAAATTTTAAATTAGCATAAAAATATATTATATTCTTGAAAGATAAAAAATAATAATAAAATATTAAAAAATATATACAAAAATCTTATATGTGTGTTTCTATATGTTAAATATTAATAAATATACTAAATTTTATTTTTTTTTAAAACAAACCAATTTAAATATATAATTTCTAACTATTACTTATTTTTCTTAGTTTTGAATCGGTTCAATTGATTCTTGACTATTTTTTTTTATTGTCTAACTTTTTGAATTGTCCAAATAAATAACTTGATCAATTTATTAATTTTTCAATCAATATTTCTTTACAACGGGTTAGTTTAAGTGTTCCTTCACATATGGTTTCAGGTTCGAATTTTATGTATGAAAAAAATTCGTTAAGAGAGCTAATTTCACCATGATGTAAATGTTTCTGACTCGAGCCGGAAGTAAAAATAACTCATGTGGAGGATGGCGGTTTAAACCCAAAAAAAAAAAAAAAAAACAAATACCATTTTTATACATTGATAATGTATATTTTCCATAATCACGTGTTGATCCAATTTTACCTCGCTTATGAGATCTACCAATCTGCTATTATCTAATACATATGCCACACAAGCAGCCAAAATGCCCCCATGTGTTCCTACTAATATTATTAGTAATTTTATTTAATTTTTTAAGGTCAAAATTTTCTTTCAACTTGAGTAAAAATTTATTATTTTTTAATCTTTATTGTACTTTACATAAAATATAAATATCATCGTAACTTCCTTGTAAACATATATTATCTTATATAAAGAGATGAATATATTTTTATGTAAAATTTTTCATTTTTATGTAAAATTTTTCATCTCATGATACATAAATATTAAATATAAAAAGGAAAATTATATTAGTATTTTATCCCATGTAATATATGAAGAATATATTAAATTTTTATATAATTAATACTTTTAAACATACATACATATATATATATATACTTTTAATAATAAATACATATATTAAAATATGAAGTATAAGTTGGATCTCAAATTAATAAATTAAATTTGATGCGTAAACATTGTATATAATTAGATTGATTTATATATAGAATTTGAATTATCAATTCTTAAAAATCAAGTATTTCAATTAATTAATTCAACTATACATATTTTATAAAACTTAAAAATTATTATATCCTTTTATATAATTTAAATCTTAAGATGATAATAAATTGTCATATTGTTTAAATAATTTAAATTTGAATTAGAAAAAAACTGAACTAAAAAATGATAATTTTAGAATTAGAATGATAAATATTAAATTTTTAAGAGACTAAGAGAGATTTGAGAGAATGTTAAAAAAAAATAAAAGGGATGTATGTGAAGAAACACACAAAAGAAAATAGTTAGAAAATTAAAAAGTGATATGTTTGAATTTTTTAGTAGAGAGGGTATTGAAAATTAGTGTTTCACTCTCTATTCTCTATTGTCAGATCTCAAAATTAGTACATAGAGAGTTGATAATATTTAATGTTTTAGCATTTAGAATAAGTGGTGTTATTGTAGCTCATGCATAATTTAGGATTTATTTAATTTAAGAAAATATTTTTTATTTATTTTTAATGATTTATATAAGAAGCAATAGGATAATTTATATCATTTTGATATATAATATTTAAAAATAGAAAATGAAAAAAAATGATATTTTATAATAATTAATACAAGTAATGACGTGAAACTGGACATTTTATATTAATAAACATAATTACATGTTGTATAAGTATTAATAAACATTACAAAAATGATATTTTATAATTAACTAATGAGTAAACCCTCGAATCAGTCCTCCACTTTTTTCACGTCATACAAATTAGTTCCTGACTTAATTAAATACCTCCGTTAGTCCCTGACTTACTTCATCGTCATTCAAATTAGTCCAAAACCACTAACTCCGTTAGTTAGCAGCTGACATGTCACGTTAAGTGACATGTAAGCAAGAAAACGACGTCGTTTTTGCGTCTTGGACCTTCCCTTCCTCTCCCCTCTTTCTTATATATAGATTAGGGGTATTATCAGCAGTGAAGAAGAATAAGTAACAATGGCTGAAAATACCCCTAATCTGTAAATAAGGAAGAGGGGAGAGGAAGGGAGGGTCCAAGACGCAAAAACGGCGTCATTTTCATGCTTACATGTCACTTAGCTGCTAACTAACGGAGTTAGTGGTTTTGGACTAATTTGAATGACGGTGAAGTAAGTTAGGGATTAACTGAGGTATTTAATTAAGTCAAGGACCAATTTATATGACGTGAAAAAAGTGAGGGACTGATTTAAGGGTTTACTGATTAACTAATACAAGTAATGACGTAAAGTAATAATAATTTTGAAATATCATTCATACACTTTTGTTTACTCACTTCTTTGCTGCATATTCGTTTTTCATGGGAAAAAAAAAGGAGAGAGCTCGTTTCTTAATACATGATATTCTATTGTTTTTTATCCCAAAAAGTTGCCTGTGAAAAGGCCTATTAAACAATATTCTTTTTTTTCGATTATTTTTCTTATTATTATTATTATTATTATTATTATTATATATCTTAACCACAATAAAAGGTGAAATTTAATTATTTGGACTAGGTGTGAGTGTGAAAAAAAAAAGAAAGACTAGGCGTGTAAAGTAGGTGACTTGGGTATATTGAAACATTGAGAACCTGTATTCGGGTAGGATTTTATTAAACCCAAAAAAAAATGTGCTGGGTTGGGCTGGTTTGGATTAAGAAAACAACTCAACCCAAACCAACTCAAATAAGTTGGCTTAACTTTCTCCCAAAAAAAATGTTGGCTTAAGCAAGTTCACTGGTTAACCATCCATAACAATGTCAATTAATGGTAAAATAAAGAATAAAAAAAGGAAGCAACACATTCATACTTCAATAGTTGTTTGATTCAGTGCCATGTATCTCCATCTCTCTTTCTCCACAAAGTCTGCATCCAGGAACTTGGAAAGAAAAGCCCATAACCTATAAGTATCTTCAAAGTTTGTCAAGAAACCCATTGTAGCAGTTAGCACAAATATCCCAGACTCTTTTGGGCTATGAATATTCTTGGACAGGCCCAACTTTTCAACCTCAGTTCCTCTAGTTTCTAAGGCCCTCTGCCTCTCTTCTTCATTCCTATCTGAGAACCTGATATTCTTCAAAAATGAGCTCCTTAAAGAGATATTGTTCCTACCAGCTAGCTTCTGCACAAGTGAAGGATCAATCTTTTCCCCTTTCCAGTCAAAAACATTAAATGCCAAGGTGGGTCCACGGTGTGGATTTATCTTTGGTCCATAGATCCTTATTAGTGAAAGTCTATTTTCATGATGTGGATGTTGAAGACTCATTAATGCATTAATCAACCAGTTGATCAAATATCTGCTCCTGCTACTAATCAGTATTAGCCCCACTGAGTCTGCATGGTCTAATCCTCTACATTCAATCTCCAACCTTTCATTCTTCCTGCCTTGTCTGTTTCTAGCTTTATTTAAGGATATGCTTGATTCCAAAATCTCTGATGATGATGATGATGCCCCTTTCTGTTGTTCAGTCTCATGCTGATGAGAAATTTCAATTTCAGTTTCAATTTCAGTGTCAATCACTGCTTTTGGTTCAGTTTCTTCCTCAGCAATTACTGACTCTTCAGGGAGGGGATAAGATTGTCTAAATGCTGGGACAAGGCTTACAATTCCTATGCTTGAAACATTGCTTGAATCTCTTAGAGCAGAAATACTTGACCTTTTAACAAATAAGCACCCAAAGCCTGATGGGTTTTCACCAAAAATTTTGTAAAATGAACAAATCATAAAATCAGGCTTAAACAAAGACATTCCCAATGTGCCCATCTCCTTAGGTCTCAAAGCACATAAATCAAGCAAGACACTCCACCCATTTTCTTGTGCCATGGACATCCAAACATAGGAATATGGTGCCCCAGTTACCCTTGAATGAAGTGGGAAAACAAAAAGACCACCTTTTCTCTTTTCCCTTTTACTTGTTATCATCTTCTTTAATTTTCTCAACTCAAGTCCAAGATTAGGCCATGAGAATTCAGCTGATAACACATTCACCCCTTGCTTCTTGCAACTCTCAACCATCCTATCCAATGCCTCACTGTTATGGTCATACACTGTGAGGAGCTCTCCATTAGATTGAAATTGGAAAGAATCAGCAACAAGTTTAAAAGCAGATACCTCATTTGCAATGAAAACCAAGGCATAATCAGCTTCAGAGATATTCATAAATGCCATGATTCTTTCTCTAAGTCTGGACTCTAGTTCTGACTCATGCCCACCATAAAGTATCTGTGACTGCAAATTCATGGACTTGTAGGACACATCAAAGAAGGATGGTTCTAAGGTCAAGTTTGGCAGTGGCACTGGCAATGATTGAGATGATGAAGAATTAGAAGAAGAAGCAATTGAAGTTGTTGTAGGACAGGGCATTTGATGCTTCTGAGAATAGGAAAAAAGGCCATATCCTGTATAATCAAAACAGATATTGGAGAGATTCAAGTGCTGGTATTCTTGGGCTCGAATCTGATCAACTTCACAAGATAAAGAAAATTGAGGAAATGCTTTTGTGAAGCTAATATATGACTCGTGCAAAGATGGGAGAGACTCATGATTTGTGAATTGTGTATATGGGTAAAGACTTGAACATGTGGCTGCTGTGAAGTCATCGTTTGATGCAGTTACATTATTGACTCTAGAATTGGAAGTACTATGGGATTCCTCAGAGGCAAGAAATGGAGATGGAAAACAACCATTAAAGCAGGGTTTTGATGATCCTTCATCTCCAGTGCAAGGTGGTTGCATTTTCCTTCTTTCGACTCGGTCCTCTGATCCAGAATTCAAAACATTGACTTGAAGGTTTTATTGTAAATAAATGACCAATTCATTGGGTCCATTATTAACAATTTTCTTTCACATTGCAGTGTTGACTATCACTTGGGGCAATATTACCCTTATTTCATTGCATAACCAACAAAGTTGGGAAATTCGTGATATGTTCATTTACTGAAGGCGTTGAATTAGCTAGATTCGTTCATCACAATAATAATGAGGGGTTAGAGTTAGATATTACAGGTGAAAATCATTGTCTACTGTTAGACAGTGACGTTTTCTGGGGCTGGTCCATATGAGAAGTGGTTGTGGTGATTTCTCAAAGGGATATTGAAATCCACTAAACACATTATTAGATAGGAGTGAAGGATTTTAAATGTGATTAAACAGCTAGTATGATTGTTTCTGATAATATGAGATAATTGTGATTAAAAAAAACATGTGCGGATAATAATTTGCAAATTATGATTCAACTTTTCTTTCTTTCTTTTACTTTACTTTTGCTTAAATTATGATTTGAGACTCAAAATTATGTTTTAATATAATTCAATTAGAGATTTTGAGAACTATAATTCAATTCAAACACGTACATGGTTGTAAAGATGTAACCAAAAAAGCATAGTTGTAAAGATGCGGATATCGGAAACAAACAAGAGGTAAAAGGTATAGGCTACATTTTCATAGATAGTAATCACCACAATCATGTGCACAGTGGACCCGAGTTCTTTTTGGGATAATTTTAGCTTTATACAATAGTTGAATGGACATTGGTAGACCTTAAACATGATTTTCTGAAAGAAAAAAAGAATATAGTTATTTTTTTATTCTTAAAAGTAGGTGAATTAAAAGGGAAAAAAAAGTGTAATTTTTTAGTTAAAATTTTCATATTAAATTTTATTAAAAACTTATTGAATTGAAATTCTCAACAATAAATCATTTTATTTTTAATTTAAATTAATTTTACAAAATAAATTAATAAAATTGATTTAAATCTATAAACGCCCAGGGCCGGCCCAAGGGTAAGGCTGCTCAAGCCCTTGCTTCAGGCCTTAATTATTAGTAACATCTTTTATAAAAACAATTAAAAATAATATTATAATTAGGCCTAATTCATTAGTTTAGAAATTGATTTTCCTCCTTAAGGGTTGATGGTTCAATCCTTACTAAATGAGTTTTAACTTTTAAGACCCTTTTTTTCCCATCATGTATTTAAAAATGCCTCAAAATGAAGATTTATTTGAGGTCTCATTACATGTTGGGCCGCCGTGCAAACGCCCAATCCACTATAATTTATTTGCAATCTTTTTTATCTGACACATCTTTGATATTCAAAGTGACGTTTTACCTCACTAATCCATAAATTATCTGCAGCATCTGATCAAACATTGACGCAGTCCAATATTTTACAATTTGCGATTTTACTTGCATACCCCACCCTTTGGGCTTGGCCTCAATTTTACGTTTTTTCTGGGGGTTTAAAACCTTAGTCCTTTTGACAAAAAAAAAAAAACCTTAGTCCTAGTATTTTACTCAGAAAGAAAGAGGATTAAAGCTCCAGCACCCACTTGGCCTAGTCGCTCATATTATGTAGTATCGTGATTGGCAAGTGTTCATGGCGCAAGCCTAATCAAAATCAGACTCTAACGATGATCAACCATTTAGAGATTAGCCCTCCTCAATAACTGTGTGACGATAATTGAGCTCTTTTTAATAGGGGATTAAGCAGTTGCGTAGCTAGAATTGGGGCCAGAATAAAATAGTCTCTCCAATGTTTTTAGATGATTCTTTTGATAATTTTATTTTGTTATTTTTCTAAGACTTCAAACAAAATTTTAGAAGCATTTATTATTTTTTTCATCTTTATCCCTCATAATTATTGAACATTTACAATTTTTAGATTAGTTAATGTGGAGAATTAAATAGAGTGTTCTTCTGTTACCAAAATTTAGGGTGGGGGGATGGTACCCTAATTCAAGGTAGGGAAAGTCTTTGGGCTCAGTTACTTACATTTACCTCACCCCAAGGGGACGGGTGGGGGTTTGAACCTGCTACTTGTCTTTACTTATAATAAGGGTAAACTTGGAAGTTGCATGATTTTTTAAAAAACTAAAGTATTAAAACATCTTTTTATTTTTAATTTTATTGTCTAATCTTAAAAGTAAAATTCAAATCAATTAAAGAAATTACTTTTTATTTTTGTAAGATTTTTATTTTTTATCATGCAGTTCTAAGAATCACATTCAAATAAAACACAATCTTCTTTAATTCTGAATGAAACCCTATGATCTCTAAATAAGGAAAAATAGTTAATATAAAGAATATATAAAAATAGAAATAAGGAAAATTTAAAGTTTTTAAAAATTATAAAATAAGCGGTGAAAGAATTATAAAGAAATAATACTATAAAATTTACAAAATATTTTGGGTGTATGAGATCTATATAATTGGTAAAAGATTGAAAAATTTGGGGGGGGGTCGTGGCCCCTGCTAATACCCCTTGGCTAGGGGTGTAATGGGTCCGACCCAACCCGCGAATCCGACGGATCCAACCCAACCCGAAGATATTTGGCGGTTTGGTTCTGACATTTTCTTTCAAACCCGATCTGGTACAGTTCGGGTCTCGGGTTTGCTTATGATGAACCCGATTGACCCAACCCGAACCAAACAAGAAAAAAAAACCTAATCTTATTTCATTTTCCTACAAGGAGAGAACAAAAATAGGCGCAACGGCAACACAAGTAGAGGAGGTTCCCCAAATCCTATTTCATCTGCTCCTCTCAATTTATTTTTCTCTATTTCTTTTCTTTTTTTCATTTTTATATTTTAATTTCATTTCATCTTCCACATTAAAAAAAATGCTCATGACCCGATGACTCAACCCAACCCAACCCGAACATATTCGGGTTGGTTCGGATCGGGTTACTCACCAAAAAATACAAAACCCAAACCAACTCAACCTACCACCATTCTATCGGTTCTGACTTGATGTCACCCCAAACCCGACCCGATCCAACCCGATTACACCTCTACCCTTGGCTACGCCCATGGGATTACGATCGTTGCCAAAACCTATGCTATAGATGTCTGGCTTTTTGACCAAAATGGAATAAAAAAATTTTAAATATGTCTGACTTTTTGACCAAAATGGAATCAAAAAAATTTTAAATTACCAAAATAATGTGTCCAAAATACTATTTACCAAGATGGTGTGGTTGGAGACACGGTGGAAAGGCGAGGCGCAAAATGGGATAGCGCTACAAGAGACGCTAAGCCATTTAGCGCCTTACAATTGAGTAGCGTCCTCAAACACAATTCTCAGCAACAAATTTTAAATCAATTCACAAAGAAATCATCGACTCCCAATAGCCTTGCCCACGTCCCTTTCATTTCATAATATTTGGCAAACTCCCACTCCATCTCTGAACATTGAACCACCATTTATGTAACTTCAGCTTCCTCCCAATCAAAAGTGTTGCTTCTAAAAAAGATACACGTTTTTTTCCAAAAAAAACTCCTACAATTAGTGAGATAGATTATGGGGTCCATTTAAGAAACTTTTTAGTGTTGTTGGGTTGAAGGAAAAAGTAAGTTGAGCTGCTTAAAATTATAAAGATAATATGACATTATGGAAATGTGTGAAAAATTATAATTTATTCAATGTAGTAACTCATGTGAGTTGCTCAATTAAAGACTAATGGGAGGAGAAATGAAAATTAGTTCAAGTTTTATTATTTTAAGTTTAAATTAAATAGCATACAAACTAATATAAATTAAATAATTAAATAACTAACTAACTATATAACTACCTATATAACTAAATTAACTACCTCTGCATAATTAAATTCCCCTAAATAACTATCCCTATATAATTAAATACCTATATAACTAAAATAACTACCCCTATATAATTAACTAACTATATAATTATATAACTATAATTAAAAAACATAAATTAAATAAATAATTACTTGAACGACAAAAGGTGGTGATGGACGACGACTACCTTTCACCGTTCTGGTAATTATTTATTTAATTTATGTTTTTTAATTATAGTTATATAATTATATAGTTAGTTAATTATATGGGGTAGTTATTTTAGGTATATAGGTATTTAATTATATAGGGGTAGTTATTTAGGGGAATTTCATTATATAGGTGTTTAATTATATAGGGGTAGTTAATTTAGTTATATAGGTAGTTATATAGTTATTTATTTAATTTATTTAATTGGTATTAGTTTGTATGTTATTTAATTTAAACTTAAAATAATAAAACTTGAACTAATTTCTATTTCTCCTCCTATTAGTCTTTAATTGAGCAACTCACATGAGTTGCTACATTGAATAAATTAGGCTTAATTGCACTTTTGGTCCCCTTATTATCATTAATCCACGATTTTGGTCCCCCTACTTTTTTTTCGCGATTTTGGTCCTCCTATTATTCCAAATTCGCGATTTAGTTCAAAATCTTTGTCCCCTATTTTCAAAATTTATATATTAGAGGGACCAAAATCGCGAATTTGGAATAATAGGAGGACCAAAATCGCGAAAAAAAAAAGTAAGGGAACCAAAATCGCGGATTGATGATAATAAGGGGACCAAAAATGCAATTAAGCCAATAAATTATAATTTTTCACATATTTCCATAATGTCATATTATCTTTATAATTTTAAACAACTCAACTTACTTTTTTCCTCCAACCCAACAACTCTAAAAAGTTTCTTAAATGGAACCCATAATCTATCTCACTAGTTATAGGAGTTCTTTTAGAAAAAAAAATGTGTATCTTTTTTAGAAGCAATACTTTTGATCGGGAGGAAGCTGGAGTTACATAAATGGTGGTTCAATGTTCAGAGATGGAGTGGAAGTTTGCCAAATATTATGAAATGAAAGAGACATGGGCGTGGCTATTGGGAGTTGATGATTTCTTTGTGAATTAATTTAAAATTTGTTGCTGAGAATTGTGTTTGAGGACCTTGATTGTGGAGCCTTATGTAAGGCGCTAACTTGGTGTGCGCTACTCAATTCTAAGGCGCTAAATGGCTTAACACCTCTTGTAGCACTATCCCATTTTAAGCTTCACCTTTCCACCGTGTGTCACACCACACCATCTTGATAAATAGTTTTTTGGACATATTATTTTGGTAATTTATAATTTTTTGACTCCATTCTGGTCAAAAAGCTATCGATGTCTAGCAAGAGATAAGGACTACTTCCTCCGTCCCTTATTATAAGACCCTTTCAACCGTTTCACACAGTTTAAGAAAGGTTAGTTAATGTATTGAGCTTTTAAAAAAAATAATAACATTTCAAATATACCCCTATTTATAAGTCACTATATTTTAGAGACATTAATTGTGACATAATGGAAGACTACAAAAGTTACTTTCCAATAGTGTAGTTGGGCATGTAGGTAAAACTTCATTAATTATTCACACTTATCAATATATGGGAAATAAAAGGAATTGAATATTAATTAAGGGCAAGTATGGAAAAAATTATTGTTTTACCTAAAAATTTGCAAATGGTCTTATATTAAGGGACACTCAATTCTTCTAGGAGAGGTCTTATAAATAGGGACGGAGGGAGCAATATTTTTTCTCCTAAATCTTGACCTGAATAAATGTTATTGATAACTTTAATAATACTCGAAGTATGGGTTGATCTCCTGTGTCGGGTCCATAATAGCCGATTACGAGGCTGGGGATCGGTCCAATAAAAAACTATTCTTATAAGTATGTTCGGACAAAAAGAGGTCTTTTTGTTGGACAATAAATTTAAGTCTTTATGTTAGGGGATTTACTTTTCTTACATCCCTTTTACTTCCCACACAACCCATCTCCCTCTTTTATTAATTTTAATTTACTAAAATACTTTGGCCATTGCAAACTCAACACCACCGCACAATCCATGACCATCCTCTTCTTCCTTCATAGAAACAGAATCACCCTTTTCTTCTTTCATAGAATTGGATCTCCTGCAAACATCTTAATCCTAGCTCGTGAACTACTATTTAGGACTCTGTATGGGGCAATTTTTTTAAAACTCAAACCATCTCTATATATAAACTAGTTATATAGATCAAAATTTTAATATTGAACCAGTTTTTTTACCCAAATCAATCTGGTTTTTAATTGAACCGATTTTAAAACTGGATTTTGTTGAAATTGGTTTAAAAACTGGTTTTGAAACCAAAACCAGTTTTAAATCCAATAGTTAAAAAATAGATTTAAATTGTTTTTTTTTTCGAAAGTTTTAAATTGGTTTAAAACCCTAAAATTAATATAAGGATTAAAAGGCCTTTAAACTAAGCAAGCAAACCATAATCAATAAATAACAAAAACTTACCTATAAACCAAGTCTTCACAATAATATATACATACACGAAATTAGTCAAGAGGTCTTTAATAAGGTTGTAACATGGCCAAATGAATAATGTAAGGAAGAAGAAAATTAAGAAATGGATACAAGGGGTTTAAAAATTTCTTTTCGAGTATCTTTTTGATATATAGAGTATATATTCAATACTTTCTGATGGATTTTTTCAGCTTTAACTTTTATTTTATTTTATTTTATTTTTAACTTTTTATGAGGAGTAAATTGCATTTTAGAAAATTTTATTAAGTGATATAACTCTAAAATTTTGACATAATGTCAATTGATCCTCTCCCATTTTAGAAGGGAATGTACTATATATGAAATAGAAATGTATAACTGAAATTGTCAAAAAAAAATTAAACAATTTAAACAAGAAAATAAATTTATTGTATACCTGTTTGTATGTAGGAATTATTCGAGAAAAAATAATACATTATTGAAAAGGAATGAATAAAATTTTTAGAAATGAAAAAGTAAAGATGCCATTGATTGGTCATTATTTTTAGTTCATATATATTTTATTAATAATTATACAATAACTTCTTATCTAATTTTTTTCAAATAAAATTAAGTAAAAATTAAATTATTTTTTTATAATTTATTATTACAAATATATCAATATTCTTTTTTTTTTGTAATTTTTTCTGAACCAAAACCTTAGGTACCATGGACCAACTTAACTATATCAACAATGTATCTACTTATTAGAAAAAATAGAATAAGCTCTGTTAGGGTTTTACCAAACCCTAATGGGGTTGCCTTCACTAGGGATGAGTTATCCGCACAAGAGAAATGGATCGGAGTAAGAAAAAACCAAAGGTGACTACCAATGATCATTCCTTTTCTAGGGAGAAGCACCAAGAAACCAGCTTAAGAGGAGCAGAAGGTTCTAAGACAACTATTGGGTTAGGATTGGAAAGAAAGGTAATTTCTTATAAGTATGTCTGCTTAGGTGTGAATGGTCATAATGTTAGTGAGGAGGATGCCATGTTCTTTGAGGAACAAGACATGTATAATGAGAAGTGTGTCCCTGACAATGGTGATAAAGAAGATCTGGGTTTTTTGGGTGACCCGTTATGTCCGGTGGTTCGCTTATCTGATGTGGAGCATGAAGGTATTAGAGTTCCTTGGAAGTGTTCTATGTAACGTCCTCGAGCCGCTTGCAGGAGTGATGAGGGTCCCCACAAACCAACACGAGTCTTTCCAGTATGCTTTATCCTCACTTGCACACTTTCCGGGAAACTTCCTAGAAGGTCACCCATCCCAGAATTGCTCCAAGCCAAGCACGCTTAACTATGGAGTTCTTATGTTATGGGCTTCTGAAAAGAAGATGCACCTTGTTGGTATAGTTCTCCATAACAATTTCCTTTAAGTTATCCTCAGTTGTACAATCCCACACCTGCACAGCCTCGGATCCCTCTCATTCGGGTGTGGGCACGGTTCATTCATGTGTCCCTTTCTTGCTTAGAAGCCTGCCAGGAGCCGCTCCTTGTCCGTGCCTCTTTGCACCGGCGATCACTCCCCGCCCTCATCAGCCTCCGGCTCTCACATTCTATCATTGTTAAGTTATTGGGCAAGAGGATGAGTTTGTGGTATTTCCAGGCTCGACTCTACAAGTTATGGCATCCTAAAGCACGTATAGAGGTTATTGATATAGATAATGAATACTTTTTTATTCTTTTTGAAGATCTTGATGACTTGATGCATACATGTTTTTTTTTTATAATGCTCCCTGAAAGCTAGTTGATCATTATATAGTGATTCAACATTGGGAACCTGGTTTTATGCCTTTTGAAGATGAATTAAGATGGGTTACAGTTTGGGTTCGTGTATCGGGACTTCCTATAGAATTTTATGATAAGAGGGTGCTCTGGCGTATATGTAACGTGTTGTGAAAGACCGTGAAGATTGATGCAAATACTTTGTAGGAAAAGCTGGTTCTCATGGAGAATTTGCAGCTGAGAGAGCCAAATTTGAAGGGTTTGTATTGAGGTTGATATGACCAAAATTCTTATTTCCAAGTTTTATTTGGAGGGAAGGGTCTATGTTGTGGAGTATGAGGGAATTCATTTAATTTGTTTTCAATGTGGCCACTATAGGCACCAGAAGGAAGGGTGTCCTTTACGAAGACTTGAAACTAATGTTCAGCATGAAGATCCTTGTCTGCAGAATGTCAATGAAAGCTCTAATCATACGGTGGTGGAACCTCCGACAGGGGAGGCTTCTTTCGGTCCCTAGATGTTAGTCCAGAAAAGTCAAAGGCGTAAATCCAGATATACCAATGGATCTAAGGGCGATACTAGTGGAAGGAATAATGTTAATTCAAGTGACCCAATTAGGAATATTAATGACCAGAATAAAGGTTCCAGATTTTCTGCTCTCTAAACAGAAACTGACAGGATTGATGTTAATGAGGAGGTGGAGGTTACAAGTGCAATTGAACCTGGTTAGGCCTCAGTCCATGTGCAGCCGGAAAGTGACGCTATCTTTGTTGAAAAAAAAGAAGTCAACGACAGATTCTGATGGTGGTAAAGGCAAGAATAAAGTCAAGGCTGGTCCTTCTAAGAATCAAATAAGGACTAATAATGTTACCAATCATGTGGTGGATATTGTTGCCAATAAAGTTGGGTCTCGGAGTTAGGGAAATATTATTGTTGATGTCCCGTGTCTATGGGAGATGGAAATATGGGATCAGATCAGGGAATAAATGATTATGAACAAGGCAGGGATTCTATTAAGAGTAGGAAGCCATTTGGGCCGTTGAACCAACCCAATAAGAAGATGGGCCTTAATTTAAAATCCCAAGTCTGTTTCAAAAATATTAAGAGTGCAGCCCGAAATGTAGTTTCACTCCCAGTCTTGTCTCTACCTCTCATGCATGATTCTATTAATGCAGCAGGTATTGATATTCCACGGAGTGATTCTTTATTGGTGGGACCTATGGATGAGGTGGAAGTTTATAATGATAGACCTCCTAAGGAGGAGCATGGTAATCATGTGGTGAGTATTAATGACAATGTTAGCACTGTTGGTGATTGCATGGAGGAAGTTGAGTCTCTTACTAGGGACACATTTGTTCCTAGTAGCATTTGATGCTACATTATTCTTGAGATTGTTTTTTATGAAGATTCTAGTGTGGAACGTGAAAAGGGCAGGGTCTAAATCTTTCCCTGGTCTTGTTCGTGAGCTATCCAGGAAGTATATATAGTCTTTATATGTTTGTTGTGTTTGAACCTCGTACTAATGGTATTAAAGTTGGTCGTATTCTACGTAGGCTGGGTTTTCCTAATTACCATGTGGTACAGGCCCAGGGCTTCTCGGGAGGAATTTGGCTTCTTTGGAAATATGATAGGTGCAAAGTAGAGATTATTGAAGATCACTTCCAGTTTATCCATGTCCGGGTAGTCCCTCTGGATGGTTCTACACCTTGGTTTTTTACTTGTGTATATGCATCTCCTCGTCCTAATATTGGAGAGGATCTTTGGCTTCATTTGGAGTAGTTGGCTTTGGATATGAATGATGCTTGAATTGTTATGGGAGATTTTAATTCCTATCTTCTTGTGGAAGAAAATTCAGGAGAAGCTCAGCATAATCTAAGGTCAATGGTTCGTTTTCGTGTTGCTCTTAATCAGTGTGGTTTAATGGATCTTAATTTTGTTGGGCCTTTTTTTACATGGGAGTGGCGTGGTGTGAAGGAGAGATTGGATAAGGGTGTAGGTAATGGTGCTTGGCAAATATTTTTCCTAATGCGACTATTACTCATCTCCTTTCTTTTTGTTCGGATCATAAGCCTCTTTTACTTGATAACATTCCTTGTGTCCGTGTTCATCAACCAAAATGTTTCAAGTTTATTGTTTTCTGGTTGGAGGATTCTTCATTTAAGAATATCCTATCAAATGCTTGGAGTAATGGTAGCTCGTGGTTTGATGGTTTGATTCGATTTCATACAACAACGGTGGATTGGAATGAGAATGTGTTTGGTAATATCTTCCATAAGAAGCATTGTGTTCTTTCTCGATTGGAGGGTGTTAATAAGCAGCTTAGTATGGGACCTCATGGAGGATTGGACAAATTACACAAGAAGCTATGGGAGGAATATTAATCTATTCTTATTCAGGAAGAGGCTCTTTGGTATCATAAAACTCGCAAAGATTGGCTTGCTTTTGGTTATCTAAATACACAGTATTTTCATGTAAGTGTTGTGACCAAAAGAAAGAGGAACACGATTGATTCTTTGACTAATAATAAAGGTGAGGTTATTTTTAATCTCGGGGATATTCAGACTCATATTGTGAAGTATTTTAAAGACATTTATATGGATCCAAGGATGAGTGGTAGGTGGCAAGGAGCTAATATGTTTCCAAGGCTATCTCGGGAAGTGATAGATGGTATCCATTCTATGCCTTCTGATTTAGAAATTCATGAAGTTGTTTGTGCTATGGGTCCTTAGAAAGCACCTGGCCTAGATGGTTTACATCCTATGTTCTTCCAATCCCAGTGAGATGTTGGGGAGTGCTGTATGTGATTTTGTAAGGTCTATTTTCATGTCTCCTTGCAAGATAGCTGAGGTTAACCATACTCTTATTTCCCTCATTCCCAAGGTTGAGCAACCTTTGTATGTTAATCAGTATCGTGCCATCAGCTTGTGTAACGTTATGTATAAAATAGTTACCAAAATTTTGGCAATTAAAATGAAAGGAGTTATGAGTGATCTTGTCCTTCCCAATCAGTGTAGCTTTATTCTTGGGATAAGTGTCACGGATAATATAGTTATAACTTAAGAAGTTTTTCATTTGATGAGGCATACAAAAAAGAAAGATAGGCTTATGGCCATCAAGATGGATCTAGAAAAGGCTTATGATAGGTTGAATTAGAATTTTATTATTCAAACCTTGCAAGATATTGGTTTCAATGATAAGTTCTGTCAACTGGTTTTTCAGTGTATTTCCACCAGCTTGATGCAAATTTTGGTTAATGAAGTTTCTTCAGAGGCTTTTAATCCTTCCCGAGGAATCAGGCAGGGGGATCCTTTATCTCCATATATTTTTGTTTTATGTATGGAACACTTAAGTCATCTAATTGAAAAGGCAAGATTAAATAATAATTGGGATTCTATTGTGCTTAGTCCAGGTGGTCCGCCTTTGACTCATCTCTTCTTTGCGAATGATCTTCTCCTGTTTGGTAAAGCTTCTATGTCTCAATTAGATGTTATGATTAATTGCCCGAATACTTTTTGTAATGCCTCAGGGGAGAAAGTTAGTGTTGAGATACTAGGCTTTTGTGTCTAGGAATGTCCATTCATCCAGAGCCTTGGCTTTATGTAACCATTCTGGTTTTACTTTGTCTGCTGATTTGGGAAAATATCTTGGAATTCCAATTCTCCATATAAGACAGAGAGCTAGAACTTATGCACATCTCATTGATCATGTTCAGTGCAAGCTTAGCACTTGGAAAGCGAACGCTCTTGCCTTTGCAAGGAGGATTACCTTAGCTCAATCTATTTTGGAGGCACTTCCAACTTACACTATGCAGACCACATTACTTCCTAAAGGTATTTGCTTGAAAATTGAAAAATATTGTCGAGCTTTTGCATGGGGAGATAGTTATAATAAAAAATCTTGGCATTTTGTCTCCTGGGAGGAATTCACTCTTCCCAAGAGTATGGGTGGATGGGGTTTTAAGAATCTACATGATTTTAACAAGGATATGCTTATGAAGTTGAATTTGGGACTTATTAATAATCCAAATGATCTCTGGGTTAAGGTACTTAGAAGCAAATATAAATGTGGTACAAGTTATATTCCGGTTATTTCACAAAGATCAAATGTCTCTAATGTGTGGAAGGGAATTCTAGCTACTTGGCAAGAGTTTTCTCAAGGTCTCAAATGGAATATAGGGAGTGGGAGGAGGATCTCCTTTTGGTTTGACAAGTGGCTTCCCTCTAATGTAATCATTAGTGATGTGGTTCTGGGTGATATTCCTCATGATCTTCTGCAAGTCTTTATTTATCAGTTTGCGCATATTAGTCGTATGCATCATGTTCTCTCAAATTCTGTCCAACTAGAGATTTTAAGCCTGCCTGCACCTGATACACATTTAGGCGATGATACAATTGGTTGGAGATTAACCAGTAATAGTATCTTTACAACCCGCACAACTTATGAATTAATATCTAGCCTCAATGAAGATCTGCACGCTACTCATTTGTGGAAAAAGCTTTGGAACCTTATTATCCCTCATCGTGTCAAAAGTTTTCTGTTGCTGATCCTTAAAGGGGGATTAAATACAAATGTCAAGAGGCTAAGGTGCAACATAGGTAATTCTGATATTTTTCCTATGTGTCAAGCTTTGTCTTAAATTGATATGCATATTTTGAGAGATTGTATTTTCTCTACACGGGTCTGGGACCAAATTCTGCAACCACACAACATTCATTGGTCTTGCACGGATATTTGGAATTGGTTTAAAATGAATTTATCATCTACTGTAATATTCGGTGGTCTACTATGTTCATCCTTGTTTGCAGTTACTTGTTGATCCATATGGAAAGCTAGGAATGAGTTGGTTTTTAATCAAATTAATACTCAAGTTCCTGATATGGTTGTGCGAATTAAATCTCTGGTCCACGATCATAATCTATCTATTGGTAGGATGCATTCTAATTCTAGAAAAAAGAGTGTTGTGGGCGTTGCTTGGAAACTACCTTTGAAGGGATGGTACAAGTTCAATACTGATGGCTCGGTCAAAGCTAGTGGGACCTGTGCGGCTGCTGGTGGACTGCTGAGGGATCACCTGGATCTATGGCAGATTGGGTTCACTCATAATATCGGGTCCTCTTCAATGTTAATGTCAAAATTAAAGGGTATTTATTCTACTTTGGAGGTTGCTTGGGAATTTGGTGTTAGGAGACTGATCGTTGAGAGTGATTCTACTGTAATTATGCAGCTTATTCAGTCTGCAGGTCGTCACTCTTCTCATCCTTATGCATTCATGGTAAAGAGGATATCCAACTATTTGGAGAGGGACTAAGAGGTGGTTTTTGCTCATATTTGGAGGGAAGCTAATAGTGTTGCTGATAAGCTTGCAAATTTAGCTCATTTGTCTCATATTGGGGTTCATGTTCTTAGTACTCCACCTGAGTGCATTTATGTTTCTCTGTTTATGACCTTATTAAGAGTTATGTCCCAAGAATAGTATCTGTGTAATATTCGCTTTTGCTTCCTTTAAAAAAAAAAAACAGGTTAATATTTTTCCTTTATACCTTATTTATTCAATTACATATATTATACGAGTGACGACAAACTTGGCATATATTCTGTTGTAAATTATTTTCTTTATTTCAAAAGTTTTAAAAGATTTTGATTTTGCAATTAAATTCAAATTAATTATTAAATTGTAACGGTGCTTTTATAGAAATGTAACCTTCAATTTATTCCGATTATTGATTTAATTGTCACGTTTCCATTACAACGTTTTTAATTCTAATAATTATGTTCAACATATATATGGTGGCTTTGAAATGTTCAGAGTGATACACAAAATATTTTTTCATATCCTTCATCGTTTATTTTGTCTGGAGATGATGTAATTTTTGGGTGACTAATATTCCCAGCTGTTCTGTATCCTGACCATTTTGGTTGGAAGAGCTTGTTAAATCTTGGGGAGTTTTTGTGTCCTCACGAATAAACTCTTAAGGACAATCTCATTGAGACATGTCTTAAGCTACTACTGATTTGTTTGTTTTGTGACTTTTATTTTATCTTTTCTATTTTTCTAACAATCTTAAGAGTTTATTTATTTGGAGAACAATACAAGCACTGTCCCTCCTCCCAACAACAGTGTTATTACTATTGATATACCTGCTGCTGCACCTGCCATCCATCCACCAATTACCTTTGCTCGCAAAGCCATTCGCAGACATTTCAAAGATCAAAATTTTTGGAGGCCAAAACTTCAGAAGATGGCAAGAACGTGTGTACTCTATTCTTGACATGCATGGAGTTGTAGCCACTTTGACCAATCCCAACCTTCACAGTCTGCTGATCCAAAACAAATCGAAGATTGGACTCATTCTAATAAGGTATGTCGACACAATATCATTAGTACATTGTCTAATGAGTTGTTCGATGTTTATTGTTCTTATAAGGAAGCCAACAAGATTTGGGAGTCGTTGAACGTGAAGTATACTGTTGAGGATGTTGGAAAACAAAAGTTTATAATTGGAAACTTTTACAAATGGGAAATGACAGAAAAGAAGGACTATAAACAACAGGTTAAGCACAAACACAATTTTTAGACTGAGTTACTATCTTGCTGTTCTGAACCTAGCCAAATTGGTTAGAAGTTCTTATTTTTCTGTGGTGAGTGTCTTGCAGCTTTTTAGAAATTTATTTTACTGCTATCATAATTTAGACCTTGAAAACAATTGGGTGGTTGAATATATCTCTGTGTTATTATCAAAATTTATTTCCATCCTTGTTACCGTTTTGTACCATGTTTTCCCTATTTATTGGCTAGAATGTGTTGTGATTTATCATGCTATCTTTGACCTGTTGCTATAATGCTACTAAAGTTTTCGAGGACTTAATTTAAATAGTTACCTTGCTTGCTTTAATATATTTAATCTTTGAAGAATCAAACACTTACATGAGTGTTTCTTTGAGTTCTAATCTATATGGGATAAATCCTTTTGGGATCCAGTGATAGGCTTCAGTGTCTATACGTTATGAATGCCTTGACTCAGATTTTTTTATATGATATAGGACTTTGGTTGAAGTTGGTTTTTCTATTTTGTGTAACTTTCAAAAACTGTTTCACCACTCATATATATAATATATGTTGCTATATATTAAATGTTGATCTTTATATAAATATGCAAATTGAATTGGCATGAGATATGTATGTTTATAAACACACCAATCGT
Source organism: Sesbania bispinosa (assembly GCA_026901365.1). Taxonomy (NCBI): domain Eukaryota; kingdom Viridiplantae; phylum Streptophyta; class Magnoliopsida; order Fabales; family Fabaceae; genus Sesbania; species Sesbania bispinosa. The sequence goes on along the minus strand of QLOH01000351.1, from coordinate 671,912 downwards.
GTCCAGTCATTGAATTGGCTTGATATATGTGTATACAAAATTAGTGAATGTATTTGTCTGTATGAAGATGACATGCTTATTTTTGGAACTTGTGAAGCAATAGTAAATAATAATAAAGTATTTCATGCATCCAAATTTGACATGAAAAACATAGGTGACACAGGCATTATTTTGGGTGTAAAAATCAGAAGGGAGATAACATAATGTTATCCCAAGAACATTATGTAGAAAAACTTCTCTGGAAATTTGGACACTATGAACAAAAACCTGTGAGTACATACTCAATTAAAGAAAATAAAGGTGATTTTGTTGTCTGTTTAATTGAGTAAGCCAAAATTATTGGAAGTGTATTTCATTTTATTAATTTATAGAATAAAAAAATTGAGGTACTATGAATTATGATATTGGATATAGTGGATTTGCCACGATATTATAATGATACAGTGACAGTAATTTTGATTTAGATGAGAATGAATTCTCAAGTGAATTTATTTTTATCCTCAATAGAGGAGTCGTCGCTTGGTAGTCCAAGTAGACCTATATAGCCTTATCTATGATGGTGGCCAAGTTTATTCTAAGATTGGTAATATGTGAGAATGGTTGACTGAGAAATATTTTAGCATGTATTCCTTTGTGGAAAGGAAACATGTGTTTTCCATATATTTAAATATTATGATTGCTATGTGGCAATAACAAGAGTATATGCAATTTGTAATTGAAAATTGAGATGTATACGTTTACCTTTTTATTTATTAAAGTGCCTACTAAATGATGGGGTTATATCCTAACGGATGTGTGGTCAAAATAAATTTGACCAATTTTTCACAAAGAAAAAGCTAGTAAATAAAGCATCGAGGGGAATAGGACTTATAAGCCAATTTTAAATTAACAGTGCTGGTAACCCTACATTTGTGATTGGAGATCCCATGAAGAAGGTTCAATGGGTAAGAACAAGTCACTTGTTAGTTCTGTTAGCACAATTTATTTATCTCTTCCTATGGTGTGAGAAGTGCTAAACTGCATTATAGAGAGGTTAAACTTACAAGTTTTAATGATTTTCATATCCCTTATGGGTGGTGTATGAATTGTAGCATACACTTGATGAAATCACGTATATGAGTGTCAAGTGGTCAAGTGGGGCCGCTTGCATGAGATTGTGGCGTAATCTCTAGAGCACTCATGATACCAGGCGTGCGCATGGCCTATATATTGGCGCATATCAGCGTTAACAACGAGAAATTGTGGGGGTGTAATGTGATTGGTAGGCCTCTAACATACACAGAAGTGTTTTGGTTCAAAGAGCTTGCTCCACCAGTTCACTTGTATGTTAAGTCATATTAGTCTAGGTCTGGTTCAAGTTCAAAAGACACCAGATTTAAAACATTTGCATCCATGAACCCAGAAATAATTTCATTTTAGATTTCCTCAAATATATTTTTTAATTAAACCTTTTGAAATATGTGGGAGATTGTTGTAAATTATTTCTTTATTTCAAAAGTTTTAAAAGATTTCGATTCTATAATTAAATTCAAATTAATTATTAAATTATAACGATGCTTTTATAGAAATGTAACCTTCAATTTATTTTGATTCTTATTGATTTAGTTGTCACGTTTCCGTTACAACGTTTTTAATTCTAATAATTATATTCAACATATATATGGTGGCTTTGAAATGTTCAGAGTGATACACAGAATATTTTTTTCATATCCTTCATCGTTTATTTTATCTGGAGATGGTGTAATTTCTGGGTCACTAATATTCTCACCTTTTCTGTATTCTGACCATTTTGGTTGGAAGAGCATGTCAAATCCCGGGGAGTTATCGTGTCCTCACGAATAAACTCCTAGGACAATGTAATTGAGTCATGTCTCGGGCTCCTGTTGATTTGTTTGTTTTGTGACTTTTATTTTATCTTTTCTATTTTTCTAAATAAAAGATAGAATTTAATAACTATACACAATTATTCAATGAGATGTTGACACATCATTTGATGAATATAATGACACGTGAGGTGTCATGTTCATTAATTGATGTGGTAAAATATTATTGGATTAGTGTGTAAAATTTCTTTACATTGACAATGAATAGTAATTAACTTTAAAGGATATATTGACTCTGAATAATTAATGAGATAGAGCATTCTCAATGATTTTGATCTCCCTTCCAAATAGGTTAGTTTTATCGCCTCGCATAAAATCTTGTCGGCAAAGTAAACACTTACTTACAACCTTATCGAGGAAATTCAAAACGAATTGCAAGCATTTATATCTAATCTAATATTTAATATATTATAGTCTAATATCTAATCTAATCTAATATACTATAGGAAAATAAAACTCCGCCCATGTCACATGTCGTCTTCTCATTCATTTTTTTTTTCTCTCTCTCAAAAATATCACATTATCCATTTTACTTTCTTTTTATTTTTTAACCAAATTAAATTATATCTCCATTTCTTTTTATTTTTTTTACCAAAATTATATCTCCATTTATTTATCTTCTATTGTAGTATTTTTTTTATGAATCACAGATATCCTCCACGGGAGCCAGTCTTAATCCTGTTATTTTTTTTCATTTTTTTTATCTTACTTTCATTTTCTTTCTTTATTATGATATTAAAATATTATCTTTCATTATTTATTTTTATTAATATGTTTCATTATAAAAGAAATTTTTCTATGAGCTGCGGGTATTCTCGATGGGAGACAGTCCTGTTCCTACCATTTTAATTTTTCTCACACATTAATTTTCTTTTTTATTATCCTTTTTACTATTTTTTTATTTTTTTATCAAAATTATATCTCCATTTCTTTTTATTTTTTTACCAAAATTATATCTCTATTTATTTACCTTCTATTGTAGTATTTTTTTTTTATGAATCACGGGTATCCTCCACTTGAGTCAGTCTTAATCCTGTCATTTTCTTTTTTCATTTATTTTTATCTTACTTTTATTTTCTTTTATTATGATATTAAAATATTTTCTTTCATTACTCGTTTTTATTAATATATTTCATTATAAAAGAAATTTTTATGAGCCGCGGGTATTCTTCACGGGAGACAGTCCTGTTCCTACCATTTTATTTTTTCTCACACATTAATTTTCTTTTTTTATTATCCTTTTACTTTATTTTTATTTTTTATTAAAATTATATCTCCATTAATATTTATTTAGCTTCTATTGTAGTGTTTTTTAATGAATCACGGGAATCCTCCATGGGAGACAGTTTTATTCCTGTCGTTTTTTTTTTCTTTTATTTTTTATCTCACTTTCATTTTCTTGTTTTATTATGATATTAAAATATTTTCTCTCATTATTCGTTTTTATTAGCTGCGGGTATTCTCTACGGGAGACGGTCCTGTTCCTATCATTTTATTTTTTCTCACACATTAATTTTCTTTTTTTATTATCCTTTTTACCTTGTTTTTATTTTTTATCAAAATTATATCTCCATTTATTTAGCTTCTATTATAGTGTTTTTTTAATGAATCACGGGAATCCTCCACGGGATGCAGTCTTAATCCTGTAGTTTTCTTTTTCATTTTCTTTTTTATCTCACTTTCATTTTCTTTTTTTATTATGATATTAAAATATTTTCTCTTATTATTCGTTTTTATTAATATGTTTCATTAAATAAGAATTTTTTTTATGAACTGCGGGTATTCTCCACGAGAGACAGTCCTGTTCCTACCATTTTATTTTTTCTCACACATTAATTTTATTTTTTTATTATTCTTTTTACTTTCTTTTTATTTGTTTATCAAAATTAAATTTCCATTTATTTAGCTTCAATTGTAGTGTTTTTTTATAAATCACGGGATGCGGTATTAATCCTATCATTTTCATTTTTCTTTATTTTTTTATCTCACTTTCATTTTCTTTTTTTATTATGATATTAAAATATTTTTTCTCATTATTCATTGTTATTAATATGTTTCATTATAAAAGAAATTTTTTATGAGCTGCGGGTATTCTCCACGAGAGACAATCATGTTCCTACCATTTTTTTCTCACACATTAATTTTCTTTTTCTATTATCCTTTTTACTTTCTTTTTATTTTTTATCAAAATTATATCTCTATTTATTTAGCTTCTATTATAGTATTTTTTTTATGAATCACGGGAGGCAGTCTTAATCATGTCGTTTTCTTTTTTCTTTTATTTTTTATCTCACTTTCATTTTCTTTTTTTATTATGATATTAAAATATTTTCTCTCATTATTCGTTTTTATTAATATGTTTCATTATAAAAGAAATTTTTTATGAATTGCGGGTATTTTCCACGGGAAATAGTCCTGTTCCTACCATTTTATTTTTTCTCACACATTAATTTTCTTTTTTATTATCCTTTTTACTTTCTTTTTTATTTTTTATCAAAATTATAATCTCCATTTATTTAGCTTCTATTGTAGTGTTTTTTTTATGAATCACGAGAATCCTCCACAGGAGGCAGTCTTATCCTGTCGTTTTCTTTTTTCTTTTATTTTTTATCTCACCTTCATTTTCTTTTTGTATTATGATATTAAAATATTTTCTCTCATTATTCGTTTTTATTAATATGTTACATTATAAAAGAAATTTTTATGAACTGCGGGTATTCTCCACGGGAGACAGTCCTGTTCCTACCGTTCTCACACATTAATTTTCTTTTATAATTATTGTTATATTACATTTAATATACATCAACATATTTATTATATTTCATAATTTATGTTTTTATGTAATAAAAAATCATAAATGAAAAATGACAAAAGTCATATCATCCTTATTACTTTCTTTTCATTTTTTTTTATCAAAATCATATCTTCATTCATTTAGTTTTTATTGTAGTGTTTTTTTCTCCTTTTTGTTTGTTTTTAATTAATCATTCACTTATAATATCATTCTTCTTCATTATCACGTTAGTAAAGTGATTTTTTATGAATTACATGTATTATCCACGGGAGACAGTCTTAATCCTGTCGTTTTCCTTTTTTTTTTTATTTTTTCACACTTTCGTTTTCTTTTTTAATTATGATATTAAAACATTTTCTTTCATTATTTATTTTTATTAATATATATGTTTCATTATGAAAGACCCTTTTTATGAACTGCGGGTATTCTCCACGGGAGACAGTCCCGTTCCTACCATTTTATCTATTCTATTTACTCTATATTAAAATTGTTCTCACAATACATGTGTCGTGTTTTCAAAATTCTGTTTTTTTTTTGTTTTTTTATTCTCAATTTAGTAATGGTTTTTTATGCAATGAATAACAGACATCCTCCACGAGAGAGTCTTGCTTTTGTCGTTTTCTTTTATTTCTATCACACTTTTGTTTTTTTATTATATTAAATTATTTTCACTAATTATTCGTTCCTATAATTTGTTTTATTATAAGAGTAATTTTTTAATGAACCACAGGAGGCAGTCTTGCTCTTACCATTTTTTTCTCATACATTAATTTTCTTTTTTACTATTATATTAAAACATATTCTCTTAATATATAAGTATTTATGATTGATAATATTTTATCTCATACGAAGCACAGACAACATAAATCATACCATCACCTAGTAGTATACTGTGAAAGTTGAAACTCTTGGGACAAGAACGATAATTTGCTTAGAGAAATTAGAGAGCAGTAATACGGAGGAGAGAAATGTCAAGCTATATTATCTATCAGGTCAATTTGTTTATTCGTGTGTACTCGCGGTACAATCATTAATTTGCTCACACGCAATTAATTTTAATTTTGCAGTTTGCACTCATTTGTTTTAAATTAAGAACACTAATTAATGTTACTTCCACATTCCATTTTTTTTTTTCACACTATCCCTACATCCATTTTCTTTATGGTAAAAAATAGAAGAGGGAAATTGAGGATTGAAATATAAGAATTAATTAAAATGAGCACATTTGTTCCTGCAGCTAGCTCCTCTAATTTATGTGCTAGTAAGCATGTACATTAGCAGGCACTATGGTTGAACATTGCCGATCCGCATTGGAACTATATGTTTTTATCTAATCTCTGAACTGCCACTCTCGTAATTCCAACTTGACTTTCCCCTCTACAAACATATTATAGAATCTACAGTGACATGCATATACACAATTAAAAATCAAGACACATGAACATATATAATTAGTTAGTTAAATATAAGAAGTTACATACCTTTGATGACATAGCTAGAGAGGGTTGTGCGGCTGTGTCTATGATGCTTAATAATATGAATTGCGTGGAGGTTACATCAATTAAGCAAGAATCAATTGCAGGGCAACTCTCCTTTGGCGGATGAAATGACACAAACACACATAAACCAGGTGGTTACTGATTTATCTGCCAAAGAAGAGATGCCCCGCAGCTGGTTCGCTTAGTCATATCTATCTATCTATCTGTGATTATGGTTTATGCTACTAAGCGAGACAGCTCCTAATTGCATATTTATAGTGAGGTGAAGAAGCAGCATAGCATATGCTCCAGCATATGCTAGTGCCTGCTTTCTACGGATTCCATGCAAGGCTCTGAAAAAAGAACATCCAATTCTGACTCCAATTAATGTTTGAGATTCTTCGCTCTCTCTCTTTCTCTATCCTTACAACCATGTTATATTTGGAGATGGATTGAGCCTGGTCCTGGTGGAGGGGCTGCAGAGGGCACAGAAGATGCCTTCTCCCATTCTCTGACCTATAAAATATTGGCAACAAAATCTTGCCCTCATGGTATATCCCATGTTATATTCCTCTTGATTTTTTTCTTTCTCGCTTCCACCCCCAAAAAATATTCACTTTTTTTTTATATGTTTTATGATGCTTTCAATTTCACACAAGTGACTCAAAATTCAAACCTTCGAAAACAGTATGAAAGGTATGTGTGTAGAAAACGTAGACAACGATTTATCTTCAAAAATGGTTTTACACACCGCTGGCAGTGTACACACTAGGAAGATACTCATGATAATTGTAATTCTAATATAATTAAAGATAGGGAGGAAAAAAAAAAGAAAATGAAGATAAAAAAGGTGAAAAAAATCAAGTGTGGAGAGAGATGTAACTTGTGAGAGATGCAATGTGAAAAAAATTAATATTATAATAAAAATGAGAAAAATAATAAGATTTATCTAAAATTAATTATGAGATATATGAATGGGGATTAATTTTCACTAAAGAAATCTTCTATCAGTTAAAATTTTAAAATATTTCAAGAATTGAAAACTTTAAACGCTTATACTTTTTATATTTTGGGTTATATATTTATTATAAGTAAATATTCTATCAAATTGTTTTTATAAATGTATTCATTAGTCATTACAAAAAATACTTACTAATTACATCTTTTTATTTATCTATTTATTCTTATCATAAATGAAGTTTTTTTGAAAAAAAAGCTTCATTTATTATCATATTTTGTAGCCTTTTTAATCTACAAAAACCTAGTCAATTAAATTAATCTAATTAAAATTATTAGAAAATATTTTTAATAAGGCAAATAAAAAAAATTTTATTCTTATGAATATAAAAACACGAAGAATCTCAGATTAATTAGTCATAAACTAAATTAATTAAATGAATTATTTAAAATAAAATTATCAAAATTAAATTAAATAAAATAATCAAATATAATAATTATCTTGTGTGTATATAATCCATCAAATATTACAATTATTTATTTAAAATGAATTATAAACAAATCAATTCAATTCATCAAATATCATAATTATTAATCGAATTAAAATTAATAATTAAAATTACTATATTAATTTCAAAGTATGAAAAGAATTAATCACAATAATCTTATATCTGATATTTTTCTTTCATCCATGTTAGGTTGTTTGGTTTGTGATTTCATCTTCTTAATTGCATTTTGGTTAAATACATCTTCTTTTGTTTTAGATTTTTTTTTTACCTTTTAACTTTTTTTGTTGTTATATTTTCTTTCAGAATGATAACTTTGAACCAGTAGAAATAAGAATAAATTATTAGAAGGAAGAATATTAGGCTCTAAATATGGAGAATTATTGTAATTGTTCAAGAAGAATTTTCTCAAGTTTTTGCTAATATAAATAAAGTAAAAGAAGGATAACTAAGTGATTAGTTAAAATTATGCTCAAAGTTTCAAAAGCAAAAATATTAAAATTTGCATTATATATTTTTCTTTTATAGAAACATCAAAAGCTACAAACTTGGATTGACATGTCCCTAAACCACTCAAGTTACATTCCTTAAATATTTTCAAGGAAAAATATGTTTTTCATCCCTATAGTTTCGGTCAACTTTAGTCTTCGTCTCTGTACTTTAAATCATGTGTTTTTTGTCTCTAAAAATTTTCTAAACCCCCAAATTGTGGTCCCTACCTGTCAGTGAGATCTGTTAACTTAATGAGTTGGCTAACAAAAGTTACATGTCAGCCTTAATAGTGAGTCCCAAACAATTGGCTGATCATCTAATTAACTTTTTTTATTAATTTTTAATTATTAAAATAATCCTAATTGCTAAATTAGGGTTTTCACCAGAGTAATTTTACCCAATAAAGAAATCTAATTTCTTAATTATGGTTATTTAAATAATTAAAAAAATAATAAAAAAAGATTAATTATATGAGTCCGTTTAACTATTGAGGCTAACGTGTAACTTTTGTTACCGAGCTCATCAGGTTAACAAATCTCACTAACGACCGGGGACTATGGTTTGGGGGTTTAGAAAGTTCAGGGACAAAAAATAAAGGATTTAAAGTACATGGATGAAGACCAAAGTTGACCGAAACTATAGGGACGAAAAACATATTTTTCCCTATTTTCAATTTAAAGGACGTATTAAAAATCAAAACGTATTAATTGTCAAGTACCTCGCGGGCGGTATCTCACAGCTTTCTAGCCATTAGATATATTATTAAAATATCCAAGAATCCAGATTAAATACCTAATACCTGTTGAACCGGTTATTTATTAATTTGGGGATTCTCAACCAACACTAACTCTCATGAGTTAAATGAACAAACTCTTGTCAAATGAAGTGAGTTTTTGATAAACAGTGGATTTTCTTTAGAACACAAAGCAAACAACTCACTCCTATATTACAGAATTTTAGAGTGGTTTCTAAGAGAGAATAACTTTAAAAGTTGGGGAATGTAATTTTTTTTAGCACAATTGGTACTTGGATTCTCTGCTCTCCTTTTGTCTTTACTGCCATGGGCAAAATTTAAAGAGCTCCAAATCAAATCAAATCAGCATGTATTAGGTATTCAATCTGGATTTTTGAATATTTTAATAATATATCTAATGACTACAAAACTGTGAGGCACTGATATAACACCCGTGAGATACTTGACATTAGACGTTTCCTGAAAAAACAATGTAGTTAAGAGTATTGAATAATTTTATGCAATAGTATTTAAAACATAAAAAACATGAAAAATTTTAAAATGACATGTATTATATTTCATGTAATAGAAGACACATAACTCATTGTAAAGAAAGTAGATTAGGAGAATGATGACAAAAATATCATATATACAAATTTATAGAAAAAATAATAAATACCAAACAAATAAATTTTTTATTTGGTATAAATAGTTTTTTTTTTTTTTCATTTTAATGAGTTGAAAAAATTTTCTCGAGGTGCTAATTTCAAACTTCATTATCTTTTTATACATAAAAAAAATATAATACCCTCTTTTGATCACATTTTCATTTCATGTAATAGATTTATATATATATATATATATATATTAGTGTATCAGATTAATTTATTTATATTGTTTATTAAATGTAGAAGTACTTTTAGGAAATATATTATAAATGTTTATGAAGATATTCTATATTAATAATTATCAATGGTGACATTAATTAGACTCAATTAAATTTTAATATATATATATATATTGTAAAAGGAAATGATAATTAATATTTCACCAAAAATTCATTTTTTATTTTTTATATTAAATTTTAATTGAGTCCACTTATTGTTACTATCAATAATTTTTTTATAAAATATAAAATTAAACATTTATGATAAGTATTTTCCATAAATATTTTTAATTCTATCCTAAAAGTATTTTCAAAATTTAATAAATAATTTACAATGTTATACAAATAAAATAATGGTTATGATAAGGTCATAAGGATTGAGGATAAAACTTTCAAAATATAATTTTTTTTATTAAGAGAAATCAATTAATCTTCACTATATTGACAAATATTTTATATGAAAAAGATAGAACCTCAACATGATAATTAAGTTTAGCATTTAACCAAACCATTGTAAAAAGAAAAAAAAATAGGGCACTAAAGCCTTATAAATTCTCATCCAATTATGAATTCTCATCCAAATGTCTTTATCTCTTTACTCTTTAGCATAGGTATTCTTTTCTTATTTTTGAGACTATTAATTTGTGTGTTTATTCCTTTTGTTGTTAGCTTCTTAGAGTTAATTCATTTGTTTATTTATTTCATGGAAAATGTCAAGAATGACAAAATATTGGACTTGAATTATTTGATAGTCATTGGTAATATCAAATATATCTTTCAAAAGAAGGATTTATTTATTTATATATATTTTCATCACCAGATAGGTACATTGTTAAGCATTTGTGTTCATTAAAGCACTAATTAATTCATCCAAATTATATCAATGTATATATATACGATCTCCCTTCATCATTAAAAAAAGCTCTAGAGAATAGTTGTCCAAATCAACAATATTGGTTGGTCCTTACCTAGTTTATCTCTTGAATCAGAGTCCAATTCTCAGTTGAAATCACAATTAAATATTCACAGTTAGGTTCCTATAAAAAGTAAAAAAAAAAATCAATATAAAATGGTTACACTAAATGTTTCCATGGTTTCTTTATAAATAACTATTTGCTAAATAAAAAATTTGTATATATATATATATATATTGTATATATTCAAAGGGAGAGAATGAATATTTAAATATTATTATTACTTTTATTAAATTACCATCTATTTGAGCATTCTCCTGAGTCACAACCAACCAAAATGCTTTGAGTTATTCGTTCTCTTCAATGAGATTGTTGTACATAGCCCCAATGTTAAGCGGATAACATTGTATAATTGAAACTTCAGTCAAGTCAAATGCGTAATGCACTCATTATCCATTAAAAATACACACACACACACACAAATGAAGTGAAAACATAATTTTCACTACTTAAACAAGGAATAATTTTTTTTAGTAAATATTCAATTTCGTCCCTAAATATGTCATCCCCTCATCATTAGTCCATAAACTAAACTAACTGTATAAGTAGTCCTCTAATCTCATAGCATCTGTCACCTTGGTCATTGTCAGGGACCAAGTGACGAGATAATACAATAGTTAGAGGATTAACATGACGAATATTTGAAAGTTCAAAAACTATCTAAGGAATTAGTTTAGTTTAGGGACTAACAAGGAGAAAGATGACAAGTTCGAGGACAAAATCAAGGATTTATTCTAATTTTTTTTATAAAAATGGTAAATTAGACGTGGCATAAGTTTTGGAAAAGTTATTGTAATAATTAATGATTTAAGGAAGCTATCCACTTGTAAGTAGCCGATGCACCTCATGAGTTCTTGTATCTTGGCCTCTATCAAAAGCTCACATCTCGCAGAATATGTCATATGAGCTAGCAGTCTACTAAGCAATAGTTTATATGAAAACCATAAAAATCATAAAAATTGACAGAATTAATTGGTATGGAATGATTATAAATATATATCACAATTTCATCTTAGTTTTTTACCTGATGTCATTAGCATAAAGCCAAATCCTCAATATTGCTTGGAGTGCTTGGAGGGGTCAAAACAAATTCATCTTTAAGAAATGATGGGAATGATTCTCATCTATGTTTAATGCATATCTTGCTTGAGATAAAATTTCACTAAATTCATTGATATCAAGTGCATTGGTCCTCCTAGTTGGAGCCCTAGGTGTGGTAATTGAAGAGTAACAAATTGTTTGTTTTTTTATCAGAGAGTTTGTGAAGGTTTGGTTCACCATGTGGAAGCAATGGTTCTGTTTTGGTCATAGAGAATGAAACCTAACACAATTGTCAAGCATAATCCAATAACTCATCACAAATATTAAATGTTCTGAAACATGAAAATTGACAAAGAACAAAATTTGCAGAAGTTTTGAGAATGTTATTCTCAAAACATTGATTAAAAGAAAGGAAGAGATAATTGCATACATATGCTAGAGAGTAAAGAGAATGGAATTTGGATAAGAATTCATTAGACTTCAGTGCCCTTGTTATATAGTGATCTGGCTAGGTGTTTAGCTTTGTTACCTAGATTTTATTAGAAAAGATAAAACCCCATCCTGGTAACAAAGCTAAACATCTAACCAAACCACTGTATAAAAAGGGCATTGAACCCTTATGAAATCTTATCCAAATTACTTTCTCACTACTCTTTAGCATAGGTATGCAACTCTCTCTCGCTCTCTACATGTTTTTAGAATAACCTTCTCTGAACTTCTGCAAATTTTGTTCTCTGTCAATTTTAATGTTTCTTAACATTTAATTTTAATTTGTGATGTGTAATTATACCCGACAAATTGTGCTAAGGTTGGTTCTCTATGGCCAAAATAGGACCATTTCCTCCATATGCGAACCAAACATTCACAAACTCTCTGATAAAAGACAAGCAATTTGCCACTCTTCAATTACCACCTAGGGCTCCAACTAGGAGGACCAATGCACTTGATGTCAATGAGTTTAGTGAAATTTTATTTCAAGCAAGAAATGTATTGAACACAGATGTCATTTCTCAAGGATGAATTTGTTTCGACCCTTCCAAGAACTCCAAGCAATACCGAGGATTTGAATAATGCTAATGACAACAGGTCAAAAGCTAAGATGATATCGTATTATACACTTATAATCATTTCATATTAACTAATTATGTTAATTTTTATGATTTTGATATTTTTCATATAAACTATTGCTTTATAGACTGCTAACTCATGGGATGTATGCTACGAGACATCAGCTATGGAAAGAGGCCAAGATACAAGAACTCATAAGGTGCATTAACTACTTACTAAGTGGGTAGCTTCCTTAAACCATTAATTATTACCATAACGTTTCCAAAACTTATCCCACTTTCAACTTGCCATTTAAAAAAAAATTAGAGTAAGTCATTGATTTCATCCTCAAACTTGTCATGTTTCTCCTTGTTAGTATCCAAACTAAACTAATTGCATAGGTAGTTCTTGAACTTTCAAATTTTTTTCATGTTAATCCTATAACTTTCATAGTATCCTGTCACGTTGGTCCTTGACAAAGACCAATTAATGTAACAGATGCTATGATAGTTAAAGGACTACGTACTTATACAATTATTTTAGTTTAAGGACTAATGGTGAGGGAGATGACATATTCGTGGACGAAATTGAGAATTTAATCAAAATATTATTCCTTGTTTAAGTAGTGAAAATTATGTTTTCACTTCATTTGTATGTGTATGTGTATATATCTCTAACGAATGTGTGCATTTCGTATTTGATTAAGCTAAAGTTTCAACTATACAATATTATCTTCTTAACGTTGGGAATACGTACAACAACCTCGTTGAAGAGAATGAATATAGCTGAAAGCATATTAGTTGGCTGTAACTAAGGAGAAAGTTAAAAAAGGATGATAATTTAATAATGAAAATAGTAATATATAAATGTTCATTCTTTCCCTTTCAATATATATATAATTCTTTTTTAGAAAATATCTATTTATAAAAAAATATGGAAATTCTGGAAGCATTTAGTGCAACCATTTTATATTTATGTTTTTTTCCTTTTTGTAGGCACTTAATTACAAATATTTAATTGTGATTTCAACCAAGAATTGGACTCTGATTCAAGAGATAAACCTAAGGAACAACCAATACTATAGATAAATGTAAGAATTCAATTATAACAGTCATTGAATACTGTGTCCATCTATTGGCACAACTAGTAAAAAACTAAAAATAAATTATAATCATAAAAAAAATTAAAATTCATGTGGAAATTATTTTAATATCATCTTAAGTATTTTATTAGTTATACCTATGAGTATCACATTCATGCAAGATTTAATCATGGTTATAGAATGTATATATAATTTATAACAAATACCTCGAGATCCCACTGAGAATTTGTCTCATTCATATAGTTAGATCCAAAGTGCCGCTCGATTTCCCTTGCTCCTTACAGCGATCTTGTGATTCCTTCAACCTGCTACTAATAAGATTAGAGGAGGAGGATTGAGAGTATAATGAGAGTGATGAATTATTATCAACAACATGGTCCTCCAAGTCATCAACAACAATATTTTCAAGTGTAATATTGGAAGCCTTCCTTTTCAATATCTTCAATTATGGCGAATTTGCATTTGAGTTATCACTAAACATGAGATCTTGTGCTCTAAGAAGGTGTACATGGTTTCCTAGAGTAAGATCAAGGTGGTTCAATCTTGTGGGTGTGCATAAAGATCCACGGACACCAAATGAAAGAAACTCATTTTTTGGTTCATGGATTTTATTTGTTGATTTTTCACCAACCACGGAAGAACCCACTCTAAAAATCCCATTACTCCAATCAAGAGGTCTATGCATAATTTTTTTATAGACACCAAAAGAACCACCCTCAAATCCTCCATATCTGTGAGAAAGAAAGAACATATAATTAATGGATGAAAATGAAATTGAAAAACTTTTGACAAAATTTGGAGCAAACCTTGGATAATTAATTCATAATTATTATATGTGTACCTGAAGGATGAACTTTGACTTGGATTATATCCCTAAAGCATGGGGATTTGGCTGAGATTGTAAATATTATTATCCCCAATTTCTACAACACTTCTATGATCAACCAACACTGTCATATATATAATCAAGCAAAACTCATTACATTGGACTTGTGACTAATTATCAAAAACCGTAAACGCACTACTAATTTATATATTATTGACAAGTATACAAAGAAAATTTCCTCATACCTTGATTTGGGTCATTCACCCTTTTGCTCCAAAACATCTGGTAAGAAGAATAGATAAAGAATGAAAGAATTTATAAATCAAACTAGGCCATATTAGGTAAACAATTTTAAATAATTTATTTCTAAAATAATAATATTTTTTTAAAAAAATATTAAACTGAGTCAAGGTAAAAATTGACTATTAATTACCTGTAAATGACTTTTGACATGGGCAATACTTAAATCTTTTATATTCATCAATTAAAGAACCAATTTTGGTGTTGCTTCTACATCCAATAAATCAATATTAAAAAAATGGATATATAACGATATTAAAATTGAATTTTCTTAAGCATGACTAGGCTAAAATCTAATGGTATATATGAGAACCTCTTTAATTTTTAGTTATTAATTTTATTTGCACTGGAGTGTACATATGTATATGCAAATATTTAATTTTCCCTTCTTCAAATTGTAAGCAATCTTTAAATACTTTTTGAAAATATCAAAGTTAGATTGTTCAATTGCTCTGAAGTGAGTATGAAATTAAATATAAATAAATACTAGGTTTGTGGGTATATATTAAATTAACAAGTAGATTATATGCATCTATATATCTAAATTTTTAGTATAATTGCATTCAGTTTTTATCTGAAATTGCATATTTAATAATTGGCTGTAAAGTGAAGTTTGCTAGACCAAGTAGTGATTAATCGTAATAGAAGTGGATTATGATTTTAATTAAGCTTTATCTACAATAATGTCAGAGTTCAAGTTCTGTAATAATCTTATCATCTTAGAGAATTTTACCTAATCATTATTCCTGATGTGAGATTTAGTGTCTTTTTGGTTTATTATAATTAAAATCACATTTGATTCGGGCCAACACTATAAAAAATAGCGCTGGAGTGGATCCACGCCTAAAACATGATTTTGACTCCAACCAAATATGCTATTAATCACACAATTGTGTATATGATGAGAATTTTCTGTTAATTAAAGACCTAAAAAAGTGATGTTGCTAATAATCATATAGAAATATAAGATAAAAATAAAATAACAAAATGAATTTTGTACATCTTAATGCTCTAGTTTATAACCCTTTTATTTTTTATATTTTTTTCTTCTTATTTCTCTTTATCTAAATGTGAATACAGAAGCGTGCATACATTTTTATTCAAAATAAAATCATTGATGTAAATATTAATATTAATTACCAACTAAGAATTGAATGCTTTGAGAAATTAATCTATATATATATATATAGAGAGAGAGAGAGAGTAGTAACAAAAAACGATGGTCTTAAGTGATGCATGTGCATGATCTGTGTCTGTGATACGTGCAAGGATGGATCCAGAAAAGTGTTTTTATTGATACATCTATGTTAGTGTGATGTTGTGCTGGCTATGCAAACCCAAATTCCCCAAAACAAAAGCATCCAATGGTTCAGATCACGCGGATGTCAAAAAATAAAAAGAGATAAGGACGAAATGTTTTTCCCTATAGTCGGGAATCATGGGGTTTCTTCCTCTTTAGTATATAAACATATTCAGATTAGTAATATAATATTTTTAAATTTATTCCATGTATGTAAGTAGTTTTATTTAAAGGTTACTGGATTAAAATTATTAGCGGAAACTTTGTTGATATAATTAATGTTATATATATATATATATAATTTCTGTTTCATTGTGCTTCTTCGAATGAGTAGTAGGCAGGAGACATGGTCTCAAGATATATGGTTGTTTATTGTTTGGGATCATGATATTGGTACATTGGAACTCTAAGCATATATGGAGTTTTTATTTACATGTGTTCATGGATATATTTTTTATAATGATCATAATATCTTAAGCTTTTTAATTAATCCTCCAAATTGAAGTATGGAAGACCTTGCTTTAGTCTTTGACAACCCTTAAGTTTTGGTTACAATAACTTGTTTCCTTTCCTCAATGGATTTATTTTTCATTGTTTCAGTCTTTAACTAGCCCTTAGTATTTAATTAAAAATATCTTATTACTTTTTATAAGCAAAACAAATTTTATTATAAAGTACAAGATTGAAGGAATTTTAGTAAATATTCTCTTCCTTCCCTCCACCTATACACTCCATTTTTAGGGTTTATTAGCATCTTTATTCATATATGTGTGTGTTTGTTCCCTCTTCGCCTAATCTTTGTGTACCTTTCAACGAATTTTTCTAGAAAAATTTCAAAACTTAATATAACTTTTCATTCCTCATAGGTGCATAACTGTGTGACTATCCATGGAACGTGATTTAGATCAAGAAAAGGCATGGGAAGGCAAATTTCCTTTCACTTTGGATCAATCATGAGGTTCTTGTTTATGGTAAGTTCTGCTTCTCTAACATTTGTCCATTTTATTATCCTTTTTGTGAATTGTGTTATGCATTAATGATCATCGCTAACTACTCATAAATAGAGGAAATTTATACATGACTGCAAATATATTCTCAAATATTGCTATTTTTGGTGATGGACGTTTGGCAAATTAATTCATTTTAAAAATAAAAAACATTATCTATAATTATTGTTTTATGTTCACAATTATTTTAAAAGCCAAAACAATAGCGTATCAATAAGATAAGTAGACCTAAAGACCTGATCCAATCTATATTCATTACTGAAGTTTGTAAGGCTGTATTTACTAGAAAGTTAAACAAATAAAAAACAAACATAATAACTAATAATTAAGGGCATGCAGTAGAAACTTTATGTAAAAAAGTAGCTCAACTAGAACATAGTAATTAATTTACTTTTTGTCATATATATATATATATATATATATGACTACTGCCTTCAAATTTTTCTGGTACAATAACAATGATAAAATTTGAACCTATATTATATAAATTAATCAACTTTCTCATGTTAGCCTAGCTAATAACTGTAATAATGTATAACACTGTATATGGATATCCATGCAGTTTGTTTATATTTTTATTTATAATATTGGAAACGTCTAATATCAAATACCTCGTGGGTGTTGTACCGGTGCCTCACAGTTTTATAATCATTAGATATATTATTAAAATATTTAAGGGTCCACATTGAATACCTGATACCTGCTGAACTGGCCATTTAATAATTTTCATTAGATCCTTCCTTATTTTAAAAAATGTAAGTGATATTGCTATGTGACATTTCATATTATTAGAAGTATTTAAACTCATGCCATTTTTTATTGAAATGATGACATTTTTTGAGGATTTTTTTGTCATTTTTTTATTTTTTGTTGAATTGATGCCTTTTTTTAGATTTCTTTTGGTCATTTTTTATCGACCTTTTTTTTTCAAACAGATGCCATTTTTTGTCAAACCAATACTAATTTTTTGTCAATTTTTTCTCGGACTCATGCCATTTTTTTGTCAAATTTTTTGTCGAACTGATACAATTTTTATTGGACCATTAATGTATTAGTGATTGAGCTTTAGTTTTCATGTATCGATCAATTTGAACTTATACATGTAAAGCCAAATGACTAAAATTTATTAAATTGTAATGCAATAAATTTTGTGCATGATTTAAAAAAAATACACACAATTTAATTCCTTGTGGACAAAAGAAATATTTTATGTTTTTATTTTAGTAAAAGAAAATTGTTACATAAAATAAAAATCACATTTGAACGAAAACAAATATGAAGAAATCCTTTTTGCCTCTCCTAATTTGTGAGGATAAGGTGGGATGTCCACAAATTAAGTTTGGTGATTTTTTGGACAAAAAAGTAAGTTTAGTGAAATTTTTAATGAAAACTACTGTTAATTCAATTAAAAATCATCTTAATACTAGAAAATTTTACAAAACTCATTTTTGGATCCTATAATGTGTGGGTAATGATGTGGGATGCCCAAAATTTTAATTTGATGAAGTTTGGATAAAATATAAATTTGTAGGGAATTTATTAATGAAAAACGTTTCTAATTAAATTTAAAATCACTTTTGTAGCAAAAAACTATGTAAAAAACAACTTTTTTTCCTATAATATGTGTGGATGGTGTAGAATGCACAAAATTTAGTTTTGGTCAATTTTGGAAAAAAAAATTTTAGTGATTTTTTAATGAAATAATATTTTTCATTCAATTAAAAATCACATTTACACCGAAAAATTTTGCAAAAAAACATTTTTGGGTCCTCTGATGTGTGCCTTGCATTATAAAAAAATTTAAAAATTATTTTTGGGTTGTCTAATTTGTGGGAAATGGTTTGGAATGCCCAAAATTTAAATTTTGTTAATTATGGTCAAAAAATATATTTTTAATGTAATTTTTAATGACAAAATGTTTTTAACTCAATTAAAAATCATTTTTATACCAAAAAAAAATTGTAAGAATTATTTTTCGGCCCTATAATTTATGGCAAATGATGTGGGTGTCTAAAATTAAAAATTTGTTAACTTTAGACAAAAAAAATGTATTTTTAATGTATTGTTTATTAAAAAAATATTGTTAATTCAATTAAACATCAATTTTATACTAGAAAAATTTGTGAAAATTATTTGTGGGCCTGTAATACGTGGAATTCCTAGAATTTAAATTTGGTGAATTTTGATTAAAAACGTGTTTTTAGTGAATATTAATGTTTTATTTGAAAAAAAATAGGGTTTTGTATTTGGTAAAAAAAATCAGCTTTTGATTTGAATATTTTGGTTAATGTTTTAAGTGAATTTAATTAAATGGTTTTAGTGAATGATTTAACTTTCACAAAATAATACCATACTTTTCTACATTAATAGATGTCCTTAATTGCAATTATATTAAAATTTAACTTTTAACATTAGCAGGTAATTTGACCCACTATACCAGGTGAAAAAACTGACATACCAGTACACCACCCATGCACTACTTCACCCTAGAAGAACCATATAATATTTTATATATAAGAGTAATTTTTAAAAAATTGTGTAAAAGTTGTTGTAGTTGTAAATTTGCTATTATAATTAGCTAAGGATTGATTGTGAAAACCAGTAATTAATTCATAAAAATTTTATAGTTAATTAAATGATTAGGTACCATGATTTAGCTATTAGTTAGTTATTACAAAAATTAATTAGTTTCATATTTTGTAGGTGATTCATAGCTAATTTATTTCTATTTCATAACCAATTCTTTGTGCACCATACATTATCATGTCACAATTGCATAACATGGCCATAAAACTAAAACATCTATACTGACAAAGTAGAGTAAAAAAAATATGATATATAATATTTTTAGTGTAATTTCATGATACACTACATATACAATAAGAACTTTCAAATCTTTGAAATATTATTAAATATTAACTAAATATCAAATATAAAACTTTTTTATATGTTATAATATATAAGGATTATAATTAGTTAAAGTAAATACATATTTTTATTAATTAGTTAATTTCAAAAAAGTATTTTAAAAAAATTGAATGATACTATGTATAATTAGACATTATCTATTATAATTAATTAGGAATAAAATTACGTACACTCACTGGTTTAACAACGACCACCCCTCTCTAGTTTTTGAAGTGCAAAAACCTCTCTTACCATTGACACCGTGAGAATGTTATCTATGGATGTCAACGAGGCGGGCGGAGGCAGATAATACGCTACTTATATTCATACCCGCTAAAATTAATTAACGGGTACCATGCGGATAGTGAATATTCACGAATATCCATTAATATTTAAGAACTCAAAATTTATAGAAAGAATGAGATAAAATTTCATATAATATATTATGATATCATATTATATTAATATTATATAATATTAACATTATACATTTTATTATTATGGGTTAACATATTAAAAATATTATTATAAAATAATAAAATTAAATTTTATCTCATCATAAAATAATAAAAAAAATTAATATTTAATAAATTTTATAAAAAGTTTATTTTAATGAGTATGTGGATACCCGCGAGACAGGTAGTATAATATATGTCTCCAATCATTTGATAAATATGCAGATATCCATTGCAGGTATATCCACTTGTATCCATGGGTTCGTATTTTTTTACCATATCTCTTTAAGCAAGGAAAGTGAGTACATTTCAAAAATTAAAGGGAAGGTCTTTGACCTTTAAAAAAAATCTTAAATGAGGTGAGTGTAATTAATTTTCCTTAATTCATTAATATAATATTAACTATTATATACATCTATATATTATATTTACAACTTGTTGCATAATATTTTAAATAGATTTAATGATATTTTAAACCATTTTGATAATATGACCGAACAAGAATAAGAACATAAAAGTAAAATAAAAAATTATCTAAAAGAAGTACTTATTAAATAAAGAATATAAAAGTACAATAAATACTTTTCTTTTAGAAAAAAAAATATTTTCACTTTGGATATTCTTTTCCTTAATTCTTATGAAAACCGTATTTTAAATAATTGCATTATATTATTTCTCTATTGTATCTACTTTTTCACTCTTCATAAAAAATATAGAAACTATATTGATATATTAGTAAAAACAGTACAACTTTAGAAAGCATTAATGGTAGTATTAATTCCTTCCTTCAAAATAAAAATGATAGTATTAATCACCATTTGATTTAAAAAATTCTAATTGTTATTTTGTATCTACTTTTAAACTTCAAAAAAATAGAAAGTATATATTATATATTAGTAAAAAGTTAATTTTAGAAACCATTAATGATATTATTAATTATTTATATTATTTGATTTTAAAAACTTTTAAATATAATTGATAACATTTTTATACTATTTAGTATATTAATAGTAAAATATTAAACAATATGGCAAAAAATATTAAACCAATTGATATAAGGAAAAAAATTATAAAAATTAATATTTTCCTTGTATAAATTTGTTTTATAATTTACTACTGATATACTTAATAATATAAATTTTTATCAATTACATTTAAAAATGTAATTAAAATACTAAATTAGTATATTTTACTTAAGAAATAATTGCATTACATTATTTCTTTACTGTATATATTTTTTCACTATTCATAACATATATATAAACTATATTGATATATTAGTAAAAAAATTAACTTTAGAAAGCATTAATTATAATATTAATCACCATTTGATTTAAAAAATTCTAATTCTTATTTATTGTATCTATTTTCTCACTTCACAAAAAATAGAAACTATATATTATATATTAGTAAAAAATTTAATTTAGAAAACATTGATGATATTATTAATTAATTATATTATTTGATTTAAAAAACTTTTAAATGTGAATGATAACATTTTTATATTATCTAGTATAATAATAGTAAAATACTAAACAATATGCTTATCAAAACAATATTAAACAAATTGATATAAGGAAAATATTAATTTTTTTAAATTTTTAGGAATAAAATTTTAAAAATTAATATTTTCCTTGTATAAATTTGTTTTATAATTTAATATTAATAAACTTTATAATATAAATTTTTATCAATTACATTAAAATGTTATTAATATACTAAATAATTATATTTTACTGAAGAAATAATTGCATTATATTTTTTCTTTTTTGAATCTATTTTTTTCACTATTAATAAAAAATATACAAACAAATTAATAAAAAATATTAGTTACCATTTAAATTTTAAAAAATCTAATTATTATTTATTGTATCTATTTTTCACTTAAAAAAATAGAAACTATATATTATATATTAGTAAAATGTTAATTTTAGAAAGCATTAATGATATTACTAATCAATTATATTATTTGACTTAAAAACTTTTAAATTTAATTGATAACATTTTTATATATTTAGTTTAGTAATAGTAAAATACTAAACAATATGGTTATCAAAACATATTAAACAAATTGATATAAGGAAAATATTAAATTTTTAATTTTTTAGGAATATAACGTAAAAATTAATATTTTCCTTGTATAAATTTGTTTAATAATTTACTATTAAAAAACTTAATAATATAAATTTGGTGGCTTTTACAGTGGTCCAAACCAATATTTTCCCACCGATGGACCAAGAATCGATACAGTATAAATGAAAGAGAATAAAAGTTATAACATTTATAAAATAATCCAGTAAAAGACTATATTTATAAAATAATCCAATACAAAATAGATTTGTTAAGATTGTTTTTCGATAAAAAATATTTCTTTTTTTTTTGTGACTGATAAAAATATTTCCAAATCATTTTCTTATCAAAATTCAATTAGAGTTTATTTTCATGAATCCTTATTTTACACAGAGAAGATAACAAACCTTTTAGAGTGTGTAGAGATATACCCAATATAACCATCTCATATTATTTCACTGTTGGAGTCCGGTAAGATTATGATAGAAAATTAAATAATTTATCAATTGAATACTAAAATAATTTTCTTTAATGAATAATATTTATTTGATACTTTTAAATTATTTTTTAATTAAAATAGACAGAAATTTAATATACTTTCTTTCATAATTTTTTTTATTAAATTAATTCTTTTAACTATTTAATACTTCTCATAAAAATTACTATTTTCGTTCCTATTTAACTGTCCACTTGAATAAAAAACACATATATTAAGGAAAACAATTATTACTCTTGTTTTTATGCAAATAAATTTTAACCTTTCAGTTTTACCCTTTATCTCTCTTAATACAATTGGGTCTCATTATTTTTTAATAGTGAGTAGTCAATTATTAACATAAGGGTACAATAGAGAAAGATGTAATTATTATTGTATTAGGTTTACAAATGAACAGTTAAATAGGGACGAATGTAGTATGTTTTAACACAATACACCTTCGAATATTAGTTCATAGTTTATTAATAATTTAATATATTTTTAAATTTTATATAAAAATTTAAATAATAAAATAATATGCGATCATAATTATGAAAATATATTCATGCTTAATAATATAAATTATAAATTGAAATTTATATTTTACAATATGAAATATATTTTAGTTGTGTGTTCATGTTTCAGTAAGAATAATTTGCCCTAAAGTTACAAAGAGCAACTCAGTGAATTGCTACCGAGCTCGTTTGTAGCATGTTTGTCCTGCATGTGTTCACGTATTCGATTTGAGGGGAAGGTATTTTTTAATTCATGTATTATTCCAACTTTCAATCCAACAGAAGCAAAACCTGTGAACCGGTCGGTTTAGGCGATTTTCATTGGTTTGAGACCAAGTTGATGATGTCATGACTGGTTTATAAGCAAATTTGATCTGGTACATTGATCGGACCGACCATGGGTCTTGTATCCTATCCAACCAATTGAACTGACTGGGTCGGTCCCATATAATAACACCAATTTGAAAGTGCTCATTTATTTCTTTAAGTTTTTCACTATTTTATCTTGCACTGCCTATACACTTGTTGAGTGTTAAGGACTTAATGTAAATTTCTATTATGATAGTTTCCTAGGATTCAAATTATGGAAACCACACAGGATCTAGAATTTCATGGTTCTCACATACCTATTGTTCTGGACCAACTTCTGGCCTGCTTCTGACAATGTTTCGGGCTCAGTCCCTTGATCAAACTTGTTAGGACCGACATCCGCCGACATCTATCTAGGCTTAGTCCTGTTCTGGACCGATATACGTACACCTCATGCCGTTTCCGTTACGGGTCAACCGAAGCTGGCTTACGATGCAGGCGCCTACCAGCATAGGGGGCATACCAACATGCTACCTTTGAGGCTACTGTTCTCGATCGACATCCAGCTTAGGTATGTCGGCATCCACCTCGTGGATTGACTTAACTGCATAAGGATAACAAGTATGGAGTATGTTTTAGACCGACATCCGACTCGTAAGTGCCGACATCCACCTCATGGATTTACTTGGCTACGTACAACAAGCGAATATAGACTCTAACCGACATGGAACGACATCCGGACATATGTGCCTCGGGGCACGTGAGTCCACTTTAATTCAGGCGCGTTGTGCTCCTATTAAATTACCATTGCAACTTCTTAAAGGAATTTCTCGCCTTTTACCTGCATATAAATAAGGTTGAGTAAGCCGAAATCAAGTACATTATTCTGACTATACAAAACCTATCTGCTACACATGCTGACTTGAGCGTCAGAGTGTTTGGAGGTACACCACCACCGGAGTCTAACGTAAACCGCTGTTGACAACCAACTTCTCACCGGAAACCACCGTTGGAAGGATCACAGCTGAACACCTATACAACAATGAGAGTGACAGAGACACTTAATTATCTGGATCCATATTTGCTCTTCTTGTTTCAATTCTCTGTGAAAATTGATGATCAATTTTCTCTCCCATTTTCCTTCACTTTTCAGACTCCTTGATGGTTAGGAAGTTTTCTCTCACACAGTTAACCATTTTGGTAACTTCTCTTATATTTAAAAAGGAAGAGGAGTGGGATTTTAAAATAACCCTTTCTGACTCTATTTTCCATAGTGGGTCAACAACCATCACACTGAGCCCTATTTTATTAAAGTCAGACTATTAAAATACATGGGCCACATTAATTAAATTAATTAAATTAATCTAACACTTAACACAACTTTTCGAAAGTTGAGAGTGACTATAGATAAAAACCTAAGTGTGATCTACTTAACCATTATCTCACTATATTATCATTATATTAAACTATTCAAATTGGTGTTAAGTGTGCATATGGGAAGGAAACATCTCTTAAAATTGGTTTTTAAAAGGAAAAAAATGTTTAAGACCTCATCTAAAGTCTCAGACAATCCTTTTTAAACTTTAGATAGTAGATCTAACTTAAATTAATGTAGAAACACAAGTAAATATAATGAGGAGGGTTGAATTGTGTTTATAATAACTTTTCATTTTCACATGAAACTTTAAAAAATAATGCCTTAAAGATTTCAGACAGGTTTTAAAAGGTTATCTAAAATATTGCTCTATTATCTGAAGTTTTAAATAAGAGTTTTTCTTAAAGAAAATATTTTCAAAAACTCAAGCTTCTCAATCACTATTTAACCCGTGTAGCTTTAATGTTAGCATAAAAACTGAATTCACAAAGCTAAGGATAACGAGGAAGCAATGTTGTTCTGAACCACAACAATATTGTAGAATATGTTTCCTTATTTGTGCTTCACTTTTGAAAGCTTCCCATAAAATTGTCTTTTATCTTCCTTTCTTGAGCAAAGTCTTCTAATGTGTGGCGGAGAAGCTTTGACTTTACAGAGTTTGAAATAAATAATTACCAATGAATTAGAGAAAATATTTTTTAAAACATAATTTTTTTCTAGTAATTTAATTAACAATTCATTAAATTATATGCACAATATTTGAAAAAAAAATATTAAGAACATTTTGCTTGATAATTTATAAATAATATTAATTTAATTAATGTTCATGAAAAATATTCATTCTTGTGTAAGATAAATAATTGATTATGAAATGTTATATATTATTATGTGTTCACTTGCGATTCAAAGATTCATACATTTTTATTTACTGTTTTAATGTTTTAATCACCTTATAATGTAAATACTTATTTTTATAATTATTATATTAATAAACACTAATCACTCGCTTAATTTAGAAATAAATAAAATTGCATGTAAAATATTTGAAAAAAATTTGTTTAAGATTATTTTTATCTGATAATTGTAAAAATCACTTTTAGGTTAATTAGTTAAAAAATAATAAAATTGTATGTAAAAATATTTGAAGAAAAATTGTTTAAGATATTTTACCTAATAATTTGTTAAAAAATATATTTGTATAATAAGTTATCATGTAAAATATTTATCATTATGTAAAGTAAATTTTTATTTATGGTATATTAGATAGTGATATATATATTCATTTATGATTTAAAAATTTAAAATTTTTTCATTTAAAAGATACTATTAAGTGCAAGGACTACTTGACAATTTTATTATAATATCTACAGATGCTTTGATGTCTCTATATTATACCTTTTATAGTTTAAATTCCATAATTTATGGAATATACCATTTAGTCTATCGATACACCCGATTTTTATTGGTCCACCCTAAATAAAGCCTATAAATTTTTATCAATTACATTTAAAAATGTTAATAATATACTAAATAATTATATTTTACTGAAGAAATAAATATGCTGTTTGGGATTCTACGCGTATAGTTCATCGCATATGGGCGCATGTTCGTGAGTTTATTTCTTGCTCTTCTGTCTCTATTTTGAAGGTGCACAGGCTGACTAATCCTACTACTGTTCTTTGGAGCCTGCCTAGTGAAGGTTGGGTCAAATGGAACCTCGATGGTTCTGTTCGCTCTGATGGAATTGCAGCCTCGGGCTGTGTTTTGAGAGATCATTTGGGTCATTGGATCACAGGTGCAGTCAGAAAGATTGGGTTTTCGTCTATCACCCTTGCTAAGATTTGGCCTTTTAAGGATGCTACTTCTTTGTCTATCTCTAGAGGTGATGATAATGTTTGTTTGGAGAGTGATTCTTCCATAGCTGAGTTTTGTCCGGAATGGTGTTCATCGAAGACACCCTTGTTTTAGCATTGTGTCTGCCATTATAAATAACCTCAAGTGTTTCAAGCAGTTTGTTGTTCGTCATGTGCATCGTGAGGGCAATTTCATAGCAAATGGTACGTATTGCAAATTCTGGTCATCATAAGGCATTGGGTCTCCACATTATTGAAGAGCCTCCTCATTTTATTTCTTCTTTCCTGATAGCGGATTGTTTAGGCATTTGTTTTCCTGGAGGAGGTTTTGTTGCTTAGTGGGGCTTAGTCCCCTCCTTATTACCCAAAAAAATAATTACATTATATCATTTCCTTATTGTATCTATTTTTTTCACACTTAATAAAAAATATACAAACAATATTGATATATTAGTAAAAACGTTAACTTTTAAAAGCATTAATAATGATAATATTCATTACCATTTGATTTTAAAAAATCTAATTATTATTTATTGTATCTATTTTTCACTTCACAAAAAATAGAAACTATATATTATATATTAATAAAAAATTAATTTTAGAAAGCATTAATGTGTATTGTTTATTATTAATAAAATAATATTTAATTTAATATTTAAATTATTTTTTAAAAAATTGTTTAATTTATACATTTTTTATATTTAATTTATTCATATTTACAAATTGCGTGCCCGATTTTATCAACGTGTAATTAGTTTATGTGATTGATTAATGTGATATATGCTTGATTCCCTTTAAATAGAAATTCTCATCTCCAGCAGGATAATTATTCTTATATAGAGGATAATTATTCTCATCGTATTTTCAGTATGTTTCTCGTATCAAGACTCTCATTCTTTCCTTTGGAAGCGTTGTTGTCCGGAGTATTTCTCGCACCATCAACATGCCAACTGATAAGCTTGCTCGCATGGCTTTGAGTCATAGATGCTTTCTCCGTTTCTTTCGAGAGCCTCCTCTCGAAGTAGTGCCTCTTCGGATCTTCATGGTCCAACTTCTTAATTTCTTTGTGTTCCCTTTTTGTTTTGTTGTTTGTCTTCCCCATGATAAAAAAAATGAATCTAAATATAAGTAATTATCCACAAAAAATTATGAATGGGTGTGGGTATTAGTATTAATTATATATTAGTAAAAACTTAATACACACACTCTCAATATTTCAACTTTAAAAATGCATTTTCTAAGTAATTAATTTTATTATGATTAATTTTAATTAAATTAAATTAAATTAAATTAAACAATCCTGTTTATTAATTTGGATAATTTTTCAATAATTTTTTATTGAGTTATAATTTTAGTCAATATTTTGTTATTGATTTTTTACAACTAACTAAAATGAGTAATAAGTGCATGTACATTCAACACATAATAGAACATAA
This sequence comes from Sesbania bispinosa, assembly GCA_026901365.1. Taxonomy (NCBI): domain Eukaryota; kingdom Viridiplantae; phylum Streptophyta; class Magnoliopsida; order Fabales; family Fabaceae; genus Sesbania; species Sesbania bispinosa. Next base: position 643,191 of record QLOH01000351.1, on the reverse strand, counting down.
TATTAAACTTCTACATATGGAAAATGACTCATAGACGACATTTTTGGAGATAAAAGACATCCAAATGAATATAGATATAAGAATAAAAGAGAGAAAAATGATAGATATGTGATATGTAATATAATGCAATAGAAAGAGAGAGATGAGGTATAAATGATTGTTGATATTGTTGGGATGTATTGTCTACAACTATTAGGGATGGTAAAATTGGCTTAGCTCGACGAGCCAACCCATCCCAACACGTAAATTTTAATGGGTTGGGTTGACAATTCCTAACCCATTGGCCCACCTAACCTGTTCCGCACTGACCCGTTTTAAAACAAACTGATGGGGTATTCCGGTCGAGCCAGCCTGTCGGGCTGGTAAAAAAGTTTAATTTGAATTTATTCTGGGAAAAATATTAATTGGTCAAATTGTCAAAGTGAACTACTGAACTAGGCTACTGTCTTCATCAATTTTTAGTTTTCGTTCATCCCTCTGCCTGAAACCAGTCGCTCCCATCATTCTTCTTAGTTCCTCCTATGGTCCCAGGCAACTAAGTCCCTCTTCCTTATTCCTTCGATCTACTACATCTTATGCATTCTTTCCCATCTATCTACAACTTTTAACGTTACTTTTAAGACAAACTCACTCCTTAAGAGTTTTATTGAGATCAAACCAACAAAAGTATGAAAGCTTAGAAACATATCTAAGAGATTAAGTTTTACTGACTATGTGCTCAAGTGTTTGCAGACTTTAGACTCATATGTTGCAGGATAAGTTTCCAATGAAATAAAGCAAGTTGAGATGCTGAACTAAGCTGTATAAAAAGGATTAACACTTAAGATTCAAGAAAAACAAAGTCACAATGAGAACAAGAAGGGTAAGACTGAGAGCAGCAAAAGGCACACATTGAGACAAGATCAAAGACAAGGAAAACTTGGCTGCAAAGGTCTAAAGGATTAAAGATATATGAAGACTTAAGATTGAGACAGAGACTCAGATGCATAGGAAAGACTGAGACTCAGATGAGCAAGTAAGACTGAGCCTAGCAAGTAAGACTCAGACTGAGATTCAGACTCAGACATGAGACCTAGTAACTAAGGCAAGTCAACGCAAGTACATTTTCATTATTGAGCCCGTACCAGAAAGTTCTGTACCCGTGTCAGTAAAGTATCAAGCTGTCTCTCTCCTTTCCAACGGCTAGTTCCCTTTGATATAGAAGGTGGATCTCAAGTCTGCACACTGTAAGAGACAATACTGAATATTCCTGACCAATCAGTCTCAAGCTAAGCTCAAGTCAATCTCATCTACTTGAGTTAATCTTAAGTCTGTATCATTAATCATCTCTCACATTAGTTCTTTATTTGTAACTTTTAGAGAGTGATACCTAGTTGAGCTTTGTAACGTCCTAATTTCTAAGTTCAGAAATAATGTCTGTTGGAAACAATATTTCCAAATTCGTGAAATTATTTTGCACATTTTCCGTATCGACATACATAATGGTTAACCGCTTAAGTAATCCCAACATTTACATAAGCACAATCACAAGATACATGAGTAAACTCCATAACCATATCATAAATGCCACCTAGGGCTCAATTACAGCATAGTCAGTAGGCAACAGGATATAGCCATACATGTATCTTGAATATATATAGATACAACCCATAGGCCCCACATGTACTGCTCTATCCTATCAAAATGGATAGTCTATGCCTATAAAAAAGTGATAAATACAATAACAAGCATACAAAAGAAGAGAGATCCATCACTAGGCCTCAAGCATTAGCTACTGGCCATCTCTACCCTGGCGAGATCCCTGCAAAGTGATGGCTCATGACCGTCGTCCAAGGCCACCTATGATTAAGTTTTATTAAGTATGTATGGCTCATGACATGATTTACTTTTAGGGTAAGGATCCCCCATCTTCCCCTTGGCCGATAGGTCGATGGGATCACCTCGTCTTTCTTAAACATAAGTGCCCGAAGGCCTGTGATGGTCCGAAGACCCTGTGATAGCCCAAAAGTTCTATAATAGCCCGAAGAAACTAATGGTCTAAGGACCCTTGCATTAGTTCAATGGTGGCCAAAGGCCCATAAATGCTTATTGTAAGATCATTAATTCAATAAATGCAAAAATACCCAAATCCACTACCATAGGGTATGAAACCAAGCTCATGAAATCAAACAATACAATAATCTACCCTATGTTTGTCAAAACACAGCCACAATCAACAATGGAAGCAAGGGAGACAAGAATAGGGATCATACATAGGATAACAACCAAGAAGGAAAGTGAGTGAGAATCACACTCACCTTAGGGCAAGGAAAAGCGAGGAGAATGGAGTAAAGGAAAAGTTGAGGATGAGGAACGAAGACGAACACTTGAATTTGAGGGGGTGTGGAGCCTTCCTTGGTCTTCCAAGAAGCTTCCTCTCACTAGAATCTCTCTTCTCTCTCTAAAATGGTAGAAAGAGGGGAAAAGATCGCATGATTAATGTGCCCTAATGGTTTTTAAAGCTATAAGTGGACTCTCGCTCAAGCGAGCTGTTCTCGCTTGAGCGAGATGCTCAGGATTAGTTTTCCCTTCTCATTCTCGCTTGGGCGAGGATGGACCAGAAAATGACCCCTCTCTGGAAGATTCTAGCTTGGGCGAGACCATTCTCACTCAAGCGAAAAATGTCCAGAGAGCTTCCTAAAATTCCCCTGTTTCTCGCTTGAGCGGGACCATTCTCGCTCAAGCGAGATATGCCGAATTCCAATTCCTCATTTTGCTGCATAACTCGCTCAAGCGAGTCCATTCTCGCTTGAGCGAGAACACTGAAACATGTTTTCCTTATTTTAGACTCTTAGTCCCTCTCATATCAATTCCTTACCTCTTTCCTCATTACAATTCTAAAAATCACTATCCTATAACCTCTTATTAGTTACTATTATTAATTAGCGGGATGTTACAAGCTCATTGGGTATCCGTACTTTGTATGTAGTCTAAGCTAGAACAATCTCATCTCAATCCTACCCAATAATTGTAATAGCCTTAACTTAGTTTTGATGCAAGGAAATTTGAATTAACAAAATTATATTCACCCTTAACATAAAAGATATATTTTTCTACGTTTTCTAATCAAACAAACAAACCCCACTGTACCATTAATGGCCATTTACCAAACCCAAGAAACACCAAACAGAGAGAGAAAAAAGAGAGAGAGAATGGTTGTGAAAATGAACCTCAGAAAACAACTAGACCCAAAAATTAACACAGGCTCTTCATGGGGAAAGATGGGGACTAGAGAGACAAATTAACAACCGGACCCACATTCTCTTGCTTGTAGAGAGACAAATTTGCTCCTGTCTCCTGTTATGTGCCTAGAGCATCCACTATCCAAGTACCATAGGGACTGCCTTGTCTTTAGGCACACCTACAAAACAAACAATGATTTATTTTGGTACCCAAATGGATTTGGGTCCATTTGGATTAGTAACACCACTTGTTCCTTTGGGAATCCATAAGTATTTCCCACTAGGAACTCCAAATTTCTTAATCATGCAATTATAGGAAGTATGAACTTTGTAAGAACAATAATTGCAAGTAATAAAGGGTGTACTGGAAGCTTTTCTAAAATTGAAGAAATTTTTAAGAGACTTTTGCTTCTTATCACAATTATAACCAATTCCAGCTTTATCAACCATGCATTTTTGTTTACCTAAAAGAGCATCAAGGTTAGCTCTTCCCATCGTGAATCTAGATAAAGCTTTAGTAAGATAAGCAATTTTAGATTCAAGCATCATACAAGTTTCACAATTGGAAGTGGAAGCTATCTTAAAAGAGGAAGTGTTTTTCAATTTTTCATTTTCACTTTTCAAATCATCCATTTCCTTTTGTAAATCATTTACTCTAGCTTCTAACCACTTGATTTTCTTTTTGTAAACATTATTGAATAAACTCAATTTCTTAGCTTCTTCATGAAATTCAATAAAAACATCTTGTAATTGATCATAATTGGTATCTATTGAACAGTCAGAATCACTTACCTCACTTTCGGAACCTGTCTTTGTCATAAGGCAAAGATTTGCTTCATGATCACTTTCACTTTCACTTGATGTGGTTGAGGCATTGTCTTCCCATGCAATGTAAGCCTTTTTCCTTCTATTTTTGAATTTTGATTTTGACTCATCATTGCCTTGCTTCCGTGCTATGGTAGGACAATCCGCCTTTATATGACCAGTTTTACCACATTCAAAACAAGTGAATTTAGGTGAGGAGGATTCAACTTTCTTTGACTGTTTCCTTCCTTGGAATTGCTTGCTCTTGCCATTTTTCTTCTTAAAAAATTTTCTGAACTTCCTTACCATCAAATTCAAATTTTCTGGTTCAAAGGCTTCATTACTAGTGCTATTATTAGTACTTGACTGCTCATTAGTTTTTAGAGCTAATCCTTTGACTTTCTTATCCTTTTGTTCTTCTTCCGTCATCCCAATCATATCCATCCTATACTCTCTCAATTTCCCAAATAATTCTGCACTTGTCATGACTGTCAAATTTTTTGATTCGGTAATTGCTGTCACAGTTGGCTGTCACTTTCTGTTTAGAGACTTGAGAATTTTCACATTTAGATCCTCTTCATCAAAAACTTTTCCAAGACACTTAAGATGATTGACAATATGTGTTAATCTTTTCTGGACATCCATAATGGTTTCTCCTTGTGCCATCCAGAACATTTCATACTCTTGAATCAGTCTATTCTTTCTTGCTCTTCTAACTTCAGGTGTTCCTTCACGTGTCACTTAAATTAGATCCTATGCTTCTTTGGCTATTTTGCATGCAGAAATCCTAAAAAATTCATCACCGTTTAAAGCAGAATGTATGATATTTAAAGCTTTAGAATCATTTTCAGCACGCTTAATTTCATCTTGATTCCATAGTTCAAAAGGTTTTTCAGATATTTAATCATTTATCATTTGAGTAGGAACCTTGTAATCAGTTACCACAACTTGCCAAATGCCTCTACTAACAGATTACATAAAAATTTTCATTCTAACTTTCCTAAATGGATAGTTATCTCCACAAAATAGAGGTGGTCTGTTAATTGAAGCACCTTCAACAAAAGGCAATTGATTCCTTGTCATTTTTGCAAACAATTTTCTAAAATCTTGAATAGCTCTCAAGATTCCAGCTCTGATGCAATTGTTGGTCCCAGAGGGAATTTAGAAGGGGGGTTGAATAGATTCACAAAAACTTGGTCCTTTTACAAAATCAAAAATCGTTTTTCCCCTTTCTATTTTGCCTTCAAGATTCTTTCAAATTGAGTTTTCAAAAGATAAATTTTCAAAGTTTAAAAACAATGTGCAGCGGATAAATATATTGAGAAGGGTAATTAATTACCAAGATTAATTCCTCAAATTTCACAATTCAATATTCAATGTTCAGTTTTCTATAATATCAAGAATCAAATTAGAACTTACAGTTCAAGATTAACATTCAGATTAACAAGCCAAGAAACTCAAATCAAAATAGAGTAGGGATAGAGAAAATGACATTGTTGTTTATACTGGTTCAACCACAAAAGGGGCCTACATCCAGTTTAGATTTAGCACACCACTAAACCTGCTTTCACTATAGAATTGATTACAAACACCATGCACATACAATCCTAAAGAAAGACTTACTAACAATAATCAAAGGTTTGAATCTTGCACCCCACAATAGCATGTTCTTCAATGACACCCCACCATATGAACATCAACCTTACTCATGACACCCCGTCACAAGATTTCAAACAAATCTCTATGAACACCCTATTCAAGAGATAACACAATTCAGAAAAATCAATAAAAAACTGAGTTTAGAACAATAGCACCTTGTTTGTGCAGATAAACTTCATGACTAATATCAAACACTTTCTTCCATTTGTCTAATCTTCTTCAGTTAAGAGTTCTTGGAGCTGCAGAATTTCTGAGAGTTTCTAAGTAAAATTCTTAGAGATATTTTCTAAATAGATTATTGCATCCTATTCAAAATTAAGTTTTTTTTTCTTTGATTTTGAAAATCACATATATAAATCAATTTTAGTTAGTTAGAAACTTAAAAAGTTTGTTAAAAATCAGTTATAAACGGTTTTGAAAACGTCCAGTATTATGCAGACTCTATGGTAATCGATTACTAGCTTTGGTAATCGATTAAACCAGAGCGAATCAACAAAGAACTCTTATCAGATTATGTAGGTAATCGATTACCCATATCAGGTAATCGATTAAATCGATCCTGATCATGAATTCAAGTCATTTTCAGTTTTGGGTTAACTTGGGGTCCATTACCAACTGAAGTAATCGATTAAACCAGTGGCAAATCAATAATAAGTTGAGCAATTTAGCTACCAATCTATCCAAACTTGAAAACTTAATTATGAACTCAATTTGCATAATCAAAGATCAATCAAGGAAGAATAATTAAACACACATATTGTTGAGTCTCAAAATCAATTTAAGTATTCAAATTGGATTAAAGACTCATTACCCTTTGTTTTAATGTTTAACAAATTTGATTGCATAAAAACATATTCTACTGAAAAAGGTAGTTTTTCTTTATATTTCAGCAACTATGAAAGAAGCAACTCTCTGAAGTTGATCAACCTGCTGAAATGAAGAACTCTCTGAAGGACTTGGATTTACTGAAGATTATCCAACCCTCTGAAGTATTTGCACCATCTGAATTGCTGAGAAATCAACTTACTGATAATGTTCAACTTAGCATCTGTCCTAGTCAAGAAGACTCTCTGCGCAAAGACTTAAAGGTCTCTAAACGTCTTCTGCTATCATCTACAAAAGGAAGTTTTACAGAGTTCTTTCTGCGTCTCATGAATCATAGTACATGAAAAAGGAACCTCTGTACCTGCTGTGTGTCAGAACCGTACTATCTCTGCACACCTACTGCTTCAAGTCAAAAGCTGTCACAAACTTGTCTCTCAACGACTATATGCTCAACGGTTACTTTTTTGGATGCTATATATAGCTCCATGAAAGTCTTTGAAAGAGAGAAGAGACAATCCAGAGAAGCCGAGAAGATATCCAAGAGAAAACATTAAGAGAAAAGATCAAGAAAGCGTGAAAAGCTAGAGAAGCTCAACAAAAAGCAAAAGAGAAGAGTTTAAGCAAAAGAGTGAAACGGCCAAGTTAAGAGAAGATCTTTTATCAAGCCAAAACTCTATTGTAAGACTCTACTTTATCTGTACATTAGGCGTTTATCATTTGTATCCTGAGTCTTGCTCAGTTAACCCTATGTACTAGATCTCTTGTGTTAGTTTTTCAGAAACTTAAACTTTCTATCTTTGTAAACACTATTAAGTGTTAGAGAGCCTGAAGAGGCTTGGAGGAACAAATAATACTTGTCGCGGTTAGCCTGGAGAGGCCGTGTCCAAAGAATACTTGTGTTTAGCCTGGAGAGGCTGTGTTCAAAGAATACTTGGTTTTTAGCCTGAAGAGGCTGGGTTCAAACAATACTTGCAATCTTGCTGGATTAGTGGAAAATCCAGTGGTGTGTTTGTCCTGGGACTAGACGTAGCTCACTGAGTTTGTGGGTGAACCAGGATAAATTTCTGTGGCTAAGTTCTCTCAACCCTTATCTATTTACATTCAGTTTTTATCTAACCAAGGAGGGTTCTGAAAAGTGCATTTATAAATCGACGCAGAAATCAATCTCTTCTTCACGCTAAAACACTTCAAAATCTTTTTAAAAGGATTTTATTCAACCTGCTGAGTTGAATCAACAAGTTGCTAAACTTCCAGTTTCGGAAGGTTGATAAAATATTTTCTCAAAGTGTTTGCTTGTTTTTAAAGGTTTTTAGAAAATCTGTAAAGAATTATAAAACACTATTCAACCCTCTTTCTAGTGTTTCCTGTGGTTCTAACAGTTGGTATCAGAGCTCAACCTCGGGTTGAGCATCTAACAAGTGCTGAGGAAGAAGATCCACATGGAAACCTCAAGAAGCTATGGTGTATATATCTCAGAAGGAGCATCTATAACCAGACCACCAATCTTCAACAGAAAAGATTATACTTTCTGGAAAGAACATATGAGGCTATTCATGGAAAGTTATAATCTAGATCTCTTGGATATAGTTATTGATGGTAATTATGTTCCCATGAGAAATGGAATGCCCATTCCCAAAGTTGAGTGCTCTTATGAGCAAAAACTTAATGTTCAACTCAATGCTCAAGCCAAGCTCTACTTGATATGTTCTCTAAACAAGATTGAGTATGAGATGATAAAGGGATTCTACTCTGCCAAGGAAATATGGGATTGGCTAGCCTCATATGCTCTTAAAGGAGATGAAGATTACACATCCTCAGAAGAGCTACCCTCTGAAAGTGAAGAAGATTCATCAGAAGAAGAGAATCAATGCTTAATGGAAAATCAATCAGAAGATTCTAATTCTAAGGTAACATCTCTAACTCTTCTTGATGAATATGATGACTTAGTTTATAGTACTAAGGAACTCTTCAGAAAGTATAAGAAGCTTTCAAGTGCTTATGCTGCTGCATGCACTAAAAACCAGGATTTTGAAAAAGAAAATCTTATACTTAAAGAAGAGCTTCTGAAGAAAGAGAATAGTAAGCTCAAAAATCTACTTGAAGAGAAGCAGAAACTTCAAGGACAAATTTTAGAACTTACTAAAGACCTGGCCAACTTCTCTAAAGGAACTAATAATCTTAATAGATTATTAGAAACTCAGAAAAGGTTAAATGATAAAAGAGATAGGGTTCTCTGGAAAACCATCATCTAAGACATCAAGTTCTGATAACCTAAAAAGGAAAAGAAAAAGGTTGATGGGTGTCCTCATTGTAATAAACATAGATTATTCAAATCTGAATGCAAGCATAATGAGGAACCTACACCTATCACTGACCCTTGTATGGGTACCAAAATTGTCAATTGTTTTTCTTGCAGATGTTCTTAACAAAGCAAAGAAAACTCCAAGAATAACGGGAGAAGATTGGATGAAAGGAGAACTGGATGGAAAGAAAGTGTACATGCTGAGAGCTCTAAGCACAACTTGCTGAAACTAATCATCACTCTTTTAGAAAGCAATGTTGAGTCTCAATCGTATATAAATTTCATTTTATGGTAACATCATTCCTATCTCAGATTCTCTGAAAATCTATGCATTTCTTGAATTATGTGTACTCTCTTAATCTATATTGTGAATGTCTCTGTATTGATCTTTCTGAAAATTTGTGCTTGCTGAAAAATTATTTTATTACAAATAATTATTTTATCTAAGAAATATGAAAGGTCTAAAATCCAAACGTTTTTGAAATATTGTGACTTTGCTCTCTGTAACTGATGGCTCATCAACTGTCCACTCTCTGCTGTACGATGCACGACTCTCCATGTCTGTGCAGTTTTTGTAACCGCTGTCATCAATGCTACTACTAAGCCTATTTATAGAGATTGTGGGATCATCATGAAAACTACACTCTCTCTACAATCAGAATATCCTCTATATATCTAAGAGAACATCATCTGTAACGTCCTAATTTATCAACTCAGAAATAATACCCGTTGGAGACACTATTCCTAAATTTCTGAAATTATTCCACCAAATTTTAATATCGTCAAACAAATGCTTAGACTGAAAGTATGGATGAAGTTCTCACATTTGACAATTTCTATATTTACAGGGTTATAAGGCCTTACCTCCTAAGATTACTCAGTGTCTTCTAAGGGTAGAATAGGAAGAACGGAAGTATGATTCTCCCGTAATAACTTACCCAATCGGTAGGGTTAAAATATGTTACTAATTGTAACTCGTGATAAGGTAAAAGTATTAGGTAACTGAAAACTCACTACCTGTTCGGCAGGTCCCCTAACTACTCTGAGATGACTTAAGGAATACACCTATTCTCATATCATCCCAAAAGAAATCTCACTCCTTAACCCTTCCTAGCTTATATTTTAATTTTCTATGTTATTCTCACTATGTTGCTAATTTAGGGTAGATCTTGGACCTATATAATTTTTAATCTCTACATACCCTCCTAAATGTTCATATCCCTTCTACATACCTATGTGAGTTTTGGTTCACTCTAAACAAGATAGCTATCCTAATCTGGATTAACATTCCCATATTCCCTCTAATGTGACCTCAACAGGTGTTTGCATTTAAGGAAACTTTAACTATATGATTTACTACCTAACAAACACTTACACTCTAACACAATATACCATGAAATTACTCATACAAACTAATGTCACAAACTGATACCAAGTCACATAGCATATTCAAATCATGCAGTTACAAAAATCAGGACTACATTATAAGTCAAACAACAACCATCCTCCAAAAATGATGAATCTATCTTAACTAACTTCCTCAGGGTACCTAATGTCCACTAAAGCTTTAGGGTCACATTCTATAAAGCTTCTAGGGTGAGGATACCGTTCTTAGGAATAAACCTAGGTTACTCTCTTTCTAATACAAGATAGGTGGCTCTAACCTTATTAAGGAAGTGTCCTAACTTCCTGACCAAGGAATCCTACTCACATAACTAACCATAATCTCCGTGTACAACACATACACTATAGGAGTGATCAGTCCCTATAATGAGTACGTGTACTGTGAGATCATAGTAAGTCACGGGCAACTACCTAACCACAGTCCAATTGGATTGAACTGCTCTGATACCAAAATGTAACGTCCTAATTTCTCAACTCAGAAACAATGTCCGTTGGAGACACTATTCCTGAATTTCTGAAATTATTTCGCCAATTTTTAATATCGTCAAACAAACGCTTAGGATTTCTGACGATTTTCTTAAGTTATTACTAGTACATACACTACAATCTCAAGCAAACTAAAAATCTTAATTAAACTTAGGGAAAGAACCTACACTTGGAGTGTTGTGGTTCATAAGACTCATACCGAGGGTCCGGCAGAGTCTCCCCTAAAAATTGGGTGTTTACCAATTTCAAAACTTAACCTGAAACTCAGTAGAACCACCGGCACAGTTTAATAACATGAATTTACAAATGTTAGAATAGGGCCTCCGTGGCCAAAACAGAATATACATACACATATACGACAATATTCAACTACCTATCATTACATAAGAACTAATTCTACTAGATAAATATTCCACTGGAAGTAATACTCAGCTCCCCAGCTCCTGTTCCTTACTTTATCAACACCTGGTATATCCTGCACAACTAAAGTATATCCCCGAAATATGGGGTGAGAGTACGGTCTCAACGAATACAACTATGCAAATGCAGTGTAGGAATCATTTATAAAAAATGCAACACACAATACATATCAACATGAAACTCATGATCAAATTCTGATTCATTATATAATGAAAACTTATATTAACACAAAGTAAGGATACATGTACATTTACACAAGTGTGCAACGATATTCTTAAATCCAAAATTTTGTAAAGGTGAACTTAGCATAACATGAATTGCTTTTCCCTGTAGTAGGGTTCTTTTCACTTAACATGCAGTTAGACTGAGCTCAGACTACAAGGGGTATCCCCCTTGGGGACATTACATCGCCACCGTTACCATGACGGCCGAAGCCAAGTTTTAACATAATCGGTCCAAGACTCATGATGGCAAAAGCCTTAACATGAATCTTTCACTTGAATATTAAGTAGCTTGATTACTTGAATTTTCTTAATAACATGGGTGTTTCCTCTTAATCATGAACAAGACATAAAGGTAACTATATTCATACTAATCGCAAACATAACAACCTATATGACAACAAAACCCTAATTTCTCTAAGTTTAATAACCTAATTCCAACAATAAACAATGCATCTACCATTCATAATCTCTAATAATCAATGTTCACAAACATAGGGAAAGGGATTTGAGAGTAGGGATCATGCTCAAGCATACAATCAAAGAATGTGAGAGTGGGTGAGTTGTACTCACATCAATGGAGCTCAAAGAGAAGGGAAAATGGAGTTGGCGAAGGTTGAAGGTGGAGATCCAAGGCGCCCCTTTTCTTCCTCCAAGCTCTAAAGCCTTTTTCCCCACTTGAAATCTCTTCCTCTCTCTAAAATATATATATCTCTCTCTCTAAGAAGTGAAAAGGAGTAGGAAAAATGAAGAGGAATGGAGCCCTAATCGCATTTTATGTTGTTGTTAGTGACTTCTCGCTTAAGCTAGATGGTCATTCTCGCTTAAGCTAGATATTCTCGCTTGAGCGAGATGGTCGAGACCCAAAATCCTCTCACATTCTCGCTTGGGCTAAAACCCCTAGCTTAAGGCGAAAATAGCCCTGAAAATGCACCCTCTCTGGACAATTCTCGCCTGGGCGAGATCCTTCTTGCCTGGGCGAGATATGCAGAGTCAAAACTCTCAAATTTTTACTGATAAACCTGCCCAAGTGAGCCAATTCTCGCTTGGGCGAGAATCCTGAAGTCTAACCACTTAATTTTTCCTCTATTTTCTCGACAGCTTTCTTGATTGAGCAAGAATACGCTTGTTTGGGGTGCAAATGAGCTCGGAATACTATCATATAGCATATCAAACTGAAGCCTCGAATCTTAGCTTTCTAACCCAAGTGGAATCATTTCAATTGGAAACTCATAATTCTAGATATTTGTAATTTAGTGCACCAAGATCATTAGGCTTAAAACTGAAATCAAGCAACAACATTGGTTTTTGCCCCTCTTTGATTTCCAATTCAATCCTCTCCTCCAAAACCTTCTTCTAACTTAGTTCTTCTCATCCAAAGCCTTCCCTCATTCACATCTTGCTACACAATTCCATTATTCCTTGGGTAGTCTCCATTGTTAACTTATTCCACTTAATGGCCAAAACCTATGATAAGGCACTCGTCCCCAATCATTACTAATCACATACTTCCTAATCTTATTAGATAACCAATTTCCATCCTAAATTCACATTCCAAACTCCAATTCCTCATATTGTTCCCTATCCTCTGACCCTTGGCTAAAACCATAACTTAGGCTTCTATTACAATTCCTAAGCCCTAGATTTGGGATGTTACATCATCTCTCTCTAAGAACTCCAAGCTTCTCAAGTTCAAAGCTTCTCTTCATCAATGGTTGCTGAATCTGTCGCCTCATGTGCCCCTGCTCCAACATATTTTGACGAAAGAATTATCCCCTCTAGATGTGTTCGGCTGAATGAGTTTGATGAGGTTGGACATATTATCTCTGAATATTTTGATGCTGTTGGTTGGACTCCCTTCTTCAACAATGTCTCTTCTCCCTAGCATGAAGAAAGCGTCCTAGAGTTTTGGAACAACTCTGAAGTTGTTGCTGAAAGCCACACCTATGGCATTAAGACTTCTGTGTTGGGCAGACCACTCTTTGTGGACTGCAAGTTGCTAGAAGAGGTTACTGGAGTTCTTGCTGGAGGAGCTCAGTTCGTCCCTGACTGGGAGATCAACAATGGAGACATTTGGAAGTATGACCAGATGCTTTTTGGTGTCAGACTCTATGATCCTCCAAAGCATTCCCAGCTCTTGGAGACCCTCACAATGTTGCTTACCATCCTTAACTGTTGTATTCTTCCCAACGGAAGTGATAAGGTCTTTATCACTGAACTTGAAAGATTTGTGTTGATTCACTTACTGCTGAAGAAGAAGTTGAACCTTCCCAGAATCATTCTCTATCATATGATCAGAAGGTCAATGGACTCTGCTGAAGAATTTCCTCATAACTCCCTAATCATGAAAATTCTGAAACACAAAGACTTTCCCATGGATGGACTCTTTGATCAAGCACCTTCTTCCGTCTTCACTCTTGCTATTTATGAGCAGATCGACCGTGCTTTGATATCAAAGGAAGAAGCCCAAGAGAAGTTGTTGGCTGAAGTCTCTCCTGAAGCATCCCATGTCAGAAGGAGAAGGACCAGAGCCTCTGATCCTCTCGGTGCTCATGGAAGGGTTAGGAAGGTGTTTGCTGCATATAATTTGAAAAGGATGCATGCTCGTGTTGGTCAGCTAGCAAGGAAGCTTAAGGAAACTCAAAAGGAGTTACTGAAGCTGAAGGCAGAGAAGGAAGCTGCTAGTGCTGCTGAGACCGTGCCTGCCGATAGCCATTAATTATTCAAAGAGTCATGTCAAAGTTTTTTGCTCTTTTTGAAATATTTGTGAAATACTTAAAATTTTGATTAATATAAATGAACTTTTTATTTTTTTTCCTTCAAAATTTCTCTTATTGATTATGTCTTTCAGCGTGTGTGATTTAATTTCATATCTTTTGAATACGTTGAACTTAATCATTGGTTGCACACATTTATTGAGCTAACGCTTAACCTTCCGAGTTTATAATATCTGAACTTTCTCCAGGTTATTATTCACTTGTTTTTTTATCAGAACCCTTTTGAATAATGACAAAAAGGGGAGAAATATAACTAATAAATTCTCTGAAGCTAAGTGTATTTCATAAGGCTAAGAGCTTTTTCAGAGGAGAAGTCTTTGTTCAGGGGGAGTTTCATACTCTGCTCATATATCTGAAAAAGGGGGAGAACTCGTTTTCTTTAAACTTAACTTTATTTCTTTCAGATATTTGTTAGTCATATCAAATTTGTCATCATTAAAAAGGGGGAGAATGTTGAGTCTCAAAATCAATTTAAGTATTCAAATTGGATTAAAAACTCATAACCCTTAGTTTTAATGTTTAACAAATTTGATTGCATAAAAACAGATTCTACTGAGAAAGGTAGTTTTTCTTTGTATTTCAGCAACTATGAAAGAAGCAACTCTCTGAAGTTGATCAACCTGCTGAAATGAAGAACTCTCTAAAGGACTTGGATTTACTAAAGATTATCCAACCCTTTGAAGTATTTGCACCATCTGAATTGCTGAGAAGTCAACTTACTGATAATGTTCAACTTAGCATCTGTCCTAGTTAAGAAGACTCTCTGCGCAAAGACTTAAAGGTCTCTAAACGTCTTCTGCTATCATCTACAAAAGGAAGTATTGCAGAGTTCTTTCTGCGTCTCATGAAGTACATGAAAAAGGAACCTCTGTACTTGCTGTGTGTCAGAACCGTACTATCTCTGCACACCTACTGCTTCAAGTCAAAAGCTGTCACAAACTTGTCTCTCAATGACTATATGCTTAACGGTTACTTTTTTGGATGCTATATATAGCTCCATGAAAGTCTTTGAAAGAGAGAAGAGACAATCCAGAGAAGTCGAGAAGATATCCAAGAGAAAATATTAAGAGAAAAGATCAAGAAAGCGTGAAAAGCTAGAGAAGCTCAGCAAAAAGCAAAAGAAAAGAGTTTAAGCAAAAGAGTGAAACGACCAAGTTAAGAGAAGATCTTTTATCAAGCCAAAACTCTATTGTAACACTCTACTTTATCTGTACATTAGGCGTTTATCATTTGTATCCTTAGTCTTACTCAGTTAACCCTCTGTACTAGATCTCTTGTGTTTAAGTTTTTCAGAAACTTAAACTTTCTATCTTTGTAAACACTATTAAGTGTCAGAGAGCCTGAAGAGGCTTGGAGGAACAAATAATACTTGTTGCGGTTAGCCTGGAGAGGTTGTGTCCAAAGAATACTTGTGTTTAGCCTGGAGAGGTTGTGTTCAAAGAATATTTGGTTTTTAGCCTGAAGAGGCTGGGTTCAAACAATACTTGTAATCTTGCGGGATTAGTGGAAAATCCAGTGGTGTGTTTGCCCTGGGACTGGACGTAGCTCATTGAGTTTATGGGTGAACCAGGATAAATTTCTGTGGCTAAGTTCTCTCAACCCTTATCTATGTTCATTCAGTTTTTATCTAACCAAGGAGGGTTATGAAAAGTGCATTTATAAATCCACACAAAAATCAATCTCTTCACGCTAAAACACTTCAAAATCTTTTTAAAAGGATTTTATTCAACTTGCTGAGTTGAATCAGCAAGTTGTTGAACTTCCAGTTTTGGTAGGTTGATAAAATATTTTCTCAAAGTGTTTGCTTGTTTTTAAAGGTTTTCAGAAAATCTGTAAAGAATTATAAAACATTATTCAACCCCCCTTCTAGTGTTTCCTGTGGTTTTAACACATATTGCCTAATTCTAAAAACAATCAATACAAGTGCCACATCTATATATAGAAACTTGTTTGGCACTACAAAATGAATTGACATTAAAGCACCAACTTTCTACAACAAAACCAAAACATTCAATACATGAGAGACTTGAGGAGTGACTTATATCTTCCATTGTAGCTTAAGTCCAACATGATCAAATTTTCAAGTCCTTGTACAGCCATAAACTATTATCATCAATATCCAACCAATTACACTGTTATAGCATGATAAGATGAATCCTGAATGTTGTCAATCTTGTCAATTCACAGACTGGGAAAAATTAACCAACTAACATTAGTATCACTATAAGCTAACAAAAATGAAACTCACAAGTCACAATGATTCAACCTTCAATCCTCAAATCATTTTGTTCAAAGAGACAAATCTGAATGCACTCTCTGCAAAAATCACAATTAGAGAAACAAAACCGAGTTAAATAGAGAATAAAAGAAATAGAATCGAAAAAGAAAAACCGAGAAATGCAATGAAAAATTTACCAAAATCAGATAAAATCAGGATGCGAGCTACAAACCTCACTATATGAAATTTTTATCGATTGAAATGAAAAAATAGGATTTGGTCAAGAGGTATAAACACAATGAAGATCAAGAGTATGGGAGAAAGAACGGGAGGAGAAGATGATGAGAGAACGTGAGCGCAATGCAAGCGAGCGAGAGACGCGAGCGCGATGCGAGCAAGAGACGCGTGTGCGATGCGAGCGAGAGAGATGCTGACTAATTTTCAAATTCTCACTTTTCATGTGGTATTTGAAATCCTCTAATTTTACTTATAAAAATTCTATATAAAAATTTTCAGCATTTTTAAAATTCTATGATTTAATTATCCAAACAAAATATTTTAATTGAATTCATTTTAAATTCTCACTTAAAATACATTCCTCCTTAAAATTTCCCCATCCAAACACACTATAGGGGAACTCAAAGAGAAAAGGGGAATGAGTGGAGAGGGTTGGGATGAGCAATCCTTGGCTTCCTCTTCCTTCTCTAAGCTCCTAAAGCTCCTTCCTCTCTCTAGAAGTGAAAGAATGGAAGAAAATGAGAAAAATGGAGCTCAAACCATGTTTTTATCAAGTCCAGCTCGCATGCTCTCGCTCAGGCTAGCTCGAGTGAGAGTGATACAGAAAAAGAGGGCTCTCTGGAGTGGAAATCTTGCTTAGTCTCCTTTGAACGAGCCTGAGCGAGAAAATCAGAGCAAATTTCCTTATTTCTGCTGATATTCTCGCTCGAGCGAGGGATTTCTCTCTCGAGCAAAAATGAGCCTGTTCGGAGGTGAAAATTAGACCGGAATACTATCATATAGCATATCAAACTGAAACCCGGAATCTTAGCTTCCTAATGCAACTTGAATAACCTAAATCGGATATCTACAACTCTAGATATCATCATATTAGTGCACATAGGTCATTAGGCTTAAAATTCAAAATTGAGCAACAGCTTCAATTGAAGCCCAACGAGGTACACTTCACGTGAACAATGATATAAATCATCAATTCACCCCAAATTCCTTAATCAAAGCCTATCCCTCTTCCTTCCTTTACCTCTATAGTTTACATTTTCGAATCTTAGCTTGGTTTCCCTTAAGTCTCTTCAAAATGAGTGTTCGGAGCTTAATTCTCCATTCCTCCCTTATATCCTCTCTAACACTCCAATTTCTAAATAAATTCTTGATCTTCTCTCTTATCTTACCCTCGAACTGCTAAATTCTCCTTCTACGCATAACTACTTCTATTGGTGGGATTCACAACCTAAAGCTTCCATTATATTTTCTTGGTCCTAATTTTGGAATGTATTTTGTCCCCAAAATTTGCTTCATTAACCCTAAATTTCATTATCTTACCACATTTTCATTAAGGATCTAGTGAGATAGTCTAGTTTTCCTACTATTTATTTCATGAGGTCCTCCTTCTGTTCTTAGGCTGTAGGTCCTGAAGTGTGATTTCTACGTACTCCCAGAAGTGCTCGGCTTCTGCGATCGCTAACCATTCAGTTCCACATGTTAAGGATCATGTCCTAACTAATTTAATTTTTCTGTGCTAATCCAAATCTTAGGCAGTTACGGGGATTATAAGGTGCCCATAAATAATCTACCCCACTTTTTACTATCCAACTGCTATCTCTAAAGCGTTTTACCCGTGGTTTGACAACTTCTACTAATTCCTAACTTCCAATGCACCAACACTCCGCTAGGAGATCCGATCACCACTCCAAAGTCAACATCCAGACGTGCGGTGTTCTATTGCTCACTAGGAATTATATTCCACTCTCTTCTAATCATCCTAATTTCATATAGATTCCCTTAAACCTATCCCTAGTCCCGAACGGTTCCCAATACTCGCCTGACCCCCACTCCAAAAAAATTCTTCATTACTCATAGGAAGGTGCATTGTGAGTGGCTACACCTAGGGTACATAGGCGAATGACAGTGAGGTAAAACTCTACTTGAAGGTAGGTACCTGATCCAACTCTATAAGGCATTAAAGGTCCTATATTCATACTCATAACTGCAACCTAAGTCATCGGGGACCCGACACATTTGTTTCTTGGTAAGAGACTCGGGAGGACAACAGGCAGCTTCCTAAACCAGTCTTGGCTAAGAAATCTCCCTGGGGTTTGATCTTCGAAGGACTAAGCTTCCCTGAGGAAAATTCGAAGGATCTTTAAGGTACTCTAGTTTGGCTTGTGGTATATCCTGAGATTTGCGACACGATAATGCTATTCCCAACAAGAATTCTAGTTTGGCTACCTTCGCACACCCTGGTTCTACCAACTAAATAAGGGTCCTTACTGGTGATCCAACCCCTGGGTCATCTGACTATATTAAACATCAATTGCTCTCTAAAGATCCGAAAAGGGTTTCTATAACCAAAATTTCTAACCTAACAAAAAGGTTCACCATCCCTAATGGATTCCTTAAGATCTTTGAATTCCAAGCCCCAACTAATTCCTAGTTTGTTTAACCTCCCACTATAATTGATTAGTCATTAGATCCAAAGTTCGAGGCTCTAGTCCCTTATAGTTAAGTCCTAACTTGATACTATAGCTCCTGTTAAGATTTTTTGTGAGGTCCTTGATAGTTCTAATTGGTCTTCTAGCTCCTCTGTTTACCCTCTCTACACCACGTCATTGGTTACACATGCACTATAACTAATCTTGTGTTACTAACCTTGCCTTAACTACCCTTGAAAGTCTCGACCCGACACTACCCTTAAGAATAAAACCCCATTCGGGAAGATGTCTATCCCCTCCCCAGACCCTAAAACTTGGGTGTGGCCTTTCTAGCTTGGAAACTTCAACTTTATTTCATAGGGTAATCTAATCAAGGCTCTCTACCTCTATCTAATTTATTTCACGCCATTGCTCCCTCCGTCACCTAGGCTTACTTCCTTAGCTCCCTTAACTTCGACTCATGCACTAAATGGGGGTTTTGGAGGTAAAGGCTTCCTGTCGCAGGTATCAGTAGGCCCCTATTAGGTGCACCTAGGTGGTACTCTAACTCGGGTCCTCTTCCTAAGAAACTATGGTTTCCTCTTACTACCTCTATAAGATCTCCATACTTGGGTAAATCTCTTGCTTACACTCCCTAAGTTACTAGTGGCTTTTATCTCACTCGTTCCTGAATACGTTTCCAAGTCCCTATGGGTCACCATTGACGCGGTTAGTCTTGTGGTCTAGATAGGGTATCCTTACTAGGGAATCCTAGGTTGTCTAGGGTATAAGTCACTACCCCCCCTCATTTTTCGGTGGGTCACAATCTTACATGAATAAGTTTCACACTCTAGGGTATTCTCAAACCATTTCTTCAGTGTTGCTCGGTTTCTCTAAGCGTTGGGAAGAGGTGAGTACGTCGTTGGTAAATACGGTGACATACTCATCCAAGTGGGGCCTAAGGATTTCATCCATGCAATTCATGGATATGGCAAGAACATTGGGTAGCCAAAACGACATCACCAACTGCAGCTAGTTCTAAGGCAGTCTAGGGGATTTCGTCCACCCTCACCCTAAATTGACAGGATCCTGATCTCAAGCCTTTTCTAGATGATACTAGAGTTACCTAAGTTGTTCATTCGATCACCACTCTAAGTGTTGGTTTGGTTTACTTAATTCGTGTTCCAATTGGATCAGACACCACTAATCTAGGAACTCGAACTTTCCTCCAGTGGATCCTATTTATCCTATTCCTTCCTTTTCGTCTTACCAAAATTTAGTTTCCCCCCATGAGATTTCAATTTCGATCTAAGATAACTGTCATATTCTTACTTTTATCAAACTCTGACAAGGTGCCTAATCAATCAAATCATAACTCAATGAATTAACAATCCAACCCACACACACAAAGCACAACATGTCATCCAATCACTTAGGGAATTCAAGCATCACAATCAATTAAAGAAACCAACCATCAAGATTCATGGTCAAACAAACAACATTCTCTTCACTTATTAGGGATTTTAAATTGGTTTTCCCTAAGTGGGTCTCATTTTCACTAGGACTTGAATGTGATCGTCTGTGGGGTTCCCTTGATAAAGGTTCTATTCCTAGGAATAGGTCTATATTGTTCTCTCTCCCTAATAGGTGGTTGGTTCTAACCTTGTTGGGGAAGAATTCTAAACTCTCTAACCAAGGCTTCTTATTTAAGTCATTGACCATAATCTTGCACACAACGTACACAGTATGGGGGTGATCAGTCCCCACATGGCATACGACATACAATAGGATCATAGAAAGTCACAGGCAACTAACCTAACCATAGTCTAATGGATTGAACTACTCTGATACCATAATGTAACCTCCTAATTTCTAAATCCAAGAATTAAGCCTGTTGGAAGCAAAATTCCTGAATTTCTAAAATTATTTTGCTTCATTATCGATATCGTAACAAGCAACACCTCAAAAGCTTAATGTAAGTCCAACGTTTACATAAGCTGAATACATCAATCATACATCTCATAATCTATATGCCACTCAGTGGCTCAAAATAACATCATCCATAAATACAAAATTTTGAATCTAACTCAGCATGGTATAACTCATATACATCAGTTCTCCTCAGGAGATTCAAATAAATAACTAGAGGTGGAATGATCCACTTAAGAGCTTCTAACTCTCTGGCCATGCATTTAGCCAGACAATCCTGCATATCTAAAATAAACCCACAAACATGGGGTGTGACTAATGTCTCAGTGAGCATAACTATGCAACAAGCAGTGTGGGTAAGAAAGCAAATGCAATGCAACAAGAGAGTAATCACATCATAACATAATATCTTAAATGAAGGTAAACATGACATGCATGACCTGCATTACTCGGCAGACGAGGTCTTATCACTATCTGGGGCTAGACCTGAGCTCAGACTTTAAGGAACGTCTTCCTTGGGTATAACATCATCAATTACTGGGGGCCGAAACCTGTGTTTTAACTGGGGACCGAAGTCCATTAAGCTGGGGACCGAAGTCCAATCTTGATTAATTAAGGTGAACTGAAGCCGAAGCCGAAACTAGGGTCGTAGCCATTTTTACCAAGGCCGAAGCCAAATACTAGGGCTGAAACCAATTTTAACTGCGGTCGAAGCCAAATTCATTTTTAACTGGGAGCCGAAGCTCGAAATACATTTTTTGGTTATCTAGGGGCCAAAGCCCTAATGCATCACTTAATAATAGCACATGAGACATGATTCATAGTGTACATATACATTCTTATAACCATAATCAAAACCCTAACATGTGAACCCTATCCCAAACCCCCAATCATCACAATCATACTCATGGGCATCATCATGGTAAATACATACAACAACATAAGCAAAGAGAAGAGGAGAAGAGAGATTATGGTTTATAGGAGAGTTTTCATTCAAAGATGGAGTGGAGTGTGTGAGCTATACTCACCTCAAGGGAACTCAAAGAGAAAGGGGGAATTAGTGGAGAGGGTTGGGATGAGCAATCCTTGGCTTCCTCTTCCTTCTCTAAGCTCCAAAAGCTCTTTCCTCTCTCTAGGGTTCTCTCTCTCTAGAAGTGAAAGAATGGAAGAAAATGAGAAAAAGGAACTCAAACCATGTTTTTATGAAGTCCAACTCCCGCGCTCTCGCTCAGGCTCGCTCGAGCGAGAGTAAGCGAGAAAAAGAGGGCTCTCTGGAGTGGAAATCTCGCCCAGTCTCGCTTGAGCGAGCATGAGCGAGAAAACTAGAGCAAATTTCCATGTTTATGCTAATATTCTCGCTCGAGCGAGATTGAGCCTGTTTGGAGGTGAAAATGAGATCGGAATACTATCGTGTAACATATCAAATTGAAGCCCCGAATCTTAGCTTTCTAATGCAACTTGAATCACCTAAATTGGACACCTACAACTCTATAGATCATCAATTAGTGCACATAGGTCATTAGGCTTAAAATCCAAAATTGAGCAACAACTTCAATTGAAGCCCAACGAGGTACACTTCACGTGAACAATGATATAAAGCATCAATTCACCCCAAATTCATTAATCAAAGCCTATCCCTCTTCCTTCCTTCACCTCTACAGTTTACATTTTTTAATGTTAACTTAGTTTCCCTTAAGTCTCTTCAAAATGGGTGTTCGGAGCTTAACTCTCAATTCCTCCCTTAAATTGTCTCTAACACTCCAATCTCTAAATAAATTCTTGATCTTCACTCTTATCTTATCCTCTAACTCCTAAATTCTCCTTCTACGCATAACTTCCTTCTATTGGTGGGATTCACATCTTAAGGCTTCCACTATATTTTCTAGGTCCTAATTTTGGGATGATACACTAGGCTGTCGCTAAATATGAAATAGCGATGATTTTTCCCCTGAAACGACGAAATTTGGTCGTCACTAAAAATGGAATAGTCGCATACCACACACACTCTTTCTCTATCTGAACTGCATGTGTTTTAATTTTTTCTATTATTTTTTCTTTATTTTTTTGGGTGGGTTAATTTTCAGTTTGTTATATGGGCTAGCCCATTAACCCATTCAATTGGTTTAAATATGGGTTGGGCTGACATTTTTTTTCACGTTCAGTCCATCCTGTCCCGTTTTGGCGTTTTCTTACGGGCTAATCACATGCTGGGGTGGGGGTATTGTATCTTACACGAACCTATGCCATTGTCATTTATAAACATGTCATATTTCATGGATTGCTTGCAAGATGCTTTTTCCATGAATAATAGAAGAAAAAGGTTGTGCACTTTATTTTATTTTACCTTTTAAATTGTTTAATGATTAAATTGTCTAAGCTCATATCATTTCATAGGTTATATACCATAGAATATGCAGTCTACTCGTTTAAAATCTCGATTCTTCAAGCACTAGCTATATGATAAGTTAATCTTACGAAATTCTTTATTAGCTAAATGATTGTTGATTAATTCATAAAAGAATTTACAGGAGTTTTTTCCACTAGAATCCGATAGCTATCATTCAACCATCGTTACATCTACGCCACAATATCACCCCACCCAATTTAATCAACCTCCATGTAACTCGTTTGATTTAGGATGCGTTTTATTTGTTGAAAAAAAAAAAGAACTGAACAGAAAAAATATTTGTTTAAATATTTCCTTCTAAAAATAATAATAATTCTACATAATAAAATAAGAAATATAATATAAAAATCTAAAATTCATTACTCAATAAATTAAAAAAAAAAAACTTCTTATTCTATATACATGGCTCTGTTTTAAAAATAAAAAAAATACAAAACATTTTTCTCCCAAATTTATTCTTCATCCTTTCACCATTCAACCCTTTTGTCTTTTATGTGACCCTCACCAAAATCAGTTATAAATAAGGGTGAAAATTGAATAGGTTAATTAGATTTCGCATCGGAATGTATTCTAATTTACCTCTTACATATAAAACTTAACTCGGACCTATTTATTTATTATATAATTTATTTTAGTTGGTGATTGGGAGTTTGAAGGAAAGATATAAAAAAGGGGAAAAGATGATTTATTGGGAAAAGGGCGGGGAAGGACTTTTAAATAGTATATTTAGTAAAATTAGCTGAAAATCTTATTTAAAATTTAAAAAGTTAGATGAAGCTGAAAAACTAGTTTAATTAACTGCAAAGCTAGTTGATTTAATTGAATATTTGGTAAAACTAGCTATTGAACTAGACGACTGACTGAAAATGATAAAATGACATATAAGAATATCATTAATTATTAAATAATGATGGGTAGAGAGTTGTTGAAGGATAACATTGTAAAAAATTTCAACAAAAAGAAGCTTTTTTTTAAAAAATTTTTTATCCCAAGTAGCTTTCTGAAAAAACTAGAAAAAGCTAATAGTTACCTAAAAATGTTACATTATCAAATACTGATAAAATAATTTCATCTACCATACCAAATACACTCTAAGGCTCTGATTGGATGAAGTGAAAATAAGAGAAAGAAAAATAGAAGGAAAGAGAAGAGAAGGAAGAAAAAAGAAGAGAAAATAAAGGGAAAGTAGGAGAATTTTTAGTTGTTTGGTTTGAGATAAAAGAAGTAAAAAAGTGAGTGAAGGGAAAATGAGTGTGACATCTAATTACTAATTTGCCCTTATACTTGAAAAATCATCATCATCATTCTTATTATTATTTTAAATTTTATTTTTATTATTACGATGATGATGGTGATTGCCAGATGAAGAATCCGAATTTGCTACAGTCACCATTTTGGTACATTCACGCAGTAAACAAATTCGGGTTGTTTGACGATTCAGATGTCGAGATATTTTTTAAATATGATTTAATCATTCTGACATCTGAACCATCCGATGCCTGGATTTACTGACTGCGTGAATGTACCAAATTGGTAACTGAAGCAAATCGGATTCGCCAGGTGAAGAAGAGTAAATGAATTGATCAGTAACAATAACAGGAAGAAGAGGACGTACACAGGGTAGAAGCGAAAAATGTCCTACCTTCGAGTTTTCTCACCAATTTAAAAGGAAAATTTTCGATGGATCCCACGGTCACAGTTTCCCCTCCCTCAGATTTTCATGTTCAACCAAACACATCTCTACTTCATTTTCCTGTTTTTTTCCTAGGCTTACTTCCTAATTTCCACACACTTTCCCTTCAAATTAAACAAACAAAGAGTAAGTCATTCTAGAAGACTCACATACAAAGTACTAAAGCGCTTCTTATAAACCTTCTGCCGCCTCTTGTGTCTCTCAAAGTGCAATCAAAACAAGTTACAGAAATAGCTCATTCACCATTTTAATTGAAAGAAGAAAATTAAAAAGAATTTTCCCCTTTTGGTTTCAATTCAATTCATCAATTACAGAGATAAATAATGTTTAATTTATTATTTTCCTCAATGTTAGGTTACCCCATAAACTACACAAATTAGATTCTCATAAGAAAGATTTGTTTCTTCCTCATTAAGATATAATAGTGTCATGAGTAATTGGATGTAAACCTCAAACAGTGAAAAACTATGCTAGACAACAAATCAATCTGATTCATCATCAGCAGCAGCAAGTCTCTCTCTCAATATTTTGACTCCCATATACCTGCACCAAATTGAAAAGCAAACCATCTTTAACATATACACAAATACACACAGATACACATACACAAACACACACAAATGTAAATACCTGCCAAGCATCATAACAGTGGCCTGAGGATTAGTTCCAGGAGAATAATTAAAGGTGGAACCATCAATTACACGCAGTGCGTCCACACCAAGAACCTTATAGTCCCTATCAACAACTTTCCCAACTTGGCAACCTCCATGGTAATGCCAAATGGTCATCACAGTGTCTCTGCAAAACTGCTCCAAAGACAATGAGCTATTCGTGTGTTTAGGCAATAAGTTCACAGGGGAACTTGCAGTAATGTTCAATAGCATAGAAACTGGCATGTTTTCGTATTTGAATGGAGAGAAAGCCTTGGACTCGATTATCTTCTCCACGGTGCTAAGTCCCTGCACACATCTCTCTAAGTCTCGTGGGTCCTGGAAGTAGTTGAAGGTCACAATCGGGTTATCATTTGGGTTACGGGTTCGGAGCTCCAAATGGCCTGTTGAAAGTGGACCCATGATTTTCTCTAGGATGAATCCACCTTGGAATGCTGCTTGATCAAGAGCCTCCATTGATTCTATTGCTTTTGTCAGGGCTTCTGGGGTCCTCTGCTTTGGGGGAACCGTGGAGAGTTGACCAATCTACATTTTGAGACATATATAACATTAAAAAATGGAAAAGTTTTATATGTGGGATGTGTTAAAATTTGTGTTACTATAATTTTTCCTAATTTTCTGTAAAAATATATTGTGTTTGGTGATTATAAAAAAATAATATTTTCCTAGAGATCAAACTAAATTAATCTAGGATCCTAGGTTGAGTATATCTTCTTTGACTTTGGGTTTCCCTGGTTTACCTCTAACATAATTATGTATTAAACAACTTTTCATGATATTAATTTAATTTATAACTATTCATTAATATGAGAGGTTAATTAAATAAACCACATTAGTTATAAAAAAAATGAATATATACAAAATGTGTGTTTGTTTATCTGAAAATCACGTTTCAAACATTGATTCGGGTCAATGTTACTGAGTGGCTCGATCCACGTTTGAAGCGTGATTTTGAGGTAAATCAAACACATTATAATTAGATTTAAATAAAAATTATTAATTAGAGATTTATCTACTCTAAAGTAAATGTGAGAAAAAAAATTTGCTGAAACAATGCAAATAAAAAAGTTTTAAATAAGTTTAAACTTATTTTTCTCCTATAGTACTCCATCTGTTATACTCCTACTATATACTAGTAACTATTTATCTAAATATAATTCCTCATTTATATTAATGTTAATATAACAATTATGAGTGAAGTCATAGTAAGAGTTGAATGCAACAACACCGTGTACCTTGGGGGAGAACATTCCGTAGTCTTTTGGGGAACCACCAGCAAAGTTTTCACCACTGGCAGCTTCAATGTAGCTGCCAAACTTGGTGATACCAACGACCTCAATGAGTGAGACCTCTACAGGGACAGGAGATGGGACAAAGATGGCATTCATGGGGTTATCTGACATTCCTTGTCCAACCAATGGTTGGGCCAAAGTTATACTGATGTTATGGGCTCGAAGGTGGTGTGCTGGTCCAACTCCACTCAACATTAGAAGTTGTGGGCTTCCAAGTGCTCCAGCTGATACAATGATCTCGTTCTTGGACCCATGCTTTAGGTACGCTTTATGTTTCCGCCCTGATGCATCCCTGAACACTACTCCATGGGCCCTTGGCCTTGATACTCCTGTTGAGTTTCAAGATCCATGAATTAATAAATGGGCCACAAAATTATGAATACCCATCTTATAAACAAAAATGCACCTATTTTTGTTGAATTAAAGAAAAAAACTTTATGTCAATTCTCTCACTTTTATCCAATTTCAACTCTCACATATTTCACTTTATAATATATTTAAGTTAAGGGTTATTAAATTTAACATGTAAAGAAACAAGGGAAAATAACATCACAACATATATAAAATAAAATGAAAATGGATCAAAATGAAGGCACCTTTCGTTCTAAAGAAGATCCTATGCACGGTGGCATGCAAAAGCACAGTGATTCCAGTGGGGTTGGCATATTCCAAAAGATCAGCAGCGGTGTGCCTGTAACCATTCTTGTCAAATATGGTACCCCCAACTTTAGTACCATACATATGATCGTAAGTGAAGCCATTGTTAGGCATCACTCCTACCTCCAACAGTCCATCCCGCACAGCTGTCTGCCATTGCTTCACCTGTGGCTCAAAAGCCACCACATTCTCCACCCATTGGTACGACTCGTTCACTACCCTTCCATCCCAACCCACTTCCCTAACAATTACAAAACAATCAATCAATTAATACACGCCAAAAATATATAGTATATCAATTTTTACAAGTGGTACATCATTGCACACAATAATAAATTAGAAATGAAAAGTTTTTGTTAAAAATTTTAACTATATTGAATGTTACATTTTTCATTAAAATTTCTCACTTTTAATTTAGGTTTAATTGCATTTTTGGTCCCCCTATTATTATCTATCCACGATTTTGGTCCCCTATTTTTTTTCTCGCGATTTTGATCCCTATAATTCCTAATTCTAAATTAGTGGTCCCTCTCTTACACATACTTGGAGGTACAAAGGGACCAAAATTTTGAACGTTATTCAAGATTAGGAATTATACGGGGATCAAAATCACGAGAAAAAATAGGAGGACCAAAATCCCAGATGAATGATAATATGGTGACAAAAAATGCATTTAAACCTAAATTAAAAGTGAAAAATTTTAATGAAAAAATGCACATATATATATAATATGCTTGTATAATGAAAAATTCTAGCAATACATTTTTTAAAAGTAGTTTTTATTATTGTGTGAAATTTATATTCGTCTCATTAAATTATATTAGCCTCGTGATTCCTTAATTAATAAATCCACCTAAATTTTCATCTAATAATATATATATAATCATAAATTTTTCACACTTACATTTTATATACTTCAATTTTTTTTATCTTTATCTTTTTTATCATCTTATTAATTATCACATCTTTTATTTTCTCTCATTTTATTTATTTATTTCTTTTTATCCCTAAGTTCTACCCAATTGCATAATAATAATAATAATAATAATAATAATATCATGAAGTGTATTAGATGTGTCGGTGACATTTGTCTATTGAGTATACCTTACATATTGAGGGCTGGCGCGAGTGTAGAAGCCAGCATTTAAACAGCTTCCACCACCAAGCACTCGAGCTCTTGAGTTGATGACGCCGTCTTCAGAGATGAAACGCTGAGAGGGAGAGGTAGGAGAGGTGTCAGAGAGGCAAGCACCGAATGCGGCTAAGTTGGTGATGTTAGTGTTGCCATAGGGTGAGCCACCTCGTTCAAGCAGCAACACGCTGTAATTCTGGGAGAGGGTCGCAGCTAAAGGACACCCTGCTGTGCCGCCGCCAATTATAATGTAGTCGTAGTATGAGATGTTTTGTGCGGAGGTTGCATTGTGCATAAATGTATACTTCGGATCTGTATGCATATAAAGTCATAAACAACATGATCAGCAAAGGATCGACACTCACCGAAAACCATCGCTAGGTTTCTCAATCAATGAATCTAAATTTTAGTCCTATGATGCTCGTTTGCTATTATTTGTATACTCTTCTATTGGTTAAAAGGAAGAATAAGA
The DNA here is from genome assembly GCA_026901365.1 of Sesbania bispinosa. Lineage (NCBI taxonomy): Eukaryota > Viridiplantae > Streptophyta > Magnoliopsida > Fabales > Fabaceae > Sesbania > Sesbania bispinosa. Next base: position 613,956 of record QLOH01000351.1, on the reverse strand, counting down.
AAAACTCTTTTTTGCTAGTATTGTAGCAGTGTTAAAGTTTTTATGGTTTGCCCAAATAAAGAAAATCAATGAATTCAGTCTTGCTAAAATAAAAGGTTAGATAAATCCCTTCTTCCCCCATCCCAATGAGATATTATTTTTCGTATCTCTTGATCTCACTGTACTAAGGTGATGTAAATGTTTTGAAAATTATTTTTTTCACATCTCTAAAAATATATATATGCATTTTGGGAGTGGAGCAAAGAGATAAGAAAATAAGGAAGTGAAAATATCAAAATAATAAATGTAATTAGTGATGTAAAATGAGTATAAAATTTAGAGGTGGCAAAACGGGTTACTCGGCCCTATTCGACCCATCCAATGCGGGTCGCAGGCTATAACGGATTAGGTCAAAAGAGTCCAAATTTAATTCGGTTAAAGAATGATGCTAAAAAACTTGACAAAATACAGGCTAAACCTACCATTGTGATAAAATGGGTCGAGCTTATAAAACCGTCAGGCTCAAATTTTAAAACGCAAACTCCAAGATTTAACGGGCAGGTTCGGGCTAACCCGAACTTGACTCTTCTTGCTACCTCTAATAAAAGGAGTAAACCACTACTTTAGTCCCTGAAAATGTGGTCAACTGTCAATTTAGTCCCTGAATTGAAAAAATTGTCAATTTAGTCCCTAAAAGTGTAAAACATCGGTCAGATTAGTCCTTTTGCTTCATATTTTGTTAACTAACGCACAATTACAAAAGGACTAATTTGACCGACATTTTACACTTTTAGGGACTAAATTGACAGTTTTTTCAATTCAGGGACTAAATTGACAGTTGACCACACTTTCAGGGACTAAAATGGTGGTTTACTCCTAATAAAAGTTAGTGTTAAAAAATCAAAATTAAAATATTTTTCTCATTTTCTCATTTGCCCCTTTTCCCATTTTTTCAAAAAAATAAAGATAAAAAAATTTATGGGTACCATTAATTGGTGGCAAGTCAAGATCAACATTTAAGCTCAGCGCTTCAATACACCCAACAAACATAAGTGCATTATTTTGACCCAAAAAAAAAAAAAACATAAGTGCATTATTCTCCAACCGCTCATTTATTCAGGGCATCCTTTCTTATCTTTTCTTTTCTTTTTTTTTTTTGGGTATTGTGGAGGGACAGGACATCCTTTCCTCTCATCTAGTATACTTACCAGTGAAATTTTCTAAGTCATCATTGTGATAGACAAAGTAACTGTCGTCATCCACACATTTGTGGTACATAGCTAAAAATGGCCATGTGCTAGTTAGTTGAGCGAAAGTACATTTAATGCTGCAATTAGTTACTTCCTTACAAAACTTTTCTCGTTTGCCAGGATACAGCAGTAACTTGTTCTAATTGTTTTCTGGCTAAAGTAACTTCAAATTGGTACTCTTTTTCACGTATAATACATGTCAACTTTATCATATGATAATAACATGGGTGGAATGGATCAACTATAGTTGTTCAACTGCACCTCCCCTGCAGTTAAATCTAAGGACTAATAAAATTTTTAAGACATAAATTTTAATGTTAAATAAAACAAAAGAAATAAAAGAAACAGATCCTTATTTCTTCTCCTTTGAATAATGTCAAAGTTTGATCTGAAAGATTAAAAAATTGTTTAATATTCTTAATTTATTTAAATTGTACTTTTACTAAATGACTCTTTAATTTGTTCCATTCATGTTTTCTCTTATTCAACTAGTAAAAATATTGAAAAATAATAATAAAATTAAGAAAAACTAATTTATTTAAACAAATTAAAAATTATATAGAAACAAATACCTTAAAACAGAGATATCATTTGCTTATCAATGGCCTAATTGCAACAATTAAACAGCATATGGTCCTTGTTTCACCATTCAATTGAATCTAACTGCAATAGACTAGTGACCAAAAAATAGCAGAAAAAAAGAATTATCATTACCTTTCTGGGAAGCACAGTGTTGAGGAGACAAGAGAATCCCAGCAAGAGCAGCAAGAAGTAGTCTCCACCACCACACACCCATTGCAGTATTAAACTTGTCAGGCACAGAAGTATATATATATATAGCTAAATTAACTTTAAGTACAAAAAAAGGCTTGTGATGAATCGAGTTTCTGTTCCCTTGACTAAAACTATATATATATATATATATATATATATATATATATATATATATACACCCTTGTTCCTAACTATATAAATTGAAGTCCCAACGATCTTAGCGGCTCTAATTAAGTTTGAGTAATAGAACGATTACTAGCTGTTTTTGACGATAAGAAGTAAAAGTAACCATAGTGTGGTTGTTGTTGCGTGGACCATGGAGTACAAATGCAGAGATTTTGATATATATATATGTATAGACTGTAGTACAAAAACAAATAAATTTTTTTACTGATAAAGAAAATATGCACAGTCCACTCCAGAAGTCCTTACCTCTTTAATTTATGGCACCAAAAAATTCTTTGGTAGAAGTTGGAAGACAGGTGGGTTTTGTTAAATACACTTAATACTCGCAGTGGCCTTCACGTACAAGTACATCTGTCTGCAGATGACCAATATTATATTCCTCCCATTCTTTTTATAAGATATAATATATATCTCATTAATTGAATTATACTGGCCGGTCCAAGGGTAAGGCTTCTAGCCCTTTTTTTAGGCCCCCAATTATTAGTAACATCTTTTATATAAAAAATAAAAAATATTATTATAATTAGGCCTAGTTCATTGGTTTATAAATTGATTTTCCTCCTCAATGGTTATGAATTTTAACTTTTAAAGCTTCTTTCTTTCACTTCATATATTTAAAAAGGCTCCAAAATAAAAGTTTGCTTGAGGTCCCAGTATATATTGAGCCATATTGGGCCGACCCTAGAATTATACATAAATATATTCCTTCATAAATCAGTTTTTTTTTTACACACTTTGATAATGATTAATAGATGAATAGAATAGATTGAAAGAGAATTAAATAGAATTATATGTAGTAAGATAATAACTATTATGCTAAAATTAATATATATTATGTTACTATATTAGGGCTGAAACACCCTGGTATTATTGAAAGAAAAAAAGTGGGAGATGTTTACTAAAACATTTTAACACAAAAGTGTCTTAATAGGTATTTATACAAATTAAAAAAATATATATTAAGACCGTTCTTGAAAGGCCTAACTCACAAAAATGTCATATTATTTCTTATAGTATCTTAAGATCTCATCTTCATCTCAGCAACCCTAAAAATTTTTTAGACTAATATTTTATAATTTTTTACACTTTCTCATACTACTATATTATTTTTAATACTTTAAATAACTCAATTATTTTTTTCTCCAACCCAACATATATCAAAATTCAGTTAAATAAATCCACACTTTATTTAAGAATCAATGCTTATATAAGAAATGAGTGCTTATATAAGTGTCCGCTCCAACGATTGCTTTATTGTAAGCATTGGTTCTTAACCTAGGAACCTGTACAAAGAACTCGGAAACCGCTGGAGATGGCCTAATAGGTCTAACTCCTTGTCTAGGACACTCAGTCGTGACCCGCATTACTGTTTTTTTTTTTTTTTCCATTTATGACTCTAATTGCTCTTTACATTCACTTTGTCCGAGCCCAATATTTTTACGATTTTTATGGGCCAGTCTAGTTGGGCTAGGCCATTTTACATGCTCTAATTGATTGTTCCATTCATGAGATCCACCATGGCCTTCCCACTCAATAAAGACAAGACATGGAAATTATAATTTTTCCTTTTATAAATTTAAATTTAATTTATTGTTAATAAAAAATCGTTTAAATTTAGGTTATATAATTAAAATGGTTTTATTTTTAAATCAAATTATTTAATGATATAATAATAACTGATTACATGATAATGTAAAAAACCTTGTGTTATTCTGGACCGAGATCAGACACGGCCAATATCGACGTCGGATATAGAATCCGACATGCAACCTATTAGTTTCCGACATCACCTAGCGCCGGGGTCATGATACCAAACTCCCACGTTTGCTCGTACCATTCAGATACGCTTTAAGCATAACCATCATCAGCTTGCTGGCATGTCATCACGACTTATAACGGTTATACCACGGAGCATGCACCTAACCTCGGTAGAGCGCGTGAAGACAATTACAGAAAGTCGTTGCAACTGCCTAACAGACTTTCCCGCCAAAATGCCTCTATAAATACACAGTGGTGACCTCTGTATCAGGTACGCTTTCACTTTTGCTTGTTGAAACGCTGCTCGAATCCTTTCCGACTTCAGTATCGGAGTCCTTGCAGGTACACCACTGTCCTCCATCGTCTCTCCGCCGTGAAGATCTCCTCCTGCTGCCATTACGAGATATCCGGAAGATCATTGGCGCCGTCTGTGGGAAACAAGAACACAATTCTTGCAACCTCATTCTTCTTCGTTTTTCTCTTCAAGATCTTCTGTTTCAAGTTCTCACAATGGTAGGAACCAGGAGCAGCTCCTCCGCCGCCGGAGACAACGCAAGTCCCTTCGTCACAAAGGGAACTGCACCAACAGTTTCCTCTACAACTACTGGTCCTGCCTCAGCCACTGCTGGAATTCCACCATTGCGCCCTGTTGCGCTACGTCCTCCTCTACCTCCTCCTCCTCATGGAAGTCGTGGCTCTCCAACAACTCCACTAGATCAACCTTCTCGTGGAGAACTTCTTGATTTTATTCGCCGTCAAGGAGCCATGCTGGAACAGTACGCTCAGCGTCTCGAGAAGCTTGAGACGGAGCAGCAGTTACAGCGTCGCCTTGCTGAACAAGAAGGAGTTTCTGAACGCCATCCATCACCACGGCGTGCATCCAGAGCCTCACCCCAGCCAAAACATCATCCCTCACCACAGCGTGAGCATCAGTCGTCGTCCAAGCCGGAGCGTCAGCATTCTCCACAACCTTTAGTGCAGTCAGTGCACTCTAACTCCCTTCCTCGTAATCGCAAAGTACCGGTTCTTGCTGAATCTCGCCGTGTTCATGACGACGAGGTAATACAAGTTGTTTTGCCATTTTCAGAGCGCATCATGCTCTTTCCAGTAGACAAACGCTTTGAAAAGATTCTCATTTCAGAGTTGTATGACGGGATGGGAGATCATTTGGAGCACCTAGACATCTACGAGTCCGCCATGTCAATCAAAAATGCCTCTGGACCAATCATGCGCAGAGTTTTCCCGTTGTCCTTGAAGAAAACCGCCCTCAGGTGGTTTTAGACACTTTCACCGAGGTCCATTAACAACTAGGCCGATTTGAGGGCCAAATTCATAACCAGCTTTACCACTGGTAAAGTGCAACCAAAGACAGAGGCATCCTTGAAGCATATCAGGCAAAAACCCTCGGAATCACTCCGAGATTATATCAGCCGTTTTACCAAGGAGGCTCTGTTGGTTCAGGGAATACAACCCGGGGTGCAGTTGATGTTGGCCAAAGATGGCCTCATTCCACATTCTCCTTTTTTGATAGAACTATCAAAAAGGAAGCTGTCCACAATGGAAGAATTTCTGAGCAGGGCTGAGGAGTATATCAGTCTTGAAGATGAAGAACTTGCACTTAAAGTGAAGGAAGTCAATCCCGGCCAAACCTCTAAAACACAAGGGCAGAAGAATAACAAAGGTGGCCGACAAGAAGGTAAAGGGGACCGTGAAGTTTTGGGTCGATACAACTCCCACACCCCTTTGAATACATCCCAGAGCAAAATCCATAATGAGATCTTGAATGTCGAAATGTACGAGGACGGGATGAAAAGACCAAAGCTAATGAAGCCGACATCCTCAACTGATAAATCTAAGTATTGCAAATTTCATAAGTCTCAAGGGCATGATATTGACCGTTGTATCTAGCTGAAGGACGCAATGGAAGAACTAATCTGACGTGGCAAGCTGGATAGATACAAAAAGGGGCAAGGCGGGGAGACCTCCCGCCGTCCTCAGACCGACATACGGCGAAGTGAGTACCGATGTGACAATCACCGCCATGAATCCAGCCGACATGGGCGCAGCAGGTCCCGAACCAAATCACCCAGAAGGGAAAGGTCAAGATCAAGATGACTCGTCGTGGATCACACTCCACCGTCTATTTCCAGGAGGAATCATCGTGATCCACCATCATCATCTCGACGACAATCTCCAGTTGAGGATGGGCGTCCGCCTCCTAAGCATCCCATTATTTATGTCATCACGGGAGGTTTTGCCGGGGGAGGCAAAAGCGGGAACGCTAGGAAAAGGCACTTGAAGGAGATCCTTTCAGCCTCGTCCTCCTCACGCCCGGAACAATATTCTCAAAGGCAGAAGCTACCCCCTCTTACTTTCTCTAAAGACGATTATGACCCAGTCATCCTGGGCCATGATGACCCTATCCTTATTTCAGCTTTTATAGCCAATCACGAGGTTCGAAGAGAGTTTTTGGATAGTTCTTCCGACGTCATGTTCATTAAAACGTTATGGTTGTAGCATATTCCGAAGTCAGATCTATTACCACACAATGGCGGTGACCTGATAGGCTTCACGGGTGACAAGATAGCTTTGAAGGTTACGTGGAGCTCCTTGTCACTTTTGGGCAACCCCCGGTATAAAAAACAACCAAGGTTCATTTTCTGGTAGTGGATTGCCCCACTACTTACAACGCAATTCTTGGAAGGCCAACATGGAACGTCATTAGGGCAATTATCTCCACAAGCCACTTAATAATGAAGTTTTGGAGTGATGAGGGTGAAATCATCAGTATTCGGGGTGATCAAGCCATGGCTCGGTCTTGTTACAAGGAATCCTTGAAGATCTCAAAGCCAGAAAAAACCCGAGCCTCTAGAACAAAAGACTGAAAACCATCCATCTTCCGTCTGGGTAATGCTAGCTGATTTGGATGTTAGGGATGATTTTGCTGACCTGAGGCCAGTCCCTGAAGGCACCTTTCATCCGTTACAAATTGGCCACAACCCGGACCAAGTCGTCCAAGTCGAGATTGGACTCAGCGCAAAAGATGACCAGGCTCTCTGCACATTGATTCACCAAAATTCAGATTTATTTGCATGGACTGCAGCCGACATGCCAGGATTGGACCTCGAGGTCATCTGCCACCGCCTATCTGTGGACTCGAGGATCAAGCTTGTCGAGCAAAAGCGTCGGATGATGTCGGAAGAACGAGCTGAAGCCGCCCAACAGCAAGTTTTCGAGCTCGTTGACGCTGGTTTTATTAGGGAGGTTAAATATATCACCTGGTTATCTAATGTAGTCCTTGTAAAGAAGCCAAATGGCAAATGGCGGATGTGTATACAAATTTGAATAAAGCATGCCCTAAGGATTCTTACCCCCTGCTTAACATCGACCGTTTGGTCGATCAATGTATCTTCTGGCTTGCGCATTCTATCTTTTATGGACGCCTATTCTGGCTATAATCAAATTTCTATGTATCCACCGGATCAAGAAAAGACCACCTTCATGACGGATGGTGCTAATTATTGTTATCGTATGATGCCGTTTGGGTTGAAAAATGTCGGGGCAACGTATCAGCGGATGATGAACAAAGTTTTCCGGGATCAGATTGGCAAGGTGATTGCGGTCTATGTAGACGACATGATTGCTAAAAGTAAGACGGATGTAGAACACGTTCAAGACCTCAGATCCATTTTTGACCAACTGAAGCGGTATAACATGCCTTTAAATCCTAAAAAATGCACCTTTGGCGTTCGGGCAGGAAAATTCCTGCGATTTATGCTAACCGAACGGGGTGTTGAGGCCAACCCGGATAAATGTAGGGCCGTACTTGATATGAAGAGTCAAACCTCAGTGAAAGAAGTTCAACAGTTAACGGTAACACTTGCCGCCCTCACCAGATTTATTGCCAGATCGGCAGCCCGGGCATTACCTTTTTTCCGCCTTCTAAAAAAGGGGGAAAGCATTCTCATGGGATCAAGAGTGTGAAGAAGCTTTTCAACAGATCAAACAGTTTCTAGCATCTTCTTCCGTCTTAACCCGACCTCAGGTCGGAGAAGTCATGTTCTTATATCTATCAGTGGCCGAAGAAGCCGTTGTCGCGGTGCTCATAAGGGAAGGTGAGAGGAATCAGCTGCCGGTGTTCTTTGTCAGCAATGCACTACAAAGCCCGGAGCTCAGGTGCCCTAAGGTTGAAAAGATTGGATTATCCTTGATCACGGCAGCGCGCCACCTTCGAAAATATTTTCAAGCCCACCAAATTACCGTGCAAACTAACCAGCCAATCCGACAAGTGCTTCACCGGCCAGACTTGGCCAGAAGGATGGTATCATGGGCGGTAGAACTCTCCGATTTCGAGGTGACCTATTAACCTCGGCATGCAATCAAAGCACAAGCCCTTTCAGATTTTATTGCAGAACTTATGCCGGCCTCATAAACCTCGGATGGATGGTGGGAAGTTCATGTGGATGGATCTTCGAATCCAAAACGAAGTGGCATCAGGATATTGCTTGAGAGCCCCTAGGGTGTGATACTTGAGCATTCCTTGAGCTTCTCATTTTCGACATCCAATAATCAAGCTGAATACGTAGCGTTGATCGTCGGACTGCAGATGGCATCCGAGGTAGGAGCATGTCGGGTAAGGATTAACAGTGATTCTCAACTCGCTGTCTCTCAGGTTGAGGGTGATTATCAGGTCAGGACCCTTTACTGTTAAAATATCTTCAAAAGGTGAAGCAATTATGTGGTGGTGTTTGTGGTGAAAAAATCTAATTCCGAAAATTAAATTTTAATCACTTTGATTCTACGAACAATCTGGGGATTAGAATCAGATCCTCTTACGGGACTCTTTTAAAAAGTAGATTTATGGTGTTTCTAATTTATAAAAGACTTTCAAAAGTTCAAATTTTCTGGAAAAAGTGGTTGATTGGTACAGAATTTTACCAAGTCAATTGTTATGTTTCAGAGATCCAGAAATAAAAAGTTTTAAAGGTTTTGATTCAGAATTTAATCAAAACTTATCTTTCAGAAAGAATTAGAACTACTTGATTCAGAATTTTATCAAGTTTTCCAGATTATATTTTCAGAAATCAACTTTCACAGAAATCACTGAAAGTTCAAGAAAAAAACAATGCAAATAAAAATTGCAGAATGTAAATTGCGGAATGTAAAATAAAGAAAAGAAAAATGAATTGTAAGAACAATTGCATTGAAAGAAATTGGATGGGTTCATCACATACTTCCTTCTCCTTGTAACCTGTTTGTCGCTTTAAGTTTGGATGTGTAAGGTGTTTCAGAGAGTTTGAGTATAAGTGATTTGCCAACCCTTATTACATTAAGAGTTCACCTATTTATAGTTTCCTAATTCTAACGGCTAACTAATGTACATATGACACATCATCTAACCCTATGTGGTGGCAGCGTGCATGCTTGCCACGTCTTCTGCCAACCAGAAAACTGTTTCTAATCTTCAATAACTGTCTTCTGACTTTTCAAACTTCCTTTTGATTTCTTTAGAAATCTTCTAAGTCTTCAGATATCTTGTATTCGAATTCTCTGTTCCTGTTTCTCGAATTCTTGCCTTCTGATTTCTCGAAATCTTCTTCCTGTTTTCTCGAAATCTTCTTTCTGTTTTCTCGAAATCTTCTTTCTGGAATTTTGACTTCATGGATTCGAGAAAATCCTTAAATTTAAGACTTAGTCTTTTCTTGGCATCTGAACTTAATAAAATTTTCTCTTTTCGAGATTTTGACTACACTCTTCCCTGTGCCACATGTCAAACTTCATTTGACCATTCCAAAGATCATAAAGACCACCGGCCACCGTCCATCCTACTTCATTCAATTTCATTATGAGATTTCTTCTCATTGGACGTTAAAATGGTCTTATTAATGACACTTGCCTCTTTCCACTCCTATAAATAAGAGTCTTTTGCACATTCTTTTCACAATTCTTCATTCTCTTTTCTTCTAAATTCTTCAAAGAATATGAAGAAGTTAATTCCTTTGGCTATTACGTTCAATCCAATCTGGAATGATTTCATTTTTGATAGGATTGACGTAATGGCCAAAGCCATTGGCTTTTTCAAATTTTTTCCTTTAAAACTTTGCTTTTGGATTGTACGTGATAGCCAAATATAGGTTCATTTATATAGTAAATGAATCTATTATTGTTTTCCCATGCCGACCTTGATTCCTTCCCCAAGTCAAAGGTGGTTCAACAGAATCAAAAACAAATTTCCCTTTGCCTTGGCTCCATCAAAGCCTGTGGGGGAGAAAGAAGAGAAAGAGGTTCGGAAGACATGAGTCAAGGACTCATTGTAACTTAGGATAGTTTCCTTTCTAATGTATTAGGCACTTAGGATAGCTTCCTTTCTAATATATTTCCAATGTATTCGAACTGATGTAATTCGAATTTGGATCATGAATAAAAGAACTATCACTTGCCTTTCGAAATACCTACAATGTATTATTTCTCGAATTTACACTTGTCTTCTTTTCGAATTCCTAAAATCTTTTTGGTTTGACTTCAATCAAGAATTTTTCTCTAAGTTAGCAGACTTATTATCAAAATTCGAAATGAGGTGGTTTTACCTCTTCTGTAAATTCGAAATGGCATCATACCCTTGTCACTTGTGGAATTCGAAACAATTAAAAATCAAATCCCAACAGGTGGTTTTTCTGAAGTCGAAATAAATCACATACTGAGGGAGAAGAATGCCAGAGCGGATGTGTTATCCAAGCTTGCAAGCACAAGGTCTTCCGGGAATAACAGATATGTGATCCAGGAGGTTATCCCTTTCCCAACCGTAATCATGGCTTTAGAAATCAATGAATACTGGTGCACGGGGATTCAAAAATACCTGGAAGTCGGCATACTCCCTCAACAGCCCGAAGATGCTCGTCGGATACAGAGACAGGCAACACGCTATTGTTTGATCCAGGAAATTCTTTACAGGAGAGGGCTAGCACATCAACTCTTAAAATTCATCTTGGGAGGTCTTTCCGACTATATAATGGCTGAGGTCCATGAAGGCATCTGTGGTCACCATCCGGGAGGGCGTTCATTAGCTCGAAGGATCCTTTGAGCAGGATATTATTGGCCGACTATGGAAGCGGATTGTGCCAACTATGTTAAGAAATGTTCATCTTGTCAAAGGCAAACCGACATACATCGACCCCCACCGAGGAATTATGGTCAATTTCAGCGTCGTGGCCCTTCTCCTGGTGGGGGGTAGACATACTCAGACTATTCCCTGTGGCCCCGGGGCAATTGAAATACCTCGCGGTTGCAGTTGATTATTTCACCAAGTGGATCGAGGCACAACCCCTAGCGAAGATCACGACAAAGAATCTAGCCAAATTCATGTACCGTCTTTTCATTTGTAGATTTGGCATTCCACATATAGTAGTGACGGATAATGGAACCCAGTTCACAGATAAGGGCTTCCGTGAAATGCTATCCGACTTCCATATCCGCCATAGATTTTCGTCAGTGGAGCATCCCCAAACCAATGGTCAAGCAGAGGCAGGCAACAAAATCATATTGAAAGGTCTCAAGAAGCGTGTAGACACAACAAAGGGCCTCTGGGTGGAACAACTACCGAATGTATTGTGGGCCTATCATATGACGCCACACTCAACCACGGGAGAAACCCCTTTTCGCCTTGCATACGGGGTAGACGTCGTGATCCCGGTAGAAGTTGGGGAACAAAGCTTCAGGCTACAGGCATATGATCCCGACTTCAATTACGACAGGATGCGAGAAGAACTTGATTTGATTGAGGAAATCCGGGAAAAAGCCTCTATCTGCGAAGCCGCGATTAAACAACAGTCGGCCCAACGTCACAATAAGAAGGTAATTTCGCGAATGTTTGAAGTCGAAGACCTGGTCCTTAGACAGGCAGATGTTGAAAATATGAATGCATCCCAGGGAAAGTTAGCTGAAAACTGGGAAGGCCCCTATAGAATCGTGACCAAGACCGGCACTGGTACATACTCCTTGGAGACACTACCAGGGAAAGCCATTCCCCAGACGTGGAACGCGGATAAACTCCACAGGTACTTTAGTTAAATCTTTTTTGTGTGTATAATATGTCGTCTTGTATCTCGGGCAAGTCCCTTGAGGTTCCTCAAAAGAGGATGAATAAAGGTAAGTTATTTCATAATCATTTTAAAGATTCATTATTTCATTATATCGGACTAAGTTCCTTGATTATATCGAATTTGTTCCTCGACTATGTCGGACTAAGTTCCTTGATTATATCGGACTAAGTTCCTTTATTATATCGGATTTATTCCTTGATTATGTCGGACTAAGTTCCTTGATTATATCGGACTAAGTTCATTGATTATACCGGACTTAGTTCCTTGACTTATTATCACATTTATTCATCAATTATTGTCGGATTTATTCCTCGACTATGTCGGATCAAGTTCCTTGATTATTATCGGACTTATTCTTTAATTGTTATTGGATTTGTTCCTCGACTCATTGCATTATTTAATTATCAAGACCACGACAGGGAATACGACGTATACAACGAACGGTTATTAAAACACGGTGAAACATGGGCGCAAAATTAACATGTGTTGATTTAAATTGTTCCAGTCATAAAAGCAGTAAATCACCTCAGATTGAAAAATACTGAAGAAGAAGTAAAAAGAAAAATACAAGAGGACAACCGGCATACCGACCCTTCATTCACCTAAGCTTGAGGAGGAGTCTTCTCTTCATTCCCATTGCTTTCCTTGTTGGGACCATCGTCCTCAACCTCTATGGCCTCATCAGTAGGGCCCCTATCTTCATCAGCCACGTTTTCGTCAGTGGGACCCTCTTCCTCTTCCTCACCACCTTCAAGGATTGGGCTCACCGGCTCCTCATCCCCGGGTTCACATTCCACATTGACGCTAGGTTCAGCACGATACCACTTACCATTCTCAACCACGCACAGTGTGGACATACCTCGGTCTTTAGCTCCACCACGGATTCAGGAACTTCATCTTCTTGATCACAACATGAAAATACATCTCGGCATATTCTTCCCAGAGTTTCCCGAGGCTTTCTATTTCCTCTTCATCTTTCTTCTCCTTCTTCTTCAGCTCCTTGATTTCCTCCTGGAGAACTTCTAGCTCGATTTTAGCCGTCTTGGCCTCCTCGACAGCCGCCTTGGCTTCATCAACAATTGTCTTAGCATCATCTAAGGCTTTTTGCTTCTCCTCGGTGAGGGTCTGATTTTGAAGGGTCAGCTCAGAGACACTTGCGTTCAGCTTATCCCTTTCTTCTGTTAGCATCTTCACCTGCCCAAGCGCAGTTTGAAGCTTCAGTTCATCCACTTCTTGCTTAGCAGTCACCTTGTGGAAGTTCTTCTTGAAGGTGGGAAGTGCAGCCAGATCCTTCACTGCCCCAACGAAAAATTGGGCAAGCATTGCCCCTTCCATACACCAATCAATGATGGTGTTCAAATAGTCAATCATTTCTGTCTCTGATATCCCACAAAGGACCCGGCGCCCTTGCACGCCAAGTTAATGACGGACCTCTTCCTCTGTCATCTCCGAGGTTGGGAGCCCGGCGCCAATCACCTTCTTCCCCTTTTCCTTGTCATCAGAGGGAGGAATAGTTGAAGAAGAACCTTTAAGCCTCAGGTAGGGAGCTTTTTTCTCTGGGATCTTCTTTTCTGGGATATCCTTCTCTAGGATAGCATCTATTCTTGGGCGTTTAGCCTTTGGCTCCTCAGCATTATGGGAGTCCTTTCCAAAAGCCTCCCCGGCGTTCTTGGCCCTCTTAGCAGTAAAAACATTAATTTTTCTTAGCCAACCAATCCACCATCAACTGTTGATTCACAAAATTAACGACGGCCAAAAGCCGTCACTACCGGAGAAAAATCGTCGCTACCAGGTAATTAGTGACAACTTAGCGACGACCACACGGACGTCACTAATATGCTCGTCGTTAATACAATAGTTACGGGTAAAAATAGTCATCGCTACATAGCGTCTGCTAATCCGACGCTAAA